>PVKU01001137.1:0-136402 GCA_004027475.1 Anoura caudifer
AAAAAAAAAAAAAAAAAAAAAAAAAAAAAAAAAAAAAAAAAAAAAAAAAAAAAAAAAAAAAAAAAAAAAAAAAAAAAAAAAAAAAAAAAAAAAAAAAAAAAAAAAAAAAAAAAAAAAAAAAAAAAAAAAAAAAAAAAAAAAAAAAAAAAAAAAAAAAAAAAAAAAAAAAAAAAAAAAAAAAAAAAAAACAAGGAAAAGCTCAAATAAACAATCTAACTTCACACTTAAAGGAACTAGAAAAAGAAAAACAAACAAAACCCAAAGTGATTAGAAGGAAAGAAATAATAAAGATCAGAGGAGAAATAAAATAGAGTCTAAAAAATAATACAAAGTATCAATTAAACCAAGAGGTGCTTCTTCGAAAAGATAAACAAGATTGACAAATCTTTAACCAGATTCATCAAGGAAAAAAGAGAGAGTGCCCAAATAAATAAAAGCAGAAATAAAGAGGGGACGTAACAACCGACATCACGGAAACACAAAGAATTGCCCGCAGATGTTACGAACAACTACATGCCTATACGTAGGACAATCTGGAAGAAATGAATAAATTCCTAGAAATAGACAATCTTCTGAAACTGAACGAGGAAGAATCAGAAAATCTGAATAGACTGATTATAACTAATGAAATCGAGGCAGTAATCAAAAAACTTCCAACAAAGGTCCTGGACCAGATGGCTTCACAGGTGAACTTTACCAAACATTCAAAGAACTAACACCTATCCTTCCCAAACTATTGCAAAAAATTCAAGAGGGAAGACTCCCAAGCTCATTTTATGAGTCCAGCATTATCCTAATTCCAAAACCAGACAAAGGCAAATATAGGCTAGTATCTTGATGAACATAGATGCTAAACTTCTCAATGAAATATTAGCAAACTGCATCCAGCAATACATTAAGATCACACACCATGAACAAGAATAAATTAAAAAAAGGATTTAAGACTGAAATGAAAGTCACAAAACTGTAAAAATCCCAGAAGAAAACATAGACAGTAAAATTTTGGACATTTCTCATAGCAATAGTTTTTTTCTGCTGTATCTTCTCAGGCAAGGGAAGCAAAATAAAAAAAATAAACAAATTGGACTACATCAAACTAAAAAGGTTTTGCATAGGCAAGAAAACCATCAACAAAATGAAAAGACAACTCACAAAAGGGGAAAACTAATTTGTTAATGATACATCTGATAAGAGGTTAATTTCCAAAATTTCTAAAGAACTTATACAACTCAATACTAACACCCTCGTCAAACAATCCAATTTAAAATAGGCAAAGAATCTGAGTAGACACTTTTCCAAAGAGGACATACAGATGGCCAATGGACTTATGAAAGGATACTCAAAGTCACTAATCATCAGGGAAATGCAAGTTAAAACCACAATGAGATAGTACCTCACACCAGTCAGAATGGTCATCATCAATAAATCAACAAACAACAAGTATTGGTAAGGATGTGGAGAAAAGGGAACCCTCATGCACTGTTGGTGGGAATGCAGACTGGTGCAGCCACTGTGGAAAGCAGTATGGAGTTATCTTAAAAAATAAAAAAATGGAACTGCCTATGACCCAGCAATTCCACTTCTGGGATTATACCTGAGGAAACTTGAAACACTAATTTGAAAGACTGTAAGAATCCCTACGTTAATTGCAGCATTATTTTAAAAAGCCAAGATTTAGAAACAGCCCATGTTTCCATCAGTACATTAGTGGATACAAAGGCAGTGGTACATTTACCCAATGGAATACTATTTGGCTATAAAAAAGAAGGGAATCTTACCCTTTGTGACAGCGTGAATGGCTCTGAAGGGTATTAAGCTATGTGATTAAGCCAGTCAGAGAAATAAAAATACCATATGATTTCACTCATGTGGAATCTAATGAATGAAATAAACAAAATAGAAGCAGACTCATAGATACAGAAAACAGACTGACAGCTGTCAGAGAGGATGGGGGCTGGGAGTCTGGGTGGAAAAAGTAAAGTGATTAAGAAAAAAAAAAAAACCCTCATAGACCCAGACAACAGTAAGGTGATTAAAACAGAGAAAGGGAGGTGGGGGAGGTAGAAGAGGATAAAGGGGTGATAAATGGTGAGGGAAAGAGACTTGACTTTGGATGGTGAACATACAATATGCAGATGATGTATTATAGGATTGTACACTTGAGACCTGTATAATTTTATTAACCAATGTCACCCCAATAAATTCAATAATTTTTTTTAAAACATAAAAAAGAGCCAGTACCTTCCCCCAGACTCTATGTTGCTCAAAGGAACTATCTTGTCCTTACTGTAACCCCAATAAGATATGGCTCATAACAGGTACCTGTGATAGCTAATTTTATGTGTCAGCTCTGCTCAGGTTCTTCTCTTCCTACCAAAAGGCAACCAATACATCCAGGGAAGACTAACTTTCATGTATTTACTATTTTTTTCTCAAGGGACACAGATATACCATCAGTATTTGACATAATTTGGAAAAACCCTTGTCTACACTGCCAAGGATTACCATATTTTTTGGACCATAATACGCACCTAAGTTTTAGAGGAGGAAAATAGGAAAAAATTTTTTGAAGCAAAAAGTGTGGTAAAATATTTAATAACATAATATTTCATCAATGTAAATGTAAACAGAACTCAACAGCAGCATTAACAACTATTATTCCTCCCAAATTGGGCAGGGGGTGCATCTTACAGTCCGGAATATACGGTAATATCTGAATAAATCCACTAGAGAGTCTTTTTTTTTTTTTTTTGAGGATCTCTTCTAACACATTCATCCTGCAAAAGATTTTTGAAAAAAGATTTGTCTCTGCAATATGCACTGCCCATGTTCTTCCACCTCCGGACAGCTATATTCCTAGTCGGTGCCCAGATATGCGGTCAAACATTAGCCAGGATGTTTCTGGGCGGGTGGTTTTGGATGACATCAACATATATATTGGTGGACTTTGAGCAAAGCAGATTGCCCTCTATAATGTGGGTGGGCCTCAGCCAATCAACTAAAGACCTGACTGGAAGAAAGACTGACCTCCTCCCAAGAAGAGGGCATTCTGCCTGCCGAGGGCCTGTGGGACTGAACTGCAACGCTGGCTCTTCCCTGAGTCGTCAGCCTGATGGCCTTCTTCTGGAGAAAAGTCCTGCCAGCAGCCACTTCAGATTCATGACAGCTGCCTGTGGCTGGTCCCTCGGACCACTCACGACACCTTCCACGGCCTTTAGTCAGCCCCTACGCTCTGCTCCAAACCTTCTGCTCTTCCTCGGGTCCTCCATTTCTATCTTGAGACCACTTGGTGAAATGTTTCAAGCAGAACTCATCATCTTCCCCATTTCCTGTTCTTCTTCTCTCTCCCCTATATTGATGAATTCTCTACCTACTTTCCCTATTCCTCTTCCCAGGCCAGAAGAAAACTGGGTATCACCCATGCCTCTTTTTTCATCTTCAGCCCCAACATTCATGTACTTAGGCATTCAACCAATGTTAGCTGAGTGGCTACTATGTACCTGGCATCGTTCTAGAGCTTGGGATACAAGAGTGGACAAACCAAACCAAACCAAAACACTCCTGCCCTCAAAAATATTCTATTCTAGCAGGGGATATAGATCATAAACAATGAACATAAAAGTAATTGAATTTACAGAGGCTATTAGGTGGTGAATAAATGACAGGGTAAATAGAGTGACAGGAATTCAGATGTGTGGGGGGAGGTGGGGTACAGTTTGGAATGCGGAGTATGCCTCAATGACAAGATGGCATTGGGGACAAGATTTGAGAAGGATAGGAAAGGACCACACAGTGCTGGGCAAGTCACTTCAGGCTGAGAGGACAGCTAGTAGGAAGGCCCATGGCAGGAAGGTCACTGGCACATTTGAAGGGCAGCAAAGAGGCCAGTGTGGCTCGAGCAGAGTCACCATGCTCCCCCACTTACGGCACTTAGATGAATACCAATCTGTCCACCTCACGGCTACCTCAGCCCAGGCCCTGTCTGTTCTCACCGACATTAATACGCTGACTTCCTAGGTGGTTTTCTTATGTTCAGTCTTCTTCCACGTCCATCTATTTCCTACACTGCAGTCAGAATGAACTTTCAAAAATGCAGTTGTCACCTGCTCAGAATTCTTTCATGGTTCCCTATTGCCCACAGGCTGACACACACAGTCCTGAAGCAGAGCGTAGGGACCCCCTCCCACCTGGCTCCAGCCCAGCGCTCCAATGCCATCTTGCCATGTCACCCCATTCTTGACATTCAGCCACATGCCCCCACATGAGATGCTCAGAACATGCCATGTCTTTGTGGATCCTCTTCCCAAAACACCTTCCCCCCACCCTCCATCACCACATTTGCAACCTTCCTCATGCTAAGAAGTATAGGCTGCTCAGCTAGGTTTCAGCTCCTTTTCTTCTTAAAACATCACTTCTTGCAGAAAAGTTCTCTGGGCCTTTCTTTCTCGGGTCTCCCTTCGCTGTGCTTCCATGAAAGCTGTGGCATAGCTCCACAGAATTTTTGTCTCTTGGTCTCCCCACTAGGCTTTAAGCAAGGGTGGGGGTGATGCTTTTTTTTAAAAAATATTTTATTTATTTATTTTTAGAGAGGGCAAGGGAGGAAGAAAGAGAAGGAGAGAAACATAAATGTGTGGTTGCCTCTCATGCACCCCCTAATGGAGACCTGGCCTGCAACCCAGGCATATGCCCTGACTGGGAATCAAACCTGCGACCCTTTGGTTCCCAGGCCAGCACTCAATCCACCGAGCCACACCAGCCTGGGCAGGTGATGCTTTTTTTAAATAGCCCAGCACCTAGCAGCTGGCTTGACACGTAAGAAGTGCTACATAAATGTCTGTTGACTTAATGAATAATCCCCATGTAGACAAGATAGGGAAAAATAAATGTATAACCGTCTCTAAAAAGGACTTTGTTATAGCAGCAGACTCTGTCACCAGGGGCAGCCATCTAGAGGAATGGAGCAATGACCTGAGCTGCTTCTGTCACTATGGGTTTGGATGAGATTTCAGGTCCAATGGATTACCCTGATCCCTCTTTAGAGCAATTACAATGAGCCTCATCTCAAACACAGTCTCTGCCGGCATCTGATCTCTTTAGTCCACACAGTGTGAGGCCATCTCCAAACAAACAGTCTCTCTGGTTTCACAGACAAGAAGAAAGAAATCCACTTCCTACACATGACAACAAAAGAAAATCTAAAATGTCATAAAGGTATAATGGTCATATCATACAGGCAGGAAGGGGTGGAATCAAAACGAAATATAACCAAATGTAATCAGCAACTAACAGGAAGAAAAAGGCAGCTGTCAACTTTGGCCTTTTCATAAATTTCTTAAAGCAAATTATTTCTTCCTGAACTTCAAGGCAGTTTTCTTTGCGGCTATTACTTCTTAATGCTTCTGCCATTTGTGGGAGGTAAAGCATTCTCTCCATTCCCCAAGTGAGAAGCTGCCTCTGATTCCCACTAAGGAGTTGTACTCATTACAGTCCACCCTTTCTCAGCGCAGCACCTTCCCCAAACACCTCCAAGTCTGACAGTCTTCTCCTTTGGTCTCCTATCGAACCACTGATTAAAACACATTCTGCATTGATTAATAAAAATGTTTCTGCAGCTCTGTGCTCTAAGTCTACAGGGAAAAAGGCCTAGATTTGGATACAAAACACTGTAATTCAAGGCAGAGTGCACCCGGGGCCCGGGGAGACTGGAGGACAGGTGCCAAGTGTGGGTTGTGCATGGAACGGGAGAACGGAACACGGGTGTTAGGTGTGGGCTGCTTGGAACGTCTCAGGAGTGCTTGCCTCGTGGTCCAGACTAGGGATCCAGCTGTCTGGAGGTGGAGGAATCCATGGATGCTGCACACTGCACAGACACGGTTTCAAAATCTTCTGCAAGATGCTCACGTTAGGAAAGACATCCTCAACAAACAACAATCAAGCAAACCCCTCTAATGGCTTAAATGAGTGCAAAGCATTCAGATATTAACCTTTGGTTGTGTAGACAAGGTGTTTCCCAAATTATCTCAAATACTGATGGCACGACTAATTGTCCCTAGGAACAAAATACCAAAGCCATGGTAAACAGACTGCCCCAACTGTGCTGTGAATCTCGGAAGGGAGAGGAGAACCCTGGCAAGTTAAAATCACCCAGAGTGGGTCTATCAAAAATGAGATGAGGAGATGAGAGAGCATGGGACCTGGCCCCGTAGGGCACAATGCCAAACAATGGGGTGATTATTATTTTAATTTATTACTGTTTACCAGCCTCCAGCCAGCTGAGCCCTGGGGTGGGAAAGGCATCTGTGCTTGAACAAAAGAACGGCTGGGGGAATTCAAGCCAGAGAACTAACCTTCGTTGTGTGTCTCAGGTGCTGTTGGATGCTCAATGTGTTGCTTTTACTTTATCTTCTTTTTAAAATTTTTTTTATTCATTGACTTTAGAGAGAGAGGAAGGGAGAGGGTGGAGGGAGGTGAAGGAGAGGAAGGAGGAAAAGAGGGAAGGAGAAAGAAACATCGATTTTTGTTGTTCCACTTATTTATGCATTCATTGGTTGATTAGTGTATGTGCCCTGACTGGGGATCAAACCTGCAACCTTGGTGTATTTGGATGATGCTCTAACCAATGAGCTACATGGTCAGGGTCACTTCATCTTCTAAACAGCCCTTTCAGAGACTGTCTGCCTATGTGTTTTGTAGAGGAAATTCATGAAAGCTCTGGAGCTGTCAGGTGTGTCCAAGGGCACAAAGAAGGCTGGTGGAGAGCACAGCCATAGACGCATGCGCTGGACTCCCAAGTCGGTCCGGAGCTGCACATGGTCAGAGTGGCTTGTTCTTTTTCAGAGCAAGCATCGCACCTTCCCCTTCTCTTGTGCCACATCCCCAAAGACACTCAGACTGTCAGCTCCACGCCAACAGTAACTTTTATGTTTTTTTTCTTCATGGCTAATTATATCTGCAGTGCCTTCCACAGTGTTTGCTGCACGGTTGGTGCTCAACAAATGTTTACTGAGCAATGAACAGACCCAGAGACTGAGGAACAGCTGTCTGCCTCCAGCGCAGCTTTCCGTCCACGCGACGGTGAGATCTTCCCTTAGGAGGGCCAGGAGCGAGCCTGATCAGTCCCAGGGAGGAAGTTTTTACTGGCAACTTAAGGACTCCTGACTTGGGGCAAGACTTGTGTGTCAACTGAGATGACAAAGGAACTGGGAGACCCTGGATGGAGTCACATCCTGAGACAGGTCTGAGGGTCAATCTTTTAGTGTTTAATTCCCAGTTTGGATGACAATGAAAATAACTAAAATCCCAGAACTCCAGAGGTTCCCAGAATTGTGGCAACCACCTATAATGGGTTTAACAACCAACAATCTAATTCCAGTTTTGCAATGTTCTGATTTCGAGGTACAACAGCACAGGATAGCATGTGCAGGTGCATACATACACACACACACACACACATAGATTTGCCAACCTCTGTCTTACGTGGGAAATTCAAGGTTAAAACAAATAGAAACCATTTCTACTTTCCTAATAATGTGGTTATTCACCCACTCACCATCACTTCACTGCTTTGAGCCTAACTGCTTTCTGTAAAAACACCTTCTGCTTCATATAAAGGACATACAATGAAATAGGCAAAAACATGCCCTGAAAACCAGGAAGGAGACATGTCAACAGTGGGGCTGTGCCTACTGTTTTCACTCTGTGAGTGGGAAAGGTGAGCGGCCCGAGCCCCAGCCCTGGGCTCAGCAACCGTGACTCAGTTTCTTCGTCTGTAACAGAAGGGTGATAATGTACCCAGCTTCTAGAGCTGTCAGGGAGATTCAATGAGATCATGTACCTACAGCACTTACAAGAGGCCCAGCACATGAGAAATGCTTAAAGAAAAAAAAAAGAAGAAGAAGAAGAAGCTGTGGTTATTACTTTGGTTTCAGGATCAGGGTACAAATAGGGTACAAATGTTGATTCTGGCCAATTCAAATCTTCCTGAGCAGTAGAAGGAATTGTGGGCAGCTGTCCTCAGTAACTAGCTGGTGTGAGGGGTGGGCGGGAAAGGGGGGCCCTCAACCCGAAAATGTGGTCATCCGGGAAGTCACTTTGCCAGACAGAGACAAACCAAATAGAAGAGCTTTTGGGGGTAGGTGTTTCCTTTTCCTCCCTCCTTCCCTTCCACCGTTTCTTCTTTACTTCCTTCCATTTTTTTTTCTTTTTTTCCTATTTAAATAAGCCACACAATTCAGGACTGCCTGGGAGGAGATGTTAGGGCAGCTGGGAGTCCAGCTGTGAGATGCTGAGGGAAGGGGGCTAGGCCCCTGCTATTCCACCCCATCCACTCCATTCTTCCCCAGTCAGTGGCAGCAAGGGGGTGATCCCCTGGCCGAGTCCCGTTTCCCTCTACTACACAAATGCAAACACGGGCTGTGAGGGGCCAACAGCCTCCTGCTGCCTGTGCACCAGGACCACACCACCCCAGCCTCCATGGGGCCGTGGTCAGTGCTGTGCCAGGCTCCTTTCACATGGCAAAACGGGAATGGTCCCTTTGGGGAGATTTTGTAAGAGAAGACTTAATTCTGTCTTCCTGGGGGTCACTCCTTTGATTATTCAGACTCAGGATAGGAGCAGGCAAGGTGTCACCATTTCATTTCTTCCTTTCTCAACTAACAAAATTTCCTCTCGCCTCTTCAAACCGGACCCAGGTCTTTTCCTTTTTAAAAATCTGCCTCAAAGATATCTTTTTCATTTTACCTTAAGAATGAACTTTAATAGTCTAGTTTTTTTTTTTAAAAACCATTTCTTCATGTAATAGAAGTGAATCTGTGAGGTTTCTTATATCTTACACCTTTTGAACTTGAAATTTTTTCCTAAATCATTTCCCCCTGGGCAAGGCATTATTACTTTCTGCCCGTATAAATACTATCATCTGCAGTTTTCTCTCTTCTACCACAAAGTATGATTCATATTTAAAAAATACATTCTGATACTTAAAAATCTAAATATTGCCTTACATATTAATTAAGTAACCTGTGCTGGAAAATGCAGAAGAATATAAAATGTTAAATAAACCCCATGTCAATATAATCATCTGCATTTGACCAAGGAGGCATCAAAAGCTCAGAGAAATGAATGCCCTGCACCCGCCAGGGAGAGAGCAGCCGACTGACATCAGCACTGACATCTTCTGGTCACTGCCCAACTCCTCCATGGGCCACAGGAAGATGCACTCGGAAAATTATGCATGTCAGGTGTTTCAGACGTTGCAAACTCTTTCGTCTTCAACAAAATAAATGTATTTTTTATATATATAAAAAGAAACAGGTACTTTTTTTTGAGGAGTATTTTTTTAAAACTAAATTCTTACCTACATTGAAATTCTATACAGTGATCCATCTCAATCCAGGTAAGTTAATTTACCTCCACGGTGGGAACAAATACTGGAAATGAAGCGATTGAAAGCCTAACCATGCTATCCATGCAAACGAATGTGGTGTGACTTCTGCCGCAGGATTGAAAAGGTTCACACACTGTCACACGTCCTGGGTCTTTAGGGACAAGGTTCAGTATTTAATGAGGTATGCTTCCATAATATTTTAATTCTAAACAGAGCTACATGGGAAATCTAGGACATTTATAGTAACATTTAGTATAAATTTAAAACATTTAAATAGCTTTGCTCAGCAAATATAGCTCATTATATCCTTTCAGCAAAGTCAAGTGATTCTGAAGGCCAGGTATGCCAATAGTTCCGACACCACCAAAGACTGCACACTGGTATAGGCTGAACTGTGTCTCCGTCCCCTCCCCCGGCAATTCCTATGTTGTGCCTACAATGCTCAGTATCTCTGAACGCAATTCTCTTTGGAGACAGGGACTTGAAAGAGAAGTAACTGAGTTAAAATGGTCCTGCTAGGGTGGGACCTAATCCAATATGACTGATGTTCTCTTATAAGAAGACATTAGGACAAAGACATCACAGAGGGATGATCTTGTTATGACACAGTGACAAAGTGGCCATCTACAAACCAAGGAGAGCGCCTCAGAAGAAACCAAACATTCTGACACTTTGATCTGGACCCTCCAGAACTGTGAGAAAATACACTTCTGTTGTTTAAGCCACTTTCTATGGTACTTGGTTGTTGCAGCTCTAATACTTATTTTCTCACTCCAGACTCTGGGCTTGTGTTTCCACAGGCTTTTGGTTTCTTCTTTCTGCTAACAATACAAAGACGGGCAGATCTGGAAGGAGGAATCCGGACAGGGTGAGAATACCCATCTTGTAAGACTATAGGAAATGCCATTTCCCCCTTGTCTGCCTAGAGAACCCATCCTGACTGCTCTAGACTTACAGTGGACTCTTCTTCAAAGCCTTCCCCTCCTGGGGTGGAGACCATGCTACACCTTGTACACCCATCACGGCATCCATCACACCTGGTTAGAATTCTTTCCATTGCTGATGCCTTTCCCCTCTTGTGAATGCTTGGAAGGGAGGGACTCCTCTTTGTAGCCCAGAATTTGACACCTAGAAGGTACTCATTAAATGTTGGTTTAATGAATGCATAAATGAAATAAAAAGATTTCCACTGCTCTTGGTGTAAGCCTGGAATAATTAAGTCCCAACACAATAGTATAGCTGAATTTGTTTGTTGAGAAAAGTCTTAGGTGATATGAAGCTAAAAAAATGTAATAGAATCTACAGAAAGAAAGTACCTATTGATGAGCTTAACAAAAAGTACAGCTGACCCTTGAACAATATGGAATTAGGGGCACTGACCACCTGTGCAGTTGAAAACCCAGGTATAACATAAGTCGCCCACACCTCCCCAATACATGAATTCCCAACTGCCAGTTGACCCTAGAAAAATGCTGGTTTGAACTGAATGGGCCAACTGAAAAAAAATTGAGTATGAGTGGATCTATGCAGTTCAAGCCCATGTTGTTCAAGGGTCAACTGTAACTGAGGATGAGATCATGACAAAGGTAGAAGCAGAGACCTTGAAACAGGGCACTACAATGTAATAGTGCTGTATCCAGTGAGAAAACGAATCAAAGGAGGCAGTTGTTCTGAACCGAATCCGCATCATGAAGTTCAAGAAGCAAAGGTTCAAAGAATACTCCGTGTGCAGGTAGAAAAGATGGTCACAATCCTGGAGGCAACAATAATTTTACTGTCTAATAAATGGAATCATGAGAGAATACTGAACAAGCAGATAAAAGTGAACTATGTGTGAATTGTCTTCTAAAGGGCAGCAAAAGCAGATGAACTCACGTTAATGGATCACGGAAGTGGGAAAGGAGGTGATCCATCACACACCCAGGGATGGAGCAGAGGCCTGCTGGCTGGTGAGAAGGAGATGGAGTCAGTCAGGACCACTTGGGGATGGTGTGAGTACAGAGCCCCAGATAACAGGCAGCAGGGAGATCACCTTCCGCAGGAGGCCCCTCCTCCTCGTCACCACCATCCTCTATAAGAAAAGAATCTGCTCAATGTTAAGACATATAGAATCAAGAAATCCAAGAACTTAGGCACAGAAAAATGAGGCAGAAGGAAAAGCAAGTGAGTCCTGATTTTTCAAACAATAAAAGTGACCCCAGAAATCATTTGGCAAGGTTGCAATATTGTGAGGAATAAAAAATCTGTTAACATCTAGACGAAATAAACCCAAAAGTAATAAGAAGCTGAGCTTTATGAAGGAAACACATTTTTTAAAAAAAGCATGCTGAATCTGATTGCTTTTTCTGATAGAATTACAAGATTACTAGTTTAAGGGAACGGAGCAGATGTGATAGATCTGAGTTTTATTAGAGCATTTGAAGAATATCTCACACAATTTCCATGGCAAAACTAAGTGACTTTGGCTTGAACGTGGACTCAGGGGATCATAAATGAAGGGTCACAAAACTTTACAATCAATCTCATGGAGAGGAAGGTGTTTAGAGGTGACACAGGGCTCCCACTGTTTAGGGTGCCTAGAACATTCTTTTTAATGATCTGTGAAAACAGAAGGATGAGAGTGGTAGACCAGAAACACAGAGATTTATTAAAGAAAGGAATTAGAAACTTGGTTAAAATCATCTGAATATAGAAAAAAGAAAGAAAGCTCACAAAGATATTTAGAAAAACTAAATGTACTTGGAAAAATATTTGCAAAAATGCACACACAGAAGGAGAGAGAGACTAGACATTAATAACAGTGAAAAGAGCCTAGGAGCTCTCTTTGCTGTACACTTGAATTGTAATACAGATAGAAAATAGGGATTTTAATGACTTATACCATGCCATAATGAAAGCACATTTTGTACCTTGCCCCAAAGTAAAATTTTTAGGTGTAAAAGAGCTGATTTTCTACTCATCTTTGGATTTTATCATTATGAATTTTATCCCTCAAGTTTCACAATACAACTATTAAAACAGATTAAACGAACTATTCTGGGGCAGGGACAACTCATCCTGTCTTTCTCTGAGATGTTGTCTTGCTTTTGATCTGATCCTCAGTGAGGCCCAGCTGGGCGGAGACTATTTCTGGAAAAATGAACCTCCTCCAGGGTGGTCATGACCGATTCTGAAAGGCTCCTGAGCAACCCCATGAAGGTTTGCTGCTGCTGCTGCTGCTGCTTTCAGAAATCTCGTTTCAAAGTTAAAAAAAAAAAAAATCTCTTAAACAAATGCTCCTCAGCAGGTTTTGAAAAAGTAATGATTATGCCCTGGACTTACCCACTCTTAACGTCCTGTATTTGTTGGGCTGAGTGAGAAGCTCTGAAGGCTTACGCCTGCCTTCAATCCCTGGCTCAACTGCCTGTGGCTTGGTGACCTGGGGCAAGTGGCTCACCATTTTGGTGCCTTAGTTTCCTCATCGAAGCGGGAGTTAATGTTAATGTCTACCTCACAGGGTTAAACGATTACATGAATTAACACTACGTAAAGCACACAGTGAGGCCTCTACAGATGTGAGCTATTCCCAAACAGACTCCCTGTGAGCACCTAACAAATTTAAAAGACACTTCAGAGAAAAACTATATTCAGCTCTAGCGGCTCGGCAATGACAATTTGCTGAAAATCAAAAAATGAATTCCATTTTATTGGGATGACATAATCTGATGATTTATCTGAGCAGCACACCATACAGCCTAGAAAGAAGAAACAGGGCGTGGATTCTAATCCTGCTCTGCCACATGGGCTTCTGAGCACGATGGATCTGCAGCTACACAATGAGGATATTGCCATTGTCTAACCTTAACCTTCCTCAGAGGTTTCGAAGAAAAAACAATATAAAAGAGGTGGAAACATGCAGTGCTACATAAGGCTTATGGAAGGAGCTTTGTTTTTTGACAAAAATGTAAAAATGAACCGAGGAGGATGCACATTAAGGGTAGGTGAGAGTAGCATGGCCCTCACACACAGAAGTGCAATTCCGGTCACAACAGTGGCACCCACTGAAAACCTGTACCATCTGTGGACTCTGAGTCTCCTTTCTTCGGCCTTCACTTTCCTCTTATTCACCTTCCCGTGAACTGATCCCCAACCTCTCTCTGGCAACTTTGCCTCCTCGCCTTTCCTCTCAACCCCTTTGTCTCTCCATTCCACAGATGCTAACTCAGTTATAGCTCTCATTATTTCTTACCAGAGTCGCTTTCAGAGCTCAGAAACAGAGGGAAACAGAGGCTGTTTCTCAGAACAATCTTTCTGCAAAGCTGACCGTGTTTATTCTCTCTGTTTAGACTTCCTGGTATACAACCCGTGGAGGCTCCAGTTTCCCCTGATCTCTTCAGCACCTTCTCTAATCACCCTCTTCTCTCCTCCTTCCACAAGCTGGCCTGAGGAGCTTCCAGTTCTCAACAGCTCTTTTGTCCGCTTCCCTTGCACTTGGGACATTCCTGCCCACTTGTTTGCCTCCTCTTTTGGGAGATGTAGATGTCATCTCCCGCAGGAAGCCTTTCTGGTCCCTCTCCCCTCCTTTCTGCTCCTTCAGTTCCTTTACTATGGCATTTATTGCACTCTATTGGATTTGTTTACATGTCTGCAAATGGTGGAAGGCAGGAGCTGTCTCCAGGCCCCCAGGTATATGCTGAAAGAATGGACCTAGACCATCAACACACTCAAGGACTGCATCCAGTACCAGCGCAAGTCTGGGCTTGTAATCACCGGTTTTGTGAGCAGTGCACAGGAGACAGAAATGGCCCACAAAAAGACTACAGTGAATACACAACCTAAACATTGGTATAACAAAGCCAGGGGATAACTGGAGTAGGCAATCTGTTGGCCAGTGGCCCTTAAATTCAGCCTTCCTCAGTTCATCTGGCTTATTTAGATCAAGCCCTACCAGGAACTATAACAAAAATTGAAGGAGAGGCTGGTCTTTAACTATAAACAACACAGCAACTAAAGAGATAATGGAGAGAAAGACTTAGAGATGGGGCATATCGCTGGAAATTCTGCACAAGAAGAGCTAAGGTGCTGTGTTATTCTTACTATCCAAAACGTCTAACAAGTCAGGAAACCAATCCAAACATTTTGCTGTCAATATTATCAGGTTGACCTTCCACAATGGATAATACTGACCAATGGAATGCCCCAAGGTGACCTTTCCCTACTGCAAATCTAACCACACCACAGTTCTGTGTAAGGCCCTTCAACACCTTCCCATCGCTGTAAGACTGAACTCTAACAGCCTCATTTCTCTCCTCCTTTTCCTCACACCCACCCATACTACATTACCAGTGATTCCTGGTGAACCCCTACATCTTTGCTCATGCTGTTTCTCTACCTAAGGAGCCCCTCCCCTCATCTTCTTCTCAGGTTTTCCTGGTAAACTCCTGATCATCCCTGAAGACTCATCCTAACTGTCACTTCCTCTGAGATGCCTTCAATGAGCTCTCTAGGTAGAGCTGAGCATGTGCCTTCGTGGTGCTTCTAGTGCACCTCGTAATCTACCAATGTTACTGAATAGACTGTTTACATATTAGGGGTGTCCACCTGTGACTCATGGGCTACATGCAGCCCAGGATGGCTATGAGTGCAGCCCAACACAAAATCACAAATTTACTTAAAACATTATGAGATTTTTTTGTGATTATGTGTTGCAATGTATCAATGCGTGGCTCAAGACAACCCTTTTTCTTCTAGTGTGGGCCAGAGATGCCAAAAGGTTGGACACCCCTGATGGTTCTTCCCCCACGGCAGACCTTACGTATCCATCTCTGTATTTTGGGATTCTAGCATAATGCCCCACCCAGATTAAGAACTCAATCAATTATGTGTTTAATTGCATTTGTTGAATTCACATGGAAAAGAACACTTATTTAGAGCGTGAACAGTGGTTAATCTTTTGTTTCATTTGACAATAAGGCACATTGTTAGAAAGAACAGCAATGATTGTGAATTTGCAAAAAGATCTTCACAATCAGAAACTATAAGGATACCAGATTCTTTAGTTAAATACCTTGAAGACAAGAGCACAGAAACAGAAAATAACATTTACTGGCTTTAGAGCACAGGTAGAAATCACATGATAGTTTTAGACCGATTTCTTTAAAAATGCACTTTTTTCTTTAAAAAAGCACTGTGAAAAGCCAAAAGCCAGCTTCTTAAAAAAGTGGTATTTTGCAACAGGTATTTAGATTCTATTTTCACTGTGAGTTTATTCAGTGTAATTGTACAATAAAGAAAAGCACTTGGCCTTCAGGTCGCTATGCATATATAGCTAAATTATGCAATTAGGTGACATGTAATTAACCAGAATAGCAACAGAGCCAATCTAATGGGGCCAGTTTCGGTCCCAGTGACTCATAAAAACATTATGCAGTTAAGTATAGGCACCTACGAGAACGCTGGATTGCAGGCTACCTACAGCCTCACCAGTCCCTCCTGCAACCGAAGAGATAATAGAAAGAAAGATTGAGAGATGAGGCATATCACTGGAAATTCTGCCCAAGAAGGAGCTCGGGTGCCATCTTGTTCTTACTATCCAAAATGTCTAATGAGTCAGGAAACCTTTCCAGACATTCTGCTGTCAGTATTATCAGGTTGACTTTCCATTACTAGAAATAATAGGAAAACAAGATTAATGAAAGCTTATTTTCAATCAACTTGAAGAAACACTTCCTGCCCCATGACTCGGGCAGTAAAACGGGATGAATATTCAGTAGGTGAAAACCAGTGGCAGAGAAGTGTAAATTATTTAGCCTTCTTCCTTCTTCAATAATTTATGTGTGTCAAGCATGAGAGAATTAATAAAGTCACAAACAAGAAATGTTATGTTTTAGTAACCAAGGTTTTGTTGTTTTTGTGTTTTATTTTGCGGGGGGTGATTTTGGTTTTGTTTGCTTTCTTAAAATATGGAAGCATTCCAGTTGGGGAAGGATTAAAGCTAGAAAGCGAGCAGAGAGGCCTCGCATCAGAAGTGTCCAGTTTTGCTCATGTTCATCAAGAAGAATCTAGTAAACCTCATACTTGCTACGATGGCAGCAACATATTTTGAATCTTATTTTTTCTTTTTTTATTTTTAAATTTTATTTTAATTGTTGTTCTTATACAGTTTTCTGTTTTCTACTCCCATCCTGTCCCTCCGCCCCAGCCTGAATCTTAATTTTTTAAGAGAGAAAAAAAAAATCTTGCCATGTATTCATAATCCCCTCTATCAATCCCCAACATGACTGATTCCACACACATTTACTGAACATTCGTGTACAACAGGCCTCAGTGGGGACATGAGGGTGTGGAGGTTTAGTACCTGCCTTTAAACTGTTTACAGTCCCATCCCAGAGGAAGCAAATCTGTCACCCAATCTTTGTTGCTACTTTGATATGGCTTGAGTATATTCAAGGTACATATACCAGAATGCTTTAATTAAAATTGCATATATAAAAATATGGAAGGGTACTTACGAAAATGTCAACTGGTAGAGGGATAGCAAATTATTTTATTCTTTATGCTTCTCTATATTTTCCAACATTTTTTCCTATAATGAGGATGTATTACTTGTGTAAAAAGGCGCAAAAAGATGTTTCAGAAAAAATATCCTATTCTAGGTAAGCCCTTCTCTATCTTGTCCTACTTTTGATCACTTACGTAGTTTTGCTGCCTATACTCGGGAAAAGCCAACCGAAAGTTTTGTCGATGACAAAATCTATTATAATTGCTGGTCTACTTGTCTGCTTCTCCCCCACGAGTGCGGAAGCTCCTTGAGGGCAGGTGCCTGTCTCTGTTGTTAGACCTAACGCCTGATACGGACTGAGGCGCATTGTAGACACGTGGTAAATACATGGGGAAGCCGGCTGGGTGACAGGAGAGCAGGAAGATGGGGAAAAGCTGGGGGCAAACGTTTCTAAGGGCTTTATGGAAACAAGCAGTTAATGTAATCATTTTGGTGAAACAAAATCACTTAAGCAGACTGGAGGCATGCAGATGACATAATTGATATGAGGACCAATACTTTTTTCTGTTCTATCAACTTCGCTGTTGGCAAGAGCGCCCCCTTGAGAGATGACAGCTTCTATGACAGTGCCTGAGACAATAAATCTGGGAGCAGGTTGTTTCCTCTTTTATACAAGGGGTTTTCAAAATCTAAGTTGTTTTAGAACTGAAAAAGTTATTTTTTCATGCCTTCATTCTTACGCTTTTTCAAAAGCAGAGACTAACAAAGCAGATCTAATGAACCGGGCATCACATTGCGCGCACTGTCTGTGTATGTGGCGCCCCCTGGTGCCGTGCAGAGGGTAACCTGTGCTTGTCAGGCTATAGCCACTCTAGCTAGGCTTGCTTGGGGTCCAAGTTCTGGTCTTGGCAATGATTTCTCAGATCTGTACGGTTTAAAAATGTCTATTATCGTAGTCCTAACTTTGTTGATGTACTGACATTGGGAGGCTATGGCTGAAGGCAAGGGTCTGTTAGGAATATAGGAACCTTCAAAAAATAGCAACTAGTGTTTATTCAGAGCCTACTGTGCATGGGAGGGCTATGGTCCACCTATCTACCTTTTAGTCCTCAGAATAACTGCGCAGGCGGGACATTTCACCATTTTATAGATGGGGAAAATAAGGCACTCTTCCAAAAGCACACACAGCTAATTAGTGGGGGAGCTAAGATGTAATTCAAGGTCTGCTGAGCCACAGAAAGCTCACTCTTCCTTGTCATTCCGCTGAAGAAGTGCAGCAACTGGTACCAGGGATTTGCTGACATGTTGTACGAATTCAACCTTCTTGCTCGTCCATATTTACTTGTATGTATTTTTTCTGCTTCTTGTCCTCACCCCCACCATTTCAATTCCTATTTTTTATATGTTTTCATGGCACTTGATAAACCTTAGTTTTAAATTCTTTAAACAATGCCTGCAGGTCTTCTGAGAAAAAGTGCCATAAAGTAAATTCTTTAAATTCTTAAAAATAATCTCTAATCCACAGAGCATTGGATAAATATATTTAGTCTTTCTGGAAACCTGAATATTGGACAAGGAATTTTCTTTGAATCTTCATGTTCTCACACACACAAACCATTTTTCTCAATTAGAAACGACATTTGTTTTTGAAACGATTATCAATATTACTTTCACCTTCAGTCAAGATTTCCAAATAAACATCTGGATAAACAAAAAGGGTCTAAGTACTGAGATTCTTCAGCTTTTTCTCTTTTTTTTGTATAGTATTATAATCAATGATTAAAAGTATAAAATATATGTTAACAACACACAACAGAACCATCTCCAATGCTTTTCAGAATGAAGCCTTGGTGTCCTGGGAGGCAGACCTTCTGACAAATCTCTGATTTTTATTTTCTATGGCTATAGTGCTCCCTCTTTTTTTTTTATTACAGCCTAAAAGTGAGACAATAACGACTCAAACTTAGGATTGCACCTATAGAAGACAGGCTCAGGTATCAAGAGGAGAAAAAAAGACTTCCATTAAAATCATTTAAAATGATTTAGCAATCACCACCGTAAAAGCCACAGGCCGTGGGGAGAGTCAGTTTAAATAACAAGCATCCACAATAAGACACAAAGGAAGTTGGCAGTCACAGGAACTGGGCTTTGTAACCATGTGCCAATTGGAAAAAAGAACGTAAAATGAATCAACCTTAACTAGAATTCTCAAGTATACCTAGCTTCACAAGATGGATAGGTTCCTAAGAAGTTCTGTATAAAAAAAAAACAGTTTTCCCCCCATAAATACTAAGAGAGAGTAAAGAACATAATGAAATCTTGCAGTAAATTTCTCTATAAGCAGAGAAATACTGTTAAATGGCAAACAGACATCTGTTTTGATTCCCTGCCTGAAAAGATTTTTAAAAATTTATATTAAATGATGATTTGTACAACAGCATGTTTTCTAAAACTGAAGCAAACCTGTGTGTCACTGTGAATATGGAAAATGGAGAAAAAGCCAGAAGGGTGATATTCATTTTACTTTTGATATCTAAATGCCACAGTGATAACTGAACACTGTAGTGTAAAGAGTCAAATGAATTATTGTTCAATTGCCTTGTAAATTGCTCAGGCCTTCAGTCCATAGTCAATAAAATACATGCGCTGCCAGTGGTTTATTCAAGACTGTGGAAATTCAGGGTTATCAATCATTCCAGGTGGCTTGTACAGCTTTCTGGGCATTGAGAGCTGTATTTTGTTGAATGCAGGCATTTAATTAGTAGGTATTATTAAAGTGCAATTTTCCATATTAAACTATTTCCTATATAAATTAGTTTCCTGCTATGGTGACTTTGTAAAGACAAGGTTATCTGGAGTTCACCCAACAGGCAGGTAATACCAATGCATTTTTTGTCTCTGTGTTTTCTGATACCACAGAATGCATTCTTTTGGCCATCACAAAGAAGCCTCTGAACAAACATTCTCCAAGATTTTTCTTATGTTACTGCCCTATAAACTAACCTTCTAAGACTGAGTACTAACATTACATATTGTGGCATTTCTTATGCTATAAAGAAAACTGTACCATAATTTTTAATTATCTCAGGATTGATGGACTAATTATAGCCAATCTACCACAAAAGAGCATGTTCAATAAACACCTTTTCTCCACTACAGTATAAAATACCGTTTTGACTTTTATTTTTAAAGAACTACAACAAATAACAATTCAATGCATAAATTCTACCTAATAATGATTTAAATATATCAATAAGAATGACCGGAAGAAAATGAACGTGCAATAAGTGTGCCCTTTATACAGTTCCTGGCATATACGAAGAAGCATTCAAGCAAACGAATCCATTGGATTAAAGACAAATATTGTAGACAGAATCCACAGACAATGGGAAGAGATTATTTTTTCCCTTCCTTACTATGGAAATTCACAGATGTTTCCTCAATGGTAAGTCTGGTTAGAAGATCTCTAACAAGACACCGTGTCTGCTGACGCAACACAGAGAAAACCCTATGATTCTCAGCTCTGTACCAAAAGGTTAAAGAAACACGTTTGAACGTTCTCAAATGAGATTATCATTCTAGTCAAATGCCACTTCTCAGTGTAGAGTGAGATCTCTGAACAACTGGAGTATGAGAAACGACAAATGATATAAAGAGTAATATCAATTTTCACAGAATTCAAACTTTACAACGTTGGAAAGGATACCACGGAAGAACGAAACGGCCCTCCTCAGAGGAGGGGCACTATGATTCATTGCGAAGATGGGGCAATGCTTTTGGTTTTATGATGAGCCAGTTGGGAGGATTATCAAACAAACAATCTAGCTATCACTGATTTGCTAGAAAACTGGTCCTTCTTAGTGGTGAATATTAACAATCGCTTTTTAAAAAGAGAACAAACCTAGCTTTGTGAATCACTGCATGCTTTCTTGCAGATACACAGTAAGTTAAATCAACAGTTTGTCTAATCACCAATACAGCATAATTTACTATATTGGATATAAATAATTGTCACTAAAAAATAATCTTCTGTGTGTTCAGATAAAGCTATAGAGATCTGGCTTGTTACCTAGCAACTGGGCATGTAACTGCCATACTGCAAAAAAAAAAAAAAAAAAAAAATCCTTATTTTTTAGGTAGAAAGAATGTTAATAAGATTCCACATTAAGATGTTACTAAAGCCAAAACATACATTAAGGTACAATTGCAAACTATTTTAGATACATCCATGATCTACATTTGAAATACCATGCAGTAATGAAAACGGTCAATATTTAGATCTATTATTTCAACCGGTTACATACAATAACACTGAACAGTTTTTTTTTTTAAAAGAATCACCATGCATTAGTAATTTTTATTTGTATTATTTCATAGACAAAGGAATTCCAGCAAGGTCTATGTACTGATTTCTGTTTATTGAAAGGATGAGGCTTAGTTGTTTAAAACACAATAAAATTGTTCTTAATTAGTTCACCGTTAGGGACCCCAATTACTTCTTACATTTCATGTAACAGCTTAAGGCATTAGATTTATATCATTTGGGGGAGTCTGACTTGCCAGTTAATCTAAATTCTGTTTCAATTTTGCTAAAAACCTGGATTCCAGGACTGTCTGTGCCTAAAGTCTCTCTGTAAGAGCAATCGGTATTTGCAACAATTACATCATTGATTTCCGAAGTCTACAAAATTCAGCACGTGGCCTGTCTGCAAGTCCCCGTGTGAAAGCAGTTGCTTCTGGTGTGGGATATGAGCTGACTGGCCAAGGCCTGCAGGATGGTGGCCGTGCAAGAACAAGGGTGCCGCATGCCACTCTGCAACAGGCAGAGACTGCTCTGGGTGCAGATACAGCTGTGACTGCTGAGGTCTTCAGAGCACCTCAAACCCACTGCTGACACAGATTCCTGGGCCTGGGCCACCTGTGACACTGTCACTGTGCTTGGGCAGACAGAGACACAATTGAGAAAAGGCCTTCAGATGCTGACGTACAATCAATATAAAGAAGCATGGGTGGGGAAGGGTGAAGCTGTAAATGAAGTACGTACTTGGTAGTGGGACCCGCCACATTGTTTTCATTCTCACATCACCACCAAGCCCATCTCCTTTGACTTGAGAAGTAAGCAGCATTAAATGAGCCAAATAGATCATATTTACTCAAAATCAACAGGAGTGTAGAAAACAAGCTCGGGGTACAGGCTCTGGGAGAAGGCAGCAGCTCACGCAGCCCCGCATCTCTGAGAGAGTGTGGACGATGGCTGGCCTTGTGCCCCCAGCCCTGGCTCGAGAGGAATAGGACCGTTTTATCTGGCTGCACTGGTTCTCTTCGAAGCAGAGAAGTGCTTCATGCGCATTATCCCGTCCAGTGCCCTCGGGTCTGTGACCCAGGGGATATGCATTCCCATCTTGCCCCTGACTCATGGGGGACCAAAGCTAGGAGACTGGCCATCCGTCAAAGGCCACACAGGCTGGTCAGCAACAGAGCTGGGACTTGTGGTCCGATTCCCAGGTCAATGTCTTTCACCAATTATTATTCTGCTTTTACTTTGAGTAAAATTGTTTCACTTTGTATAGAGAAGCCTAAATTTCAGTTGCTGTATGTACTCTGTACACATAAAGGCAACTGAGTTTAAAAAGTGATGAATGAAGTCATGAGGGTTACTGTCCCTGCCCTCAAATAGCTTAGAGCTGCACTGAGACTATAACAATGTACACAGGTACCCAAACGTAAGGCTCACAAAACTGGGAGTTCAGGGGACAGCCGGTTATTTCCAGTTGGAGGACTGCAAGGAGAAAGTGACAGACATGACCTGGGACAAAGCACGGGATCTGAGGCAGCACGTGCAAGGGCATGAGGGACAACATGCGTGTGATGTAGTCCTAATCAACCAAAATTTCTATAATTTCCGCCTGAGGCTGCTGAACCTTGGTTATATAATGGTGCATCTTCCCCCTGACTATGAAAGAATCTATTTCCATTTGCTAAGTTAACAAGATCATTAAAACATTTTCACATTACTTGATAAAACTGTACAATTAAGATAAATTATGCTCGATTTTAGAGCCAGAGGGAGATTGGCTTCCCAAATGAGGAGCTGAAAGTCCAGAGAGATTCAGTAGCTAAAAGCTGTGTAACTACCCAGCTTCTTGGAAGAGTAAATACACATAAAGTGCCCAGGACAGTGCCTGTCACACTGGAAGGATGATGTGTGTTTGGTATTGTTACTTCTTATTACTGTAATTATCACTGGCAGAGTTGGATCTAGAATCTATTCCTTAAGTTCCGGAGCAGGGTTCTTCTCTCTAAGCACATTCTCTCATAATATGGCAGTGCTTTGAAATGTATAAAGTCCATCTTGTATGAGCGGAAGCTGCCTTTGATTGTAAAAGCATGTATTAAATTAAAAGTGTATATATAAATTCACATTGAAAACAGAAAAAATTGAGTCTCCATAACTAATAATTTACAGCTACTTGTTTAAAAACAAATCTTCATCATCTTCAAACATACTTGCATGTAACTGATGTGTGAGAAGTCAGTCCAAATGATCTCCAAAAGGCCACACTTTACTAGTGTTACTGTATAGACGTAGGGATGTAAAAATTTCCCATCTTTGAAAATGTGCTCTGATCTACATTTCTCACTAACTCATACCAATCATTAACCTTATACATTTACCCTGAAAGATATCAGACAGTTGTTAGATTAAGAACAGTTTCCATTGAGCTTGGAGAGTTTGTACATCCACGCATCTCCATTATTCATTTTACACTTCCCTACATCTACCCTCTCTCCCCAGGTGGTCTCATCCAGCTACTGCCTTTAGATACCATCTATCTGCTCAGCAGCTTTCCTGTGGGTTTCAGACTAGTAGATCCAACCACCTGCTTGACATTTCCATGTGGATGTTAAGTTTCTCAAACTTAAAATGCTAAAATGGAACTCCTGGATCCTTCTCCCACCTCTAAGCCAATCTGTTCATCATCCACCCAGTTGCTAAGGCTAAACATTTAAGACTCATCCATAACTCCTCTCTGTCCCACATCTTTTAGATCAATTCATCAGCAAGACGTCTTAAGTTCTATTTCCAGATGCATCCCGGCATCTGATTTAAAATGACAAATTTTAACTGCCTCACAGAACTTCCCTTCCTAAATACCTAACCAAATGTTAAAAAAAATTAGTAAACATTAGTTTAAAAAAAAAAGCCCATTAGTAACAAGTCAAGGAAAGAAACACAGACAAATAGAAATAAACTTCAAGGCTGACAGCCAAGGAAGGAAACAGATGATTCTGGAGCCGGGCAAAGAGGCAGAGCTGCTGCTTGATTCTTAACCTGTTCTCACTCCCCATAGAGGTGATTAACAAAATTCTGAGAGTTTTCACCGATAATCCTAAATGTAGACAAAGGCACTCTCACCAAATATTCTTATCTGTTTCCTCCCTCTACTGAGGAGCAGTGGAAATGCATGAAATGTGGGGGAAAGGGAGCAAAGGGCTGACTCCATGTAATTGAAGACTCCAGGGCCCCACTATAATGAGGAAACCCTCAAAGTCCAGATTATCTCCAGCATAGCTATTAGTTCACAGGAAACCCTTTAGCTAATTATGAAAAGGCCATCCTTGGTATCTCCTATTCCCCCCCCCAACCCTCCAAGTTAGCAAAATGAATGCTGATAATAGGGATATTCCACAAAACCTGGGAAAGCACAGCCCAGAATATCTAACCAAGACTGCATATAGGTTGAACAACCTCTCTGCAAGGAGAGACATTTCTGTCTCCTTCTGCAATTTCTTTATATTGCAGAAAAGTGGATAGGTTTAGGCAACAACACAACTCAAAGAAGAAAGCAACCTGCCCCCCCCCCCCCCCCCCCAAAAAAAAGGTGGGAAGAGATTTAAGAAATTACACTATGTCTGGGCAAAGCTGCCCAAGCACCAGCAAGATGAAAAAAATAGCATGGCAGATATGTAAGGAGGGAAGAAAGGAGGAAAGAAGAAAAATGAGAGGAGGAAAGGAAAGACAGAAGAAGGGAGGAAGAGAGGAAAGGGATGAGTATATAATGCAAGGGTCACAGCATAAGGAACTAAGTCTAGAAGAACTTTATTCAACTAAAATGAAGAAAATCCTCACACAAACTTTCTACTATGCAAGAATAATTTTAGTAAAAATTAAAGCTTAAAGGCAGAATAATGAAACAATTGAATGAAATGAAAAGAGACATTATGGACCTATGGAAACAAATTAAGGGCCAAGACATCATTTTAAAATCAATAAATAAATCAGAAACGTCAAGAAACAGAGCAGACACTCCTGAAAATTGAATTACTGGCACAGAAGAGAGAATTGACATACTCCCCGTGAATACAGATGAAAATGACAAAAAGATTCAATTATAAAGAAACTAATAGATACAAAGGAGAAACAAAGATGATCCAAAATAAGAATAATTGATGTCCCTGAGTAGGTAACAATATGCATGGAATAAAAGTTATCTTTAAAGATATGATACATTCTGATCAGACTTAAAGAGCACGTTATGTTGCAGATAATTTTGAAACAGAACATTCGACACCTAGGCATAACTTGGCTATGCTACGGAGACATGGGGTAGAAAAGGAATTCACTGGGATCCAGGCAGGAAAAGCAAATTACCTGCAAAGGATGGTCTCAGACTGTACAGCAACGGGAATGATAATAAACAATGGCACGATGGCTGCGAAATCATGAGGGAAAGCACAACACAAGAACAGTATACCCAGTCATGGTATTGTTCAGTGTTAAAGTAACAGCAAGATATCTTCAAATATTTTTTATTAAAAGCCCCCAGAAATGCGGTGGCCATGAATGAATCCTTCCTGGAATAAGAACAAAAAACAATTGACAATGAAATCTAGACAATTAAGTGATTAATCAAAGAACTCAGAAATGGAGAAGGTATTCTAAAGGACTGGAAACCACTGGGTCTATTTTAATAGAAGAATTTATACTAACTAATCTTAGTAATAATGACTACAGAATAGAAAGTGTTATAAACATGATCAATATAAGTTAATTAAAATTATTAGTGGAGAACAGGTGATGAGCACTAAAGTGACATGTTTATAGCCAAGAATCAATCTAATGTATTTAAAATTGGAATATGTAATTTAGAAAACATGATGGCTCCAACCCTCAGGTGGATTTGCTGTAAAGCTGCTGAAGCTTAACTGTCAAGACCCATCAACAGCATGGGTAATGCGCTTCTTCCCGGGCGGTGGGAGGTGTCGCAGCCCTTACACGATCTTGTTTTCATAAGATTTGTAAAATATATGCCACTTTCTTGAAAAGGAGTCCCCATTGTGTAGTTGCCCCATGAAATCTGAATCCACTCCTGCCCGGGCCTCTTACCATTGTTCGTAACCACCTCTCTCACCGCACCAGCAGGGGCTCCCTCAGGAACTAGCTCTGGCAGTGAGGAGACATTCGTTTGAAGTTCAACAATTACTTAGCTTTTCTTACTTCTCTTTTTTTCTACTGTTAAATATAAGAAAACCAGCTTTAATGATTTTTACTTAAAAATAGCATCTCCAATGTAATTCCATTGTTACAAAGGTATTTCTTTGTATTTATGCTTTCATTTGTCAATCCTTAGGTGTATATTTGTAGCAAGATGCCTTAAATGATATAGCCTAATGTTAAACATGGTTATTACTGGGTGATGGGAATTAGGGTAATTGTAAAAATTTAATATTTGTATTATGTGCATGGCCTGAATTATATACTACGATCACATATCTAATATCAAAAATAATATAGTAATTATTCTTGCTTAAAAATGCCAAGATATTTACGGATATGACTTTGGATGGTCAGAACTATGGAGAGCCATGGTTTTCGGCTTTGTAGTTTCCTGCATCTGTCAAATTTCCCAAATGCGGTCTGCGATCTGAAGTTAGGACTCTGCTTTGCTGACTGCCCTGCCCCCGGCCAGGCCACCACCCCTCGGCGCCTGCACTGCTTTAACAGTCTTCCGCATGGTCTCCCGTTTCCGTTGTTGAGTTACCAACATCCAGTCTTCACACAGAGGCCAGTGTATTCTTTTCAAAGGAAGAACTACTGTACATCTGCTTTGAATCCTCCACGTGCCCCACACTGCTTTCAGAATAAAACCCTTTGCCATGACCGGCAAGGCTGACCTGAGTCGGCCAGGACGCAGCCCCACTGGACAGCTCCCTCTGTTGCCCAAACCCACTGCTCTGTTCCCCGGAGGGCTTTTACCCAGGGGGGTTCCCTGCGCCTGGAAGCTCTTGCCCTGACACCTCAGCACAGCTGGCTCCTGCTCACCATTCAGGTCTGTTTGAGGGACACCTTCTTAGGGACACGTTCTCTGAACAACTTTTAAAAATTGTTCCTTCCCCTCCAGAACCCTCTCAAGCACCTCACCCTGTTACGTGGCCTTCATAGCACCTACCACTGCCTGAGATTATCTTCTCCATTTGCTTATTCACTAGTTTTGGGGTGGTCCTCTCCCACTAAGTATGCACTCTAGAAAACAGGGACCTCGTCTATTTTGTTCACTGTTATATCTCCTGTCCTAAGAACGGTGCCTAGCAGGTAACAGACATTGAATAAATGTTTCTCAAAGGAAGAAGGACACTCAGAGATTGTTTCTCAGCTTAAAATAAGGGTTGTGTTTGCAAAGCTGTCTTTCAAGTCAGTTGTTGAGAATTCACAATGCCACATTCCTTCAAATAAGCCACAGTAGAAATAATTATTAAATATCAAGATTAGCTCGCAAGAGTCTACTGGGTCCGTAAGAGGCTAAAATTCTGCACATATGCAGCAAAAATACTAGAAAAGCAACCTGAAGAATTATCAGCTGCATGATATATACAATTAAAAAGAATAATCTAAATGCATTTAAATATGAACAATTATTATTTATTTTTCATATTGGTGGAGATGTTCACAGGTGCTCCGAAGGGGTCTTCAGAGCACTTTAAGGGCTGTAGAGCTTTTGTGGTCCTGTGTTTTTATTACATAAAACCTCACTTTAAAATTGATGGCTTTCTACTCTTTTGACAACAGACATACACTAGTACCACCCTGGATACTTATCAGTCATGACTTGGCTCACTGTGTCAAAAATGTAAAAAAGAAAAGAGCACAGCTATTTTTTTGGAGCTATTAGGAGCGAGGGGACTAAGGAAAGGGTTAAAGAGGATGTGGGGTTTGAAAGATACCCGAGTTAAGAGCAGTGCACAGAGGAGAGAAAAAGTCAGTGATGAGTGCTCAGGACTTGAAGATGGGGAAGAAGAAACTCTCCTGCTAGTTAGCAGGGAATTGCATCTTCTGAGACAGCTTGCTTCCCAACTGGAGTGGTTCTGGGTGGGAAAAGGAGGGAGAGCCAGTGTGTAAATAATGTGGAAACTTGGGAGGGACTCTATCTTTCTAATTTGAAGCTCTGTCCCAAATTTGGCTTGCCATAAGTTTTTATGACTAATCTACCAGTAGGGTGAAATAAATAGCATCATTCATATCAGGAGTACGAACCAACCCTTGGGAGATATTTAGGAAGCTATGCTAGACCTTTCCTTCCGGAGGGAAAGCTTTACTACAAGAAAACAATTTGAACCAATTATTTTTACACTAAGTTGACAGTTAAGACAGAAAAAAATGTATTAAGAGCCAAGAGGTACTGCATATGGACAGCAAGTCTTTCTGGAGAAATGAATCATGAAGATAAAGAGAAGCAGCTTATTTTTACAGTCACATTTCATATTTCTAGAAAAATAACTACAACATGGTTTCTAAACATAGGGAAATGAAACTTTTATGAACATTATACAACACAAAACACACCACCTGTTGCAGTTACAAATATGTGCAAGTTGCTTTCAAGCCTTAAAACCAAAAACAGACCATAAAACTTATGGTTACCAAAACATTGTTCTAACTGAAATGTGCTAAAATGACAGGATGCTCAAACAGTCTTAAAATACAATTTTCTTTTGCCAAGTGTCTTGGTTTGAAAATGGCCCTGACCAATGTTGCTAGAGCTACAGAGCTGAGCACCGTTTAAACATATGGTCAAGCAACCCTGTGATTATGCTGGAGGTGCCAGCGATTCCAACAAAGTCTTCCCATGCACTTCAAAGGCGACTGTCTGCTGCGACCAAGGAGCTAAAACACAGTAAACATGAGTGTCTAGGAAAATCTCAATGCAGTCATTGATTTTCCAGAGCAAGTCCTTGTGGTTAGTCCTGTGAAGTTAGTGATTTCGGTTTAGTTACGTTAAATCCAAGCCCCAAAGACATGTATCCATGATAGCCATTGATAGAGCAATTCTGTTTTGAGACTTACATGAACACACACTATAAAGTATAATAACAGAGGAGATAAGAACATGCAGTCTTGCTTGCAATTCAAGTCTTGTTTTGATCTTTGCATTTCCTCCTGTTGCCATCTGAGAAAGCTACCAAGAAGTCTTTGCTCTGTAAACATTGGAATTGAGACTAACCATAATATTTTTAGGAAATCAATCTTGGATTTTCATCTAAACAGGCTAATACATTCTCACATTAAAAAAAAATGACTCACTTAACCATATATGACTTCTAAAAAGGACCATTTCATGATTCCAGAAAGAGAAAGCAAAAATCAGATGAACAAGCATGGTTTTTATCTTATGCTAGATTTGTAAGAAAGGTTAATTTTTACATGAAAATTACATCTACATAAAAATAGAATTCTGGAACAATGCATTATTGACAGTTGTGTGGGAAGATAAATGCTCTCCTGTAAATGTCCTTTTTCAAGCAAATTATTAAATATATTGACAGTACTGCATTTTGAAAACAATCACTTTAAAGAAATCAAACATGAATACAAGTGCAAAGACACCATAACTAATGTTACCTTCCACTCAAAGAAATATGCATACAACCATTTTTCCAAGGCTTATTGATATACTCTGCTATTAAATTCGATGGTAAACATGTATGTTTTGTTCATGGAAAGCATTTGTCCATGGAGGGAAAAACATAAGTAACCAACTGATAAATGTGGATTCCACCAACACTTCTGTTAATTACTAGTGGCTTACAGAAGACCATGCACTTTGATTACTGGTATTGGTGCCTGTAAATGCTAACCAAGTCTGAGCTACTACCACAAATAAAAATGTGTAAAAATTAAACATATCTATGGAAATATTTTACTCATGGCTATTAATGACTTTAATCAAGCAGATCTCCTAATTAATTTTGCTAATTGTTCTTTCCTCCTGGGACATTAACTGGCTTGATGGATATCACTGTAACATATGTTGACACTAGCATCTGGTCAGAAATAGGGACATCAGTAAACCCTGCTCGGTGTTTCCACGGACTGTGCCAGTACCACACCTACTGACGAAGCCAAAGTGTTTATTTCAATATGATGTGTAGAGAACACGTCTGACTTCCATTTAGAGAAAAGGGAGACCCATTTCAAAACACATGGCTCTGGGAGATGCTCAGTCAGTGAGTGACGTGGTGAGAGTTACTTGCTAATAAACTGGAAGACATCCGTCTGAAAACGTGGAAGAGACGAACAACTTCACAAATGATTGTTGGGAGGGCCTCTCCTGTACAACAGACTGTCTGCTGACTTATACCCCATTTAGAATATGCAGAAGAACTTTGAACAAACACTACTCTTTCAAAGAAAGCAATCCCTTAACATGTCAGACCTCTGTACTGTACATAGTTAATTAACAGACAATAAATGTATCAGAATTCAATACATGTATACAAATTTGATTAAACCTGCAAACTTTTAGATGTTAATAATAACTCAGTGATGATCATTTTAAATTGCTGACAAATAAATGCACTTACACAGTTTTGTTAAAAATGAGTTACCCCCATATATCTTATTAAATATTGTAGCATGCCGGATCTATATTTCAAAACTATTTTACTAGTGACTTCATCTTCAAGTAGAGGCAAAACGCTTTGTTCTCTCTGGTCCCCCTTAGCAGAGCCTTAACAATAGAGAGTCTCTTGTTCCTCACAAAGGGATCTATAGTCACTCTACTGTCACTGAGGAAGAAACAAATACTCCTCTACTGCAAGTGCACCCAGCACAGTGAGTCCAGTGAGGTCAAATCAAGTTTTGGCATCAGCAGCTGCAGGACAAAGTTCCCATCCCTGGACAAGGAGCCCTGACTGCCTCTTCACTGCCTTCTCCAGCACCACTTACTCTCGCCCCAACATTCTGAAGTTTGAAAGAAGGCTTGCAACAATGTATTTGTGTGACACTGTCACAAGCATCCCAGGCAGTGTGCATGTATTTTAATTTTGTACCACTTACTCCTCTGGCCTCCACCTGAGTCCAGGGGATCACCACCATCACACCAAGCACTACCTAGCACGACAGACCAATAGAACGGAGCACTTTGGGAGAAGGCTTTAGGGTGGAATAACGCCAGCACCAGTCATTGTGCCCTATTTGTCACAAAGCCATGAACACTGCGGACTCAAATAACCCCAGCACCACCAGCACCTTCTTGGCCAAGCACATCCGCAGAGTACAAAGAACACAGGTTTGGAAGGAACCTCAGAGAGGTTTTCTAATCTTCCTTCCAGCTCCAAACCAGCTCTGAACAACATGAATCTACCCTATCGTAAGAGTCCCAAAGAGGAGAATTACAGATTCCCTTGGTAACATGTCAATATTCAGAAAAGTCTAAAGTTGTACCTAAATTCCTCATGTTGCCCTTCCAGCGCTGTTTCCTTTAGTTCTGTCTTTCCGGATAAGAGAGTCCCCAGAGCCAGCATACTAATCTCCTAAGTGTCTAAGCATCGTGAAGGACCCCGAAGTTCGTATGCCCGCAATCTACCAGTACAACACGTTGGGTGCATACATGCAGCAAGGGGACTGAATTTCCAGTCTTCTAGAACCAGCATCGCAGTCGCTCCTACAGGAGAAACGGCAACCGCAGCGAAGACTAGGCTTCCCGGCCAATCTCTGAAAATGCAAAGCCTTCAAGTGAACAGCCCATTTTGTTTTAGGGGCTCATGAGTACAGGCGGCTAGTTTTCCTGGAGGAAAACAAATCAAATCATCATCATAAAAAAACCCTGCGGCGGTGGCTGCATCCTTATAAAAACAAGACCTCTTTTGGCTTTAGCAAGTTTTAGCCTGGAGTAAAATTACACCCAAGTTACAACCACGGAAATTGGAATTTCAGTGGAAATGCTGACCCGACCTTCACGAAAGCAGCGGATTGCAGCCTCTGCTGCTCTGTTCCTGCTCGAGGCGTAGCAACTGGAAGTCCATGCCCACTCCCCCTCCGACTAATCAATGCGTAAAAATACGAGGAGAGAAGGCACGCTCAAAACCAGCCCTTCCAGCGTCTCTTCCCCTGCTGCTCCTGAACGGTGATTCAAAACTCACCTGGAAATTACACTGATTGGCGTGGCTTTCTAATGCTGAAGACAAATGACCTTTGAAAAATGTACGCTCATGAAAGTCAAAGCATTTGGAGAGAAAGACACCCGGCAATGTGCCGCTTCAAACTCCGTGCAACCCCGAAGAGGAGGAAAGGAAAGGGAAAACGCACTCAACCTGAGAGGGGAAACCAGTAACCAAATCACATTAAAAAATAAATTATTATTATTATTATTTTTAAAAAGCAGCCCACACAGTAGTGACCAAATGCCTACGCTGCAACAAATGCCCTGGCAAACCCTTTCCACAGCCTCCTGTATTTTCCGACTCGGCTTCCCCTTTTTTTCCTCTGCCCCAGCTGCAGCACCACTTCTCGCAACCGCATCTCGGCGAGCCGGGGTGGTGGACCGCGGGGGCAGCCCGCCGGGGGCCGTGCCCCGCGTCCACAGCAGCCGCGCCGCTACTTACCCGAACCGCTCGGCACTAGCGACGGCAGCGGCTGCGGGTTGGCTGCGAGGCGGGATCCGCGAGGGCTGGCGGGATCCGGCCCCGGAGGACGCGGACATGTGGCTGGAACCTCCGCTCCCCTAGCCGTTGCCTCTGAGCATCTTTCTGGGAGCCCCAGCAGATGCGAGCGACGAGGCGAGGGCGAGCGCGCCGCGGAGGGGTGGGAGAGGCGCCAAGCTTGGACGCGCCGCGCCGCGCCGAGCGCCGGACTCTCCCCGTGAGCTCCCCGCCTCACGCGCGCGCGCCCCCTGCCGCGCTCCCCCACCCGCCCCTCCGCGCGCCCTCGCCCGCGTCCGGCCCCACGCAGCGCGCGCCATCCCTGGCGGCGGCGCCAGCGGCAGAGGCAGCGGCGCGTCCACCCCCGTCCGCCGTCTCCAGGGCTGCTGGCGGCGCTCTCCATTGTTCTGCCGCTGCTTCCCAAGGGTGGGCGGCGGGGGAGGGTGGGAGGTGTCGGCACAGTTGCCCAGGAGGGCTTACCACTCAGTCGGACGGTGGCTGCGAGAGCGACGCCGGCCCGGGCACGGCGCGCGGGGGCTGTGGGGCGCTTAGCACCACGGGCTGCGGACGCGCGGGGGCTTCCTCCTCCCGCACTCGCTCCTGCCTGGCGCCCGGCGCATCCTGTGTTACTATGGATATCTCGTTCCTCGCCGCCCCCTCCTCGCACTCCGACAGGCCGCCGCAGAGGCCGCAACCGGGCAGCCTCCGCAGGCACGCAGGTGACCAGCTCCACAGCGGCAGCAGCGGTGGCAGCAGCCGCCACCGCCGCTGGGGAGAGGAGGGGTCGGAAGAGGGCAAAAGGCAGGTCCTGCTCTACCCCTGAGGCCGCTTCGAGTTTCCTTCTACTAACCAAGGTGCTCCGAGTTCTCCACGCAAGAGAAGCCACAGCAATCCTCAACACGTACGGACCGGTGGCACCACCGCGAGCGACTGCGTCCCAGTGGTTTTCAGAGGGGGACAATCGGCCCCCAACCGACTTGGAGGATCGGGGTTAAGATGTGGACTAAGAATCTGATATGGCTTGAACGCCCCTCACCCCTGCCCCAGGTGCAGACATCTACTCTGGCAGAGGGTTCTCTTCAAAATTATGCCAATTTAAGGAAGTAGATCTGACTTGAAAAAAAAATGACAAAGCTTTCCTTCCCCCTTTACAAAAAACCCAATGGTTTTTCCTTGCTATAAACAAATAAATATAATGTGTGGCTTACATACTAATACTTTACATCATAGTATTTGAATGAACGCATCTAGCGACCCACGCACTTCAGTTTTTTGGTGTTTTCAACATTCCATCCAAAGTGTGAGTTGCCCACTTAGTCTAAGAACCACAGATTTCCACGGAGGATAACCAACATCTGAAAACCAGGCAACAGCACCCAAATCGTCTGTGAAAAATAGATTGGGATGAAGGCACTTTAAGTAAAAATCTTTAAGGGAATGTATATCATGATGAACTCCAAACAGTACCAATAACCATTGTCTAGGGTGCTTTCGCTTCTAAACTCTGAGAGTATACAGTAAGTCCTCACTGAACATTGTGGATGGATTCTTGGACCTGCAGTGAAGGCTTGTGTAACACAATCAATTTTACCAGAGGCTAATTGTCATAAGCAACAATTCCTGTGGCATCTCATCTACATCACAAAAAAAGAGACATTATTCAAGGACCTGCTATACATTTATTGCCTTAAAACCAAGTAAAACAAAAATTTTGATCAACAGCATAGCATCAGACACTAAAACAGAAGCGTGAAACAATTTTTGCATATAGGTAACCTTCACGGAGCGCTTTAAGGTTTGTGAGGCATCTGTGAATTACTTAATTCTCACAATCCTATGAGGTAAGTTTTGTTATTATCCTCACTTTTCAGATGAACAAAAGAAGCTCAGATCTGCACCTAGTAGTTACAGAACAACACTCCCTTAAACAAGAAGCACTAAATGTCCGCTGTTTTGTCCACCTTCGTGGCATTGTCTGCTTTTGTGAAGTTCAGTGTGACAATGTTCCCCGAAGCCACCCTGCTAGCAAGGGGCAGGACCAGGATATAAACTCAGGTCTGTCAGGCTGCAGAGTTGTGAGCCTTTAACTGCATAGAAACGATTTCTCATTCACATAAGGATGCCATGCTTTTTAATTTTATGTCTGATACATATAGAAAGAGAAAAACAGGTTGGACATGCCCTGCCTTCTTGACTGGAGCATGTTGGGATATCTCTATTTTTTGTGGTCAGAGATGGGTCTGGAAGTCAGACATTGAGTTCTGTTTCTCAGTCTGCAACCCAAACACATGTGACTTGAGGCAGAATATGTGTTTTCTCAGTTGCACATCACATGAATGGCTGAAGGGCATCACTCTCTTTTGGATATTGCTCTCTGGCAACAATATTGGGTATCTCAGAGAGGTCATTGGTTAGCAGTGAACGACAGGCTGTTTAGAAGCGAGGCGTGCTGTCACTTTTGTATGGCATTGAGTCCTGTGCACTCTGGACTTATTTGGGGGTCAATAGGCCATGTTGTGCCTGCACCACCTCTAGAGAATGATGGAAACCTAGTTCTCTGTCAGCTTTGCTTCTGAAAGCTTGAGGGAGCTGGGAGGGGAAGTCGCTGTCCATGTTGTCTGTTATTGATACTCCAGTTTGGCAGAATCAGCTCACACATTAAGTATTAAAGTCCTGGAAATTAACTTCAACCTGGCACTAATGAAATTTGGTGATAACCTAAAGATATGAGGACTAAAACCAAAAGTCTTATCAGCGTAATCTCCTGTGGGTTGGTGTGAAAACATTAAATAGTTCACAGAAGAATGACTTTTTACTCTTTGGTACTAAAATAGCTTCTACTTATAGTTGAAATTGTAGACATTTTAATGTTCTAGGACAGTATAACGGATACGAGGAATCACATTTTGAAACACTGTAGAAAAGGAAGCTGATGCCTACAAAGATAAAGTCACTTGCCCAAGGACCTAGTTGAATTAGAGGAAGAAGCAAAACCATGAATTCTTTCCTTTTATTCAGGCACCGTGATATTATAGTGCCCTGGAATATTCAGTGCCCGAATTCTTTTTTCCTTCAGTAATTTTATTTTTTGCTAAAATATCAGTCAAGTTCCAATTTATGTTATTTAAAGTGACTAAAATAGCCTAATGTTCTTTAGCTTGGAGGGTATCTACATCTTATTTTTAATACTCTGATAATATTAAGTAATAGATTCCTCCTTAAAAGTGACACAATTTAGAAAAATGCTTACAGTACCAATTTCCAACTTCCCTATATCCTCAGAGAAAAGTAAAGCGTCCATCCCATCACAGATGATCAAGAGCACAACCCTCTCCAACATAAACTGCTTATTTAAGAGCAGCAATTTTATGTTAGAAAGCACTAACATTTGGGATCCCCCAACTGCCTGCCTTCTTCTTTTGCACACACAAAAAAAAAAAATCCAGAAAGTCAAGTAAAATATTCTAGTCTCATAACTTTAAATATGGTGTAACTTTTAAAAGAGATATGTAAAACACCAATATCAGTCATTTTGTCTAGATTTAGGGAAATAGAATTACAAGAATTTATTCATTTGTTTGTCTAAACCATGAAATCAGACTCATGAGTTCAAGAAATGGCACCTAGTAATAGGTTTGTGTCATGGGGATATGAAGTACAGTGTAGGAAATATAGTTAATAATATCATAATAATTATGCATGGTGCCAGGTGGGTACTGGAAATATCAGGAGGAACATTTTGTAAAGTATATTATTGCCTAACCAAGATGCTGTACACCTGAAACTTATACAAAATAATATTGAATGGAAACTATAATGGAAAAAATAAAAATAATAAATAAATAAATAAATAAAAAGAAATGGCTATTGCACTTAATACTTTTGTAATCTGGATTAAGTTAACCTTTTCAAACCTCACCTTTCCAATTTGTAAAATAAATATGATAATAAGGACTTCACAGAGTTGTGGATAGGAGGAAAGGAGATTACTCATGGGTGGTAGCCTCTTTGATGTCCCAGTTGAGCTGGGTTACAGTCTCTGGGTACCCAAACACACACTAATCTAGGGTTACTGTGAAGGTACTTTGCAGATGTGTTTCAAGTCCATAATCAGCCGGCTTTAACTAAGGGAATTTATCCTAGATAAGCTGATTCAATCAGCTGAAAGGCCTTAGGAGCGCAACTGAGGCTTCCCCAAAGGAAAAGAAGCTTCGTCTGAGCATTTGAGCCCCTGCCCAACAAGAGCTCCAGCCTGCCCTTCCTGAAGGCCTGGCCCACCCTACAGGTTTCAGACTTGCCCAGCCAAGCCCCACAATCATGCAGGCATATTCCTCACAATAAATCTCTTACTATATATCTCCCACTGGTTCTGTTTCAGTGAACCCTGACTGATACACTTTGCAAAGCATTAACAGTACTATCTGGCACATAATAGGCATCCCAAAATGTTAGCTAAAATGCCTTTTAGAAGCTTTAATTGAACACCTCTCACATTCTTAGCACTGAGGCATACCTGACTCTCTGATAAAAACACCTGAAAGTGGAAATAGACACTTAATACCTTCAGGGCTGGTAACCTCAACTAGGAAGGGATATAATGTTTTAGTAAAATGTCTAGAAAAACAAGAGAAAAGTGCCAACAGGGTTGATTATTCCTTCTGGAGCTATGTAGGGGGATTATGCAAATCCAGTCTGAGGACTGCTTCCTGGGTGAGGAACATAGCATCTCAATTTAGCACCAGAAACTGGGAGGATCAGTTTTCATGGATCACCAGGAAACTCATGATGTAATACAAATTCATCAAAGACTGTTGGTCTTAAGCCAACTAGAATTATATATTTAGGAGAACTGCTTTGAGAACCTTAGAGAAAGAAATAGTTTTATATTTAAGAATACTAAAGTAAAAGATCTTTCTTGTCTCATTGCTAGCTTATCTTAGTATTCTACATTTGAACATTTTTAAGCAAAGAAAAAATATTTTTAAAAATACAGTTAAAAAGCAGGCATGGAACATATCTACTTATAGAAGTTGTCTCTGTCCTTTAGGATCATACTTCTGGAAACATCTCAGAACAGTAAATAAAGTCCAGTGAGGTAGTCTCAGATATAAATAGGATTAAAAAGTGATAAGGAAATAAGGGAGAGGAAAACATTTTTACTTTATAGTAAAGCTCCAATAACTTAGAGTTAGTTTTCCAAAGTACATGTTTTAAATTGTGTATCTGTGTCTGTGCACACATGTGTATTTGCTAGAAAGATCTGTCCCACAATCCTTTATACCATGTTAGTAATTTTTAGAAAAGGTACTGATATAAAATTACTTCTATCCATTATGCTAAGGATTTTTAAAAAATATTTTATTTATTGATTGCTAGAGAGAGGGAAAGGAAGAGAGAGGGGGAGGGAGAGAAACATTGATGTGAGAGAGAAACATCAATTGGTTGCCTCTTAAACAGTCCCTGAACCCACAGCCCTGGCATGTGCCCTGACTGGGAATGAGACCAGTGACCTTTTGCTTTGTGGGACAATGCCTAACCCACTGAGCCACACCAGTCAGTGTTTACTATGCTAAGATTTACTGAATGCCTATGAGGTCAAACAATGAGCTGGTGCTGAGGCTTAGGGAGGTGGGTTAGGGATGGACTCTCACTTTATGAAAATCTTTCTCTGGGTAACTCCAGTTTATCCTATGGGTTTTAATTAACATGTAATTTACTCCAGGAAAGTTTGTATGTGTCCCTTGCCCTGCACTGGCCTCAGTAAAATTATTTTGTTTTTACAGTAACTTTGCTTCTTCTAATATAGCATTTATCGTTTTTGGTAATTACTTGTTTAGTTATGGATCTCCCCATATAAGTGCATGAGGTCAGGGACTTGTTCAAATTTAATGCTCCATTTATGTTCACCTTCTTACTCCCAACAGGCATAGGTAAACATTTATTGAACAAGTGAAAGCAAGCTGGGGGCGTGTTGAATTTTAGTTGCTCTCCCAATAGACACATGCAGAAAACAGACAGAATATTAATATGGAGCTTACGTGAGGGCAGGAGATACAGATTTGCTATCAGCTTCTTCCTGGTAGTTGGAAGGCTTGGGAGTGAACTGTCATCAACTAGAACCCCATGTAGAATTGTGAAAGGGCTTTGAGGTCAGCACCCTGGACAGCGCCCACATTTCCATTTTACGCTGTGGGATGATACCTGGCGCACCGTCTTGCACAGAAAAGGGAAACTTCCCCACCAAATTTTTGAACCATGTGAACAAGTTTCTAATTGGCAGGTATTTGAAAGCTAAGCTATTTTAGAGATAGGAGCACTATGACTATGGATTTATGGTCCCAATGTTGTGAAATTTCCCTTCCAATATAGTAGAAAGCAGCTCTTTGAGTGGGAAAAAAAAAAAGGGTGGAATATGTAGTTAGAAAGTTAGGAGAAACGGTATGAGTCAGAGAGAGAGCTGATGCAATGCTGAGGCCACAGAATTAAGGTTCTCTGTGAGAGCAGGGCATCAGGAAAGGCACTGAGTGGTGAACAGGTTTGTGTGGCTATTGGTGTATGTTCACCATAGAAACAGTACGGTTCTCTCTTAGACTCAGGGCTTGCCAGTCTTTAATGAGACAGGTAAGGCACAGGCCAACTTCCAAAACAGAAATTTTATTATGTTTATTGCATGACCACGCTTTCACTGTGGAATCATTCCTTTATTTGAATTGCAAATTTAAAACAACTTACAGAGTGCCTACTAATCATGGGCATATTTACAGACCTAACTACCAAGCTAACACAACTCAGAGTGAGCAGAAAGGACATATACTTTTTCCTGAAGGCAAACAGGCTTGGAATCCAAGGGGAATGATAAACACTGAGGCCCATCTGCCAGGAATGTTCTACCCCAGTCATCTGAATTAAGACCTAGAGACTGTTTTTGGATGTTAACTACGTTCAAGTCCTGAGCCACACGCAGCTTCAGTGAGCCATAGCTAAGACATTTGCTTGCAGTCTTTGCTTACAACCAGCCCCTGAGAATTTGTTTCAGCCTCACAGCACAGTTGTTAAGTACCTTGTCCTTCTAACACCTTTAACCAACAGAGCAGCTGTGCTCGCCACTCACAGCAACTTCCAAGGTTCACCACAAGAGGGGAATACTCCAGGGACCTGATCTGGATGTCTGTTCACTAAGTGCCTGTCCATTCCAGATTTCCCAGGGCAGCCCTGTTTGAACAAGTCAGACCACAAGATCTGATTTTAGTTTGGAGAAAAAATGGCTCATAGCATTTTAAGGACTCATATGTAGAGTCCTCAAGGAGGCAGTAAAGTGTATGGAAAAAGGCTGTGGGCTCAGATCTGGGTTCAAGGCTGACTCTGTCATTTACTAGTTGTTGACCCTGAGTGAGTTGCTTAACCTTGCTGCACCTCAGTTTCTGCATCAGTAAAATAAGGGTAATTGTTCTTTAAGGGTAGAATGGGTAAACCCATGTAAAAAGATTCTTAATATGTGGAGCAAAATAATCATCAAGAGAATTAAGCGCACCCTCATATGAATTCATAAACCTTTAGAAGCAATAGGCTACACCATCTTATCAACTGAACTAAATCACATAATTCTTACCCATAGCACCTTCTGGTGTGCTTGTCAGCTGTGTGAACAAGTGGAAAGTAACTTTTCTTTTCGTCTTGTAGGCTCATAAAAAAGGTTTGTTTTTTTCTCCATAGGATATTGTGGAGGACAAGATGGCCTATCTTTGATGGCACACACACACATGCACACATACATTTGTTGCTGGAGAATTAGTATAATTTCATCCCTATTAATATTCTTTCATGAAATTATACCAATTCTCCAGCAGTAAACATCAAGGCTGTTGAAAATACCAGAGGGACAAAAGGAGAAATAATTACATAATAAATATTAAAAATAGTTTTGGGTTGGAATAATTGAATCTAGGATAGGAAGGTGTGGTTGATGCCCACTGTTTTTCCCCGGCTCAACACCCAGCCCCTCCACTTCTGTTACCAGTTGTCTGATTTTTCAATGGGGACCCACCTTCCAGCCCTCTGCCATGAAATCCTAGGAAATCCTAGAATATCTGACTGTGGAGTGGACCCATGATCCACTGGCCAGTCAGAGCTTTCCACCGCTCAGTCACAGTGGTTTGTTCAGGGAGGGTCAGGACCAGGACTCTGTTGGAAATCCTGGGAAAGTCGTGCTCTGTTTTCACGGAGGGTCTGAGTTGCCAGAGTGCTGAGTTGTTGCCTGGAACTGCTGAGGATCACGCCATGGGGAGGGTCTGCCCAGCTCCAGTTCAGAGGAAGCAGAGCAGAGCTTTGGAGAGAGAGGCTGAGAGATTCCAGTGATAGCTTTTGAGGCTCTGGATCCAGTTCTGCCTGAAATTATTAGATATTGCCTCATTGACAAAATATATTCAAATGTTATCTCAATTAATCCTCAAAACAACAACCTAGAGGTTTCCTATTTTATGGATGAGGAAACCAAGTCCCTGAGAGGTTCACCAACTTGTTCAAGGTTACATAGTTAGTTAGTACCAGAACCATGGCTGGAATCCGAAATGCCTAACTCCAGTCTCATGTCTTTTCCAACAACCATGCAGCTGCTGCATGGGGCAAGCTGCTGTGAAGTGGGGCTTTGTTGAAGAGGGAGAGCAGCTCTGCTCTGCAACACCCCCACCCTGGCAGAGCTATGCTGGGCCTGACACATGGTGGTAGTGCCTGCTGCCACTCTCACTGGCTCACAGGAGGAAGACCCCAGGGAAAAGGGAATGTAGGGGTAGAGGGTGAAGGAAAGGACGGGATGCTCCTCAAGAACCTTTAGCCCTCTCCCTTTATGTGGAACACTAGGGTATGGTCTACAGTGTGGTGCTTTGAGAATCCACTCCACCTGCTACATCTACAAACTCTGTCAGGACCTAGGATAGGATCAACCTGCATGCCCCCGGGGCAGAAATGACTCTCTGGGAAGACAGAAAGTAGGAACCCACATGAACTCTTTCAGGTCATTAGGTTATCATTTAGTAAATTACTGCTTTTGCTCTAAGTGGGTCCCTACTGGTTCTGGAGGATGAGAATATTCTAATTTGTGTTCTCTTCTTCCTCTCAGCTGATTTTTCTAATTATGATGTAGACCAAGAAGGTGTATAGTAACTGCTTTATTCTGAATCACTAGATGCTCTTATAGATATCAAAAGTGCACCTGCAGATCTGCTATATTGAAATGTGTGGAATCAAATCAATGTGTAGGGGCTGCAGCCCAGCACCCATAGGACCGGAGAGTGGCCCAAGGCACTGGGACATTCCTGATTTTCAAGTTCTGAGTTGATGGAAGGTGTGTAAGATGATGGAAGAGAACCTCATGTTCCAGGGGCCTGGGGTGGTAGGTGGGGAGAGCAGATGTGGTGGGAAGCTACAGGCTAGGAGTTCCTTTTTCCTGCTCAGCAGGGAGCATCCACAATTCTGATCTGAGGAGGACATGGGATCTCTTCCTTGGCATATCTGTTTCAAGGGAGATTCCTGGGAAGGGCAAGGATATTCCCTGAAAACGCTGGTTTCACCCGCTCACTCAGAACGCGTGACCATCATCAGCTGAAGGAGCTGGGACCATTTTTCCTCCTTGGGGCAAAAGCAAATATATTAAAATTCTCCTTTGCTCTTGTAAATCTGGAGTTACTAAGTAAATGCCCAACAGGGTTGCTAGGATGTGTGATTATGGTGATTGCAACAACAAGCTTCACGTTTAAGTAGCAGTAAAAGTTTCCCAAGCATTTGCATATTCACTGTTGATCAGGCCTGGCTTCATGGGCATGTGATTAGTGCTATCCCATTGGGTCTGGCTCTCAGAAGGGCTCCACACTTGGTGAAATGCTCTGCAGTTGCAGACTTGTACTTCTAAATAATTTTAACTTCAAATTTATGTTTTGTAAGTGAAGTCTGATGGGAATATGTTGTATTTGCTGGAGATTCAATCCTCAGCTCACATATGGTCTTGCTTTCCTGGGATGAGTTTTTGGCTGTCTGCTTCCCTACCTCTTGCTGCCCAGGGCTCTGTTTGCACTCCCTCTCTGGCTCCCCCGACAACTACTGCTGCCCCTCACCTGGGGCAGCAATCAGGTGGCACTGATGGGGTGGGGGTGGGAGCTGGCCTTCATTAAGCCCTTACCCTCCCCCCTCCCCTAGTGGCAGTGATGGTGGTGGGTTTTGGCACCCTGTGGCTTTTGGGGGTAGGTGAGGTAACAACTACCCCTGCCCTAACCTGCAACTCATGGTGTGTTTGATGGGTGGCATGGTGGGTGACTCAGCAAAATCCTCTCACTCCCAGCACATTCTGGCTTAGAGGCTGTTACCCCTTGGTGTGTGTGGTCACTTGTCTGCTGAAGGCTGGGGTGGTGGGGCTGTGGGAAGGGGAGATTGACTTTCCTGTCCCTGGCCACACCCCACAATTTCATTTTGTACTGGGTCCTGCAAACTGTGTAGCTGGCCCCATCATTGACACTCATATGATAGCCAAGCAACCTAGATAGGACAAGGATGTCACTACCATTACATCTTCTGCTGTTATTGCTCCTGCTGGTAGAGGCCACCACTGTCTCCTCTTTGACTTGCACCAGCGAAGGCACTGACCAATGTGTCATCCTATTTAGTCTTCACAACTCAAATACAAGGTAGTACTTATTCATTGGGTGCTCCCCTGACTTCTCTGACTTTGTTTTCTCCTCTGTAAAACTGGTAAAATGATGCCCCCTTCACAAAGATATCGTAAGAATTAAGATGCTATGTGTATAGAAGGATGCAAATTTTATTCACCTGCATTACTCTAGAACTGTGATTGTTTGGAAGAAATATTTTGATAAGCTGCAGGAGAAGAAGGGTGGGAACACCCCTCCTGCTCCCCTGGACACACTCGGGTAACTCAAGAAGTTGCTTAACTTTTGCACTTCTGACAAGGACGGGAGTTTGCATTGTTCCCAGGATGAAGGTGGTAAAGAAAGAGGAATCACTGCGGGCAAAGGCATAGTGGGGGAAGAGAACACTAGTGATCACATGCCTTTTAGAGAACAGAGATATTGAATGGGGCCTTAAATGAATTGTCCATGTTGGGTTTATACTGTAAACAATTCACCTCTCCATCTTCACAAAATCCTCACTAAAGACAAAAGTGTTGACTAATACATTTGTGCATGATTAGATTAATGTGCAGGGGAGGGAATCTCCAAGAGGTATTGACGTTCACATCCATGTTGGCACAAATAAAGAGAGGCAGCATGATGCCCTGCCTAATGTGCTTAGTTGATTGGAGCATTGCCCTGTTTACCAAAATACTAGGGGTTCGATTCCCGGTGAGAGCACATTCCTGGGTTGCAGATTTGGTCTCCTATCAATGTGTGTGTGGGAGGCAACCAACTGATGTTTCTCTCTCACATTCTCCCTTCTTCTTTCTCTACCATCAATAAACATGTTTATTAAAAAACAAAGGCAGCATGGGTGGAAGCATGTGCCAGAGGTGAGTGTAGAGCTGATGCTGGGCTATAGCATTATTCTTTGATTGTTTCCTCTGAGTGAGCTTGCTTTTTGCCCAGGCCAGCCATTTTGGGTGGCATGACTGTAGTTATGTATGTTCTGTTTAGTTTGTAATTTTCCACAAGCCTCACCACCAGGCTCCGCACACAGTGGACACTCAAATGTTGGGGGCTGATCAACATCAGCAGTAATTACTAAGGGAAGGAAACTGATATGATTTTTATAATAATTTCAATGACTGTTTGACATAGAAATTAGTCTGTCCAGTTTACAGATGAGGTATCTGAGGCTCAGAGAGGCTGAGATACTTGCCTGGCACCGCACAGCTATTAAGTGGCAAAGCAGAGATACAAGTCTGTGCCCAATATTTAATGCCTCTGGTCAGTGAAACTTTAGCAGACCATCTAAAATTTTGGTTTCATATAAAATAAGATTACTCATACATGTATGTTCCAAAACCCCAATGAAATCAGAGAAATAAGACAAATTGACTTCAAAAACATTTCTACAGAATAAAAAGTGTTCTTTTTAAATGGGTGGAGAAAGAACAAAAGCATAAGAAGAAATATAGAGCATAAGTCAGTCATCCCTTAAACAATTGTAGGATTGTACCAATATTAGTCATTGTGCTGCAATGACACCCAAAGGAAAAATGTGCCTGGTAGGTGCAACCTATTGTGCAAGAAAAGGCTGACTCAAATGTAGCTAAAAGCATGGTTCTTCCTTCGGCCAAGTCAACTCCAAAGGAGTGCATGAATAATTGGCTACAGCTACCCTTTAAGCAAGTGCCAGCTCTCTCTGCTCAGGCTGATACATCTCCAAACCTCAGGGAGTCAGGAATCAGCTGCCAGCAGCCAATGGGCTTCTGAGCATTCATAACCAGACCAGGTGCTGATCCATCAAACTAATTAGCAGCCTGTGGGCCACTGTTAGCTGGGAAGGTAGAGGTTTTTAACTCTTTTCTTGATAGACTCTGTGCCTTTCTCTTCCTGCTCATTGAACAAGGTTCTATCAGAAAAAGCACACACATACACAAAACAGCATTTAAAATTCAAAAGGAGGCAGGATAAAAAGAAATAAAGGTTACTTTAAGATAAGAGACACTAAGAAATGAAGTAAACTTTGAAACAAAAATATAGTATACACATAGTGATTTTCCCCATTCTATACATCTTCATTTTACTTAGCATAACATTATCCACATAGAATGGACAGTCAAAAATGTTTGTTCTTGTCAATGAAGATATTCATTTGAGGTGCTGACATAAATAAATAAACGGAGGAAATGGACCAGAATTACAAAAGAGCAAGAGATATAGCTTGTTGGCACCTCAGATGCATTTAATCATCAGGATCTCAAAAGACCACAGGAAACAGAACTGGCTTCAACAGGAAATATAGAGAACATCTTGAGAGTCCAGAAAAGTGCAAATCTTACTTTAATTAGTATGATTAGAGATGAAGGAGATGGAGAACATCAGAAATAGCGTTACCGCAAATTACCAGACTGAAAAACCAATGTGTAAATCAGCAGAGGAAAGAATCCAGTGGATTTTAATAAAATTGTAGAAACTTATTTAAAATAGTGTAAAGTCAGTTTGAATGTGCGGATCAAACAGTAAAATAGAATCAACAATCAATGAAGCCAACATCATTCCAAATGTCTTCATTGACACAGAGAAGCAATCTACAGACAGTTAGTTCAATATTTCTGAATACTGAACTTTGTTTATCATGGATCCAATAACCTCCAATGGAGCAGGGCCAATATGTGATCTGGAGATATCACAAGGAAGCGTTCTAGTCCTTGAAGAAGCCAAATCTGAAAATCACAGAGGATGGTAAGGCAGGATCCTGGCAGACGTCTTAAGACACAGAGGTAACATTTATGGAGATGTCGGCATGAGCTCTCTCAACATATGGAGAATTGAGGAAGGGCTACGGGATTTCAGCAACACCCCATCACCACCATCTGGAGACAGAACCCTGCAGTAGATTTTCTTTTAACTGTGATATCTTACCGATGAACTTAAAATTAATGACAAGACCCTTGCCAAGGTGTCCCTTGGTTTACATACTGTTTACTGCTTAATTCTGGAGTGAAAAAACAGATTTATGCCTCTGTGAGGAACAGCTATCATTGTATTTGTAGAACCAAAGACTTAAGAGGATGAAGCTGATGATGATTCCAGGGCCTTCAGAGACCTAAGGAAAGAAAGCATTACCTGCCTGAGGAGGTGGGGGTGTACTGGCTGTAATATAAGCTGTACTGCCCCAAGAAATGAACCTACACGTTGAGATCATGAGCACAAATCTTTCCCCAGATATTCACTGAGTGAAAGTATAGTGTGTAATTCCTTAGGAGGAGCAGGGGCTGGTTTGAATGACTTTTGCTGTAAGAAATTAATGCACTACGCTGGACTATAATCAATTTCAGGATTGCAGTCCTTTGAGAAGAGAGCAGTTTCTCCAGGGTCAGTGAGCCACTGGATTTATGCCAAATGATAATTCTCCATAATGCTTCCTACAGTCACACACATAATGTGTGTGAAACTGATGAGGTCATGAGTCTGTTCTATGGCCCCCAGGAACATTGGTTCTAGTTATTGCTTTAGAAAAGCAACTCCTCTTTTTCCTACCCACCCCCACAAATGGTGATGTGGTCAGAGCTAACTTTTAAGTTCTTCCTGCCTAAGTCATTTACGCATAAGAAAGAAGCATATGATCCTGGCTTTATCTTCCTCTCTAGCCTCAACTGTGGTCACTGTTCACTTGAATCCTTTGATGCACCTGCAGAGATGCCATGACTTGGTGCCTTTGCCCGTGGGACCCTCTTGATCTTGAACATCCTTCCACTAGTTCTCTGCCTGGAACACTGCTTTTCCTTGATACGTTACCTCCTCCCCAAAGCTTATTCTGATCATAACAGCAAACACATAGCACTTACTTGGTACCAGGTATACTTCCAGCCCTATTAAGTAGGTACCGTTATAATATCCATGTTAGAGATGGAGAAACGTAAAGGCAGAGAGGTTATTCAAGGTCACTGAGATTGTGAACTGAGGCAGGCAGGTGTCTGAATGTCTGTTCTTGACCACTACTCTGTGTACCATGATCCCTAGAGCTTGCGATAGCAGCCTGAGCACACACTACCTGCCTGGTCCTCTCCCCTCTTCCTGTGCTAACTCCAATGAATCCTTCACCATTCAGCCCGAGCATCATTTTCTTTTTTCCTTAAGCCTTCCTGATCCTGCTCCCCCAGCCTGGGTGTAGGTGTCCTCCACCCAGTACCACATGGTCTGTTTACCTCTCTGTCTCTCCCATCAATCCATCCAGGGATGGTCTCAAATATTATGGTAAGTAACACAGTGCCTGGAATATAGAACTGTTGCTAATACATAATTATCTGCTCAATAGATGGACATCTTTATTTTCTGGTTTCCAGCTTTTACAAGCAGATTAAGAACCCCCTATCACCAAACCCCTGGGACAATCATGACAAATGCTTAACTCCAGTTCAGAAAGAAGCTAGGCTATTTATAGCTCAGTTGCTCAGCATTACATGACCTGGGCTTAATTTTTCCTCATGGCTTAGATTTGTAGAACTTCAGACTTGAAAGGTCCTTGGAGATCATTTAGGGCAGGCATTACAAACTAGTGGCTTTGAGAAATGTTTTATTTGACACATTATTATTTGTTTCTATTTGTATTAGAATACTGATAGGCCAGACATTTATTTACTCTTCATTTCTCCACATTCTGCACCATATCCTATCATAAAATACCACTTTGCCCATTGATATCATCTGCCTGACCCTTTAAGACATTTGAGTATGCAATATCTGACTTTAGTCCAACCCATTTTTGGTCCCCTTCAACAGCTAAACCCTTTAAGCCTATGTTTATGGTCCCTAATTCTCTTATTAACTCATCCCACCATCTACTGATATGTCCAAGTGACCAATGACTTCCTTCTTGCTAAATCCAGTTCCAAGCTCTGACCTGAGACCCTCCTTCTTGATTTTCAGAACCACAGTCTCCTGGCTTTCCTCCTACTTCTCTGGCCTCTCCTTCTTTGTCTCCTTTGCTGATTCCTCTTCATACCCCTGACCTCTAAATATGGATGGCCCAAAGTGCAGCCCTTGCTCGGCTTGCTTCTTTTCTCAATCGGCTCCCATTCCCTTGTGATCTTGTACAGGCACATGGCCTTAGAGACAGTCAAAGTGCTGACACTTCCTCAATGCCTACCTGTAGCCCACTTGGTTGTCTCGTGGGTCTGTGCAACTTAAAAACAAACTCTTGATTTCTACCCAAAATATGCTTTTCTTACGGTCTTCCTCATGTCAGTTGGGGGTATATCCATCTGACCAGCTGCTCAGTCAACACCCACGAAGTCATCTCTTCTTGCTCCCTTACTCTTACAGGCCAAATTGAAATCCTTGGTAATCACTTCTCTAGTCAAATCTCCAGCCTCTCCCCTGTTCTTTCAGCTTTAAGGCCAAAGATAGTCTTTGTTGTGGTGCACAGGAGCTTTGATACCACCCCCATCCTATTCCCACCCTCTACCTTAATTCTCCAACCCTGTTTCCTACCACTGTCTCCCTTATTGACCAGCCTCAGCCACATTGGTCTCCCTGCTGTTCATTGAATATTCCAGGCTGCCCCTGCCTCTAGCTCCTTGCATTTCCCATTTCCTCTGCCTGGAGCATGCCCACTCCAACCTTCTCCCAATCCCCAGCTATCTCCATGGGCTGTTCCCTCACTCCCTTTGTGACTATAGAAACGAATCTCCTCACTGAGGCTCTCCTAGACCAACCTTGTTTAAAATGGACTCCAATATACCAGAATTCTTTACCTTCCAAACCCTTTCTGCTTTACTTTTCTCTAAAGCATTTTATTACCCTTTGGCATGCTGTATAATTTATTTACTTAGTTGGCTTGTCTGTCTTTCCCTACTAGAATGTAAGCTCAACAAGGGCAGGCATTTTCGGCTTTCTTTTCCACTGCTATATGCTCAGCAATAGAATAGTGCTCAGAACATAGCAGGGGCTTGTTATGGATTGACTTGTGCATCCCTCCATTCATATGTTAAAGCCCTAACTCTCCGTACTTCAGAACGTGACCTTATTTGCAAAGAGGGTCCTTTCAGATGTAGTTAGTTGAATTGGAGTAGGATAGGCTGCTAATCCAATATGATTGGTGTACTTATTAAAATAATGTTTTGCGAAGAGAAAGATATAAACATAGAAGGAAGACAATGTGGAGAGTCACAGGGAGAAGGTGGCCCTCTATACGCCAAGGAGAGAAGCCAGATCAGACCCTCCTCTCACAGTCCTCAGAAGGAGCCTCCCTTGCTGACACTTTGATTTCAGACTTTTAGCTTCCAGAACTGTGAGACAATAGATTTCTGTTTTTAAAGCAGCCCCAGTTAGGTGGTACCTTGTTATGGTAGCCCTGGCAAGCTAATAGAGGTCTCAAAAATATACTCAAGAAAAATGTATGGATGACTAAATGAGTGAATTAATTTTTCCAGTGAAAAAAACTGAAGTCCAGTGAGGTTAAGTAACTTACTAGAAACACACAGGGGTCAACTGGCAGAGCCCAAACCCAGCTTCCCCACCTCCCCACTCAGCTCCCAGCCACCATGTCTTGATGCAAGTTTAGTGTGTCTGGCACACACTAAACAATGGTATGGTGAGCGTGAAGGAGATCTCCGGAGCTCTCTCACCATGGCTCACATCTCATCTTGTCTGCTTTCCTACTTAACGCCCCCTCCACCATTACGTATCCTGGCTGGACAACTATTGATGTATGTTTGCTAAGCGTTCTGCTCTGTGCATGACTCTTCCTTTATTGAGGAAGTAACAAAAGTTACAGTCATAGTATATAGGGAGAAAATGATTCACTGCTGAGCCACTGAGCTGCAGAGAGCAGCAATCCAAGGTTTAGAGTAGACAGTCAGCTAAGATAAGTCACGATGATGTCACAGTGGAATATACAAATACCTCAGCGGGCTGAGCCAGAAGAACATCACAATTAAATCAGCTTGCAGCTGAGCACTCCTCTACATCTGTGAAGAGCTGCTCTCCTTTCTGACAGTCACAGTTAAGGAGAAGCAATAAGAAGAGGGGGTGGGAGTCAGCAATCTAGCAACACACTCCAGGGAGGGAGAAATGATTCCAAATTGCTACTAAGTAAATGAGCAACAGATATACAGGAACATGTTTCTGTATAGGAGTCAAACATGTTTGCACACGTACCAAACAGGTCAGAAACAGTGTTTTCTTTTCAGAATGGAATTACAGTGTGACCTTGGACATGAAAAATTGATGAGGGCCATCAGGGGTGGTATTGAAGATATTTAACAAAATGTCAACAGCATAGGCCATCAGCTACTGGGAAAGCCTTATCAGTACACGGTAGTTGAACATGGTCCTTGGTGATACTCATCAGAGTAGCCGAGATGCTCTTAAGATCTTGGACACTGGGCTTAGTTTCTTTGTCAGACAGTGAGGCACCACCTTCCATTTCTCAGTATTTTTATGAAGATTATGAGAGCATATTTGTGAGACTGCTTTGCACCTATCAGCCCCTCAATAATAATAGCAAATGTTTATATGTTCTTATTATATAGCAGGCATAGGCAAATGCTAATTTACTTAACAGCTACAACAACCCCGAGAACCAACTATTATTGTCACCATTTGACAGGTGGAAAAACTGATGTATAGAGAGGTCAAGCAACTTTCTCAGTGTCACACTGCTAACAAGTGGCAAGACTGGGTCTTTGGAACTGGGCAGTCTGGATCCCTGGGGCTCAATTTGCTCCCTAGGCTACCTCATGACTGTCAGGGCTGTTTCTTCCTGCTCCATGCTCAGAGAGCCAGTGTTTTCTGAAAACACAAAGTTTTATTGACTCTAAGTTTCTGTTAAAGGAAAGTGGGCAGTACATTGCTGTCTGATGCTTGGTGGTTTAGCCTTTCTTTCTATATCTGCTCAGCTTCCATATGCATGAAGAGAGTAAAAAACAAACACCCAAACAGTCAAATTAATGCAAAGGAGAGTTCATAGTTTAGGAAGCTTTTTTTTTTTTTTTTTGAATTTAGCACCAGCTGAACCACCCTAAGCATTCAGGGCCAAGAGTTATTTAACCCAATTAATGAATCTCATGATAACATAAATGTCTTACAGCTTTGAGCTTAGTGAGTAGCTCTTGTCTGGAGACCACTTAATGAAGCAAATCCTGAATGAACAAAGGAGGAATGGGATTTTGGAGGATGAGGAGGGGAGGAGGGAGAGAATGAGCATTTGTTGAGCTCATGCCAGGCATCACGCTTGGTGCTTGACCCTCATTATTTCCAGTTACTCTTACAGTAGCTCCATCACTCAGCAAACACTCAGTGAATGCCAGGCATCCTAACAGGTGCTGGGGTTACCAAATCAAACAAATCATGGTCCCTGCCCTTCTAAATAAAATGAAGAAAGGAAAGAAGCAGCGCAGCTATTTGAGTTTGGTGTGATATTATTTTGATGTGAGTACACACAGGCAGTGCAACTATGGTAGAGAGGCCAAGAGGATACCCACCAGGCTCACAGTCTCCTCATCAAGGACTCTTTCTGGACAGGACAGCTGTGCTCTGGGCCTGGGGATGCCCACATTGCTCCCCTCTGCTGCCCTCCTGACCTCTTCCCAGAGAAGGTGGTAAATGGACCTGATGAGTGAGATTCTCTCCATTAGGAGTTTGCATTTGGAGGTGGAGATAGAATCAGAAATCTGATTGTAGGGACAGAAACTGAGATGATCAAAAATGAGTCTGAATAGAGAAGAAAGAGGCCAGGAGAGACCAGAGGCAAGCAGCAGTAAGAATGAGTAAGCAGAAGCGATGAGTAAACAGGAGCTGCGAGGCACAGGGAACATGGAGTCAGCATGAAGCTGTTGGTAGAAGGAAGAGACCGTATCACAGCAGAGCATGCCGGGAGCTATGTCCCACCATATATTTAACCCTAATATTAGATGTTTTCATTCTTCTTCTGCATGACAAGGAGCCCTATGACGAGTATCCTTGGATGTCAATATTTGGAGCATATTATTTTCTTTAATATGTTCTTGGATCAAAGGGTATGCACATTTTGAAGCTCTTGAGATGTGCATGAATCTCTCTTTGCAGACAGCACTGACTTTCATCCCTTTCAGTAGTGTGAGAGAGAGGGCCTATGTTGGCACATTGTGCCAACGCTGGGTCTGGGTCAGGGGCAATTGACCATTTTAGTTTTTATTTTTTCAATTATTTGCATATTTTTGTATGCTATGGGACATTTGTATTTTCTTATGAACTGAGCTTGTTAGTATCTTTTGTTAATTTTGTTTATGGGGGCACTTATACTTTACTTATTTATGTATAAAAACCCTTCACATGGATGGAACTGGGCAGCATTATGCTAAGAGGAATAAACCAGGTGGTGAAAGACAAATACCATATGAGCTCACCTATAAGTGGAACCTAATCAACAAAACAAACAAGCAAGCAAAATAGAACCAGAGGCATTGGAATAAAGAACAAACTGACAGTAACCAGAGGGGAGGTGGGAGGGGATAACGGGGGAAAAGGGAGGAGGGTTGTCAAGGAACACGTTTAAAGGACACCTAGACAAAGCCAAAGTGGGATAGGATCAAGGGTGGGAGGTGGGGACGGCTGGGGTGGGGGAGAGTGTGGGGGGAAAATGGAGACAACTGTACTTGAGCAACAACAAAAAAAGAAAGAAGAAATAAAAGGAAAAAAAAAACTAAAAAATAACTCTTCATATAACAAGACCTATGCCCACAGACCTATTTTGCAAATACTTCCCCATGCATTGTTGTTTGCCTTTTAATTTTTATTTAAGACACAGAAGTTTTATATTTTTCAAGTAGTAAAATTTACTGGTTTATTTATTGTTGGGAACTGCACTGCCAGGTTTCAGAAGCTGTAACCCTGCCCATGGCTAAGGCTGAGTGAGTGACCTTGGGACCATAAGCCACTAAGGAGACAAGGCTTATCTCCCTGGCAGGGGCGCCGCTTCTGCTCCTTTTACCTCATCCATAATGCTGTGGACACTGCGGGCTGGTGTTGCGTCAATTTATTTATTTATCTTTCGCTGATAAACTATTTTTCTCTTTTCTAGATCAGGAAAATACTTGGCATTGTTTTTTCTTCTCCTAGTTTCAATAAATGTTTTTGTTTTTACATTTAACTTCTACTTCATTTAGAATTTATTTTGGTGTATTTGACTCTTTATGAAGGAAAGTTCTGTACAAAATTTTAAAGGCAGAATTGTGTGATCCTGTGCCAGAAAAATCTCAGCTGTGTTAATGCTTGTTCTTCCGTAGAGTCAGCCATCAATGGCTTTCAGTGACCACTGCAGGAACTTGAGCCTGTGCAGGTCCATTCAGGTACATCAGGAGGGCAAGCCTATGATCCAAGGAGGAGATGCCATCTTCATGTGCTCTGTACAGAACCTTCTCTTACTAAATGGAATTCTTGGTTAATGAATGGACGTAAGTCAACCTACTCTCACTCTTACAGAGTCAGAAACCCTCCATTCTTAACCTGGATCTGCACTGATTCACAAAGGGACAAACACGCTGCACCGCCTGGACCCCAACACCCATTTTCCAACTGCCTGTCTTTCAGAACTATCTAACTAGATGTCTTCAAAAAACAAAAGAACACTTTGTCATTTGGGGAAAGTTTTTCTTTTATTTTTCAGCTTGTACTTAGTGTCCAGGGCAACTTCAACTTACACTTTCAGAGGGCCTCTTTCAAAGTGTGATGATTGGATAAAAGCTGATTGGTGCAATAGTTAGTTGGCTATATTTCTAAAAAAATATATGAGTATATATAACAACAGCAATTTCCACAGGGGAGTAAAAGGCAGGTGAGCACTCCAAAGAATGACAACCCTCCAGACTTCCCATTTCAATAATGGTCAACTTCAGGAATTGGGAAAAGTCTAGTAACTCAATTCCTGATTCTCTGAAAGTAATGATGTATTTGTTTTCTAGGGTTGCTGTAACAAAGTACCACAAGCTGGGTGGCTTAAGCAACAGAAAATTTTTTTCTCACGGTTCTGGTAGCTACAAGTCCAAGGTGAAGCTGTGTGCTCAGGGTTCGTTCCTTCTGAGGCTGTGAGAGGAAACCTGTTCCATGCTCTTGCCTAGCTCCTGGTGGTTTCCTGGTAATCTTTGGCATTTTGGTTTCCAGAAGCAACACCTTTATCTCTGCTTTCATCTTCACATGGTATTCTCCCCCTGTGCATGTCTGTTTTTCTAAATTCCCCTGTTTCTAAGGACACCATTCTAATTACCTTATGTTAGCCTCAAATAAGGTCACATTCCGAGGTTCTGGGGTTAGAACTCCAACATAGGAATACCAGGGGGACACGGTTCAACCCATTACAGATAGGTAATATAATAATTATTGTACCAGTTACTCCAATGTATTGGACAGAATACAGGCATGCCAGCAGACAAGCTCAGTTTCAATCCTGGCTCTTATTGGACCTGGAACATTAGGAAATCTTGAACGAGTGTTCTCAACTATAAAGAGAGAGCTGGGTTATTTTATGGTAAGGATTTAGTCATCAATTCAACAAACAATTGCACCCTAATACATCAGCTATATGTAAAATATCAAGCATGTAATATACAGTCACATGTATTGTTTTCTTTTCTTGTACTTGCTTAAATTATTAGAATAATGTGAGAAATGATAGTGCTAACCTACATATTATTAAATGAAATTAAACTGTAATGGGAAACATTTGTTAACTGGTTTATATTAATAGGGTGTATCTCTATGTTTATGATAGAACTATTGAAGTTTGACAGGCTCTGGGAGCATTTCAGATTTGGTAGCATATTCACTTGCTGTAGAGTAATGAGGGTAGAGACTCCTGATATCCCTCATCACTTAATGACTCCTCAAACTTTCAAAGGCATGAAAAATAGCCTTAACATGCAAAAGGATACCAATGACAGAGACTCAATGGATAGATCCATGTTTTTTTCTTAATATAGATGAAACTGTAACTACAATTCTTTATGTGAACTTATGTTTATTCCTTGGAATATGTGATTCACTTTGAAGCCAAGTAGAAAATCATGAATCAGTACTTCAAGAGGATTTGTAACATTTCGCCATTCACTAACTTTCATGTTTTATTCACTGGACCATGTTTCCTCCAATAGTGCATTAACAAGAAATATCATGCTTGATTCTCCATGGTAAACTGGGAAATAAGCCAGGGAGAAAATTCTTTGTTTAGAAGCCTCTCAAAATCTCTTCTTTGCCAAGCAAGCACTTGCCTTTTCTGGGAACAGAGAATCTTGTTTTGTTTTTTTTTCCTGATAAGATACTTCTTAAAAGAATCTCTAAGGCAGTGGATTTTGAACTTTTAAAAACTATTATTAACTTTCACAGGAGAGTGTTCTTTTTCCAAAGAAATTGTGCACACATTCCCATATCTATGGTCAGTGCAAGGTAGAGGTTCTGGACATCTTTTCTTTGTGTGGTTTTCCTGTGACTTAGAGGAGTTGTGCCCAAGGGGTGTCTGCTGAGCCTCAGGGCTCCCTGGAACACAATGGGAGAGCTACTGTGTCAGAGCTTGGTCCTCACAGGAGCAAAGAAGGCATCCTGCCAGGCTGGTCTTCCACACTCTACATGCTATCACAGAATAAGAATCACAGGACGTGGTGTCAAGGAAGAAAGGGAACAACCTTGGTGTCCATGTCCTGCAATTCACCTGGAAGTTCTAGCAATGATTTCTGATGACTTACAAGTAGGTTTCTTTTCTATTAGGTGGAGGCTCTAGTTGCAGACACTGGTTTAGGACACACATGCCAGTTTCTCTGGGGAACACTGACAGATCCCACCAGTTGTATGGTGACACACTCGCTTTGGCTTCCATGGTCACCAGCTGTGGCACTAATATTGCATCTGTATTATAATGGACAGTTTTGCTTACTAGTTGGTCCTACAGTAAAACTTGTTGAGGAAAGGAGTCATGTCTTTTTTGTCTTTATATTCCCAGTACCTATTCCAGTAGCTGGATAATAATAACAACTATTAATTAACAGTAACAACCAATAATTAATAGACAATTTAATGACGATCATCATCATTTTAAAAGCAACTGGCATTTTGGGCACAGGGACAGACTATTCTAAATAGTTCATATGTGGTATTTCATTTAATCCTCAAATAACCCAATGAGGTATACTCCATTCCCAGCATCCCATTTCTCAGAGGAGAAAACTGAGGTGCAGAGAGGTAAAGTCACTCACTCTGAGGTCATAGTAGCTGAGTGGAGGAGCTGGATTTCAAACCCAGAGCCTGTTTTTCCTACTATATTATTATATAATATCATTCAACACCACGATTTGGGTCCTTCCCATGTGCCACACACTGTTCTAGGCACTGAGGATGATACGTGGTGGTCAAAACCAAGTCCTTGTTTTTAGTGAAGTGCCCATGATGAGCCGCTCTCTAAATATGTGCAGTTCATGTTTATTGAATGAGTGACTTAAAAAATTGTATTTCTATTATTACTATCATTTCACAGATGAGGTGAGTCAAGGAAGTTTTTCAAGGTAACACAGAAAATAATGCATAGTGGAGCCTGATTCAAACTCAGTCCTGTGATCTCTAATTTCTTGCCTGCTGGTTAATCTATCTAAACATTCCAAAGCAACCCCAATTTACTGGAGGGGTGCTGCTTTCAGAAGATTCTCAGGGATAGGCCTAAATATTTCATGCATCTGCTTTGCCTCTCACTTTTGCTCATATGAAGCCCATTTCTTCCTGTTTGGTGCTCTGTGATCCATGACTTTCTTATAATAACTTTTTACATATGCACTAGCTTGGCCCCAAGAGCTAGATAGGGGAATGAAAGTTATCATCTGATGTGTACTGGGGTGAGATGCATCACGCCTGTGTCTGCTGACTCTGTTTTAGCTTCCTTACAAGTTTCACAGCTTGAAGACAGAGGAATAAAACCACACTGTTTGCTTAGATTGTTTGACAAAAGCCCTTCGTGATCTATTTCAGAGGCTGGGCTTCTAGATCTAGATACAACACTGTGGGCTGGAGGGGCTGTTGTTTGAGGTTGAGCGTGAAGATGCCTGACTCGAAAAAGCCTCGAGAATCACTAAGCACACAGAATACTTAACAAGTCCTGGTCCAACTACCTCCCAACTGCTTGCAGCCAGAAACAGCTGGCTGACTTGCAGTGAACTCCTTGGAGGTATATTCACACCATTGATCTCAATGCATACTTTTCTTGAAAGTCTGGCGCTTTACTAAGTGCTAAGTAAATTAAATTCCACAAGAGTTAGAGAGCAATTTCATCTGCTGGTGGAAGCTGTGGATGGCAGTAAGTTAATACAAACTTCAATTTTCAAACCAGATTTAGTGTGCATAAATAATATACTTGGCTATTCCAGGGAGACAAAAAATAATTATGAGGTCTGGTTAAAAGTATTTCTTTCTCCTGTTCCTGCCATCTATTCTTCTCTCTTCTTTGTTTCTCAAATTGCTTTCCTCTCCTCCTCTTTCCTTCTTTCCTTTCATGCTTTCCACTTACTCAACAAACATTTAGGGAGCACTTACTACTACATGCCAGAACTACATGCACAGAAAGGTGTGCAATGTAATTGCAAGATTAAATACACCAACAGCCTCTCCATGATGTGATTTTCCACACATTACCAGACAGTGGCCTTCCAGTGTCTAAAAGAAGTGCCATTTTCTTGCCCTGGCTGCTATGACTCAGTGGATTGAGTACTGGCCTGAGAATCAAAGGGTTGCCAGTTCTATTCCCACTCTAGGGCATATGCCTGGGTTGTGGGCCAGGTCCCCAGTAGGGGATGCATGAGAGACAACCACACATTGACGTTTCTCTCCCTCTCTTTCTCCGTCCCTTCCCCCTCTCCAAAAATTAAAATTTTAAAAAGAGAAAAAGAAGTGCCACTTTTTTCATTGTCATTTATTTCTCTGCTCAATAAGGTAGATAATATAATTTTTTTTATATTTATATTTATTTTTTATATTTAAGAATATAATTTTTTTCCCTCATGGGACTCCACTCCTCTTTCTCTCTATATATAAAAAAAGGCTGCATTTATTAATATTTCTGAACATACATACTAGCTCCAAGTGTTTTGTTGTGAATTTGACCTTAGGAAATCCAAGTAGCTTCTCTCAAATCACTCTATCTCTCTCCTATCTCTTTTGTCTCCCAGAGGCCAATTTTACCTTGTTCTTGTTCACCACCAACCCAAAGACGTTGCCTTAGGGACATAACAGTGGCACTGGGAGAGTTAGTTTTATTTTGAGGTCATGCAATCTTGGCATGTCTCACGGTGTTGGGAGAAGATTTCCTTCTTTAATGAGGCTTTCCGGACTTCTGCAGAGGAATTTGTAATCAAGGCTGGTTCCTTTTGTTTCTTAATCAATGCACTAAATAGCTTCCATCACATAGAGAAATTATTTCCTCCCCCCAACTGAGGCAGTATTTTGAAACAGATTATCAAATAATAGTGCAGACTAATTTCCATAGTTCAACTAGTAGGAAGGCATAGGATATTATTTGGCAATGCAAACTCTGAGGCTATTCCAAAAAATTTAATATTCAAAGTCTGTGTGGAATAAGGAGACAAAAAAGTGATTGCTTAACAATCTTCTGAACCAGAGTGACCTATAGCACACAAAATACAGTTCCACTATGTGCAACTGACACTTTCTTTGTAAAGAATAATGAACTATAACAGAATAGCATAATGTAGAACTCCACAGCTGATAAGCTTTCTGCATAAGAACAGAAAGAGAACATTTCTTAAACAGTTCTGTGCCTACTGCTTGCCTCGAGGAGGCACTTAATAGCAATTACTGTTAATAGTAACAATATAAAGTTAATTGGTTTATAATGAAGCAGCAAAAAATACTGACGTGAGATTGGGGTATACAGAGGGAGAAATAAAAATCTATATTCAGGCTGCATAAAAATGATGCTTAAATGCAACTTAATCTTGATATTTTATTCATAAATGACAAATTTGTTCACTATAGTGAACATTCCCTAGGTGACTTTTCAAATCTCATCTCTAACCTGGTGACTCTCAAATTTTTATACCCAGTTCTGAACTCTCTCATAAGCACTAGACTCAAATTTCCAACTGCTCACTTGACATCTGTGCTAATAGAGCTAATAGACATCTCAAATTTAATATGCCCCAGACCAAACCCCTGATTTTTCCCTCTGCTCCTCTTTCCCTTCTCCATTATTGGCACCACCATTCACTCGGTTGCTGAAGCTAACAATCTAGGAATCACCCTTGGTGTATTTTCTTTCTCCTAGCATTGCCTCAGCAAGTTCTGTTGCTTTACCTTTAAAATATAGCTTAAATCCAAGCACATTTCACTAGCTCCACTGGCACCATCTCTCCCATACCACCATAATCTCTCAAATAAATTAGTCCCCTTTCTTCTACTCTTGTCCCTCTACTGTCCATTTTCACACAGACATCTTTATTTTGAGAATGTAAATCAGATCATGTTACTTCCCTGCTTAAGTTCCCCCAGTAGCTTTCCTTACCCTGACTTACAGCTAAAGCGCCTTACCCTGGTCTACAAGGCCATTATCTAACCTGTGGTTCTTTGTTAGATCTCATCTCTTATCACTCCCTAACTTTATTCCCATGCTTTCTTGTGTTTCATTTAAAAACTCAGTTCTATTCTTGCCTCGGGGTATTTAAACTTGCCATTGCTCCTTCCTGGATTTGCGGCTCCTCAAATCTTTGGATGTCTTACTCTTATTTCAGTGATTTGGCCCTCCTCAGGGACAGCTTCCCTTGGCTACCTCTACACAGCCACCTCCTACTCTTGGCCTCAAAGCTCTCTCTAACCCTACATTGCCTTCTCTTGCTTTAATTCATAGTACTTATCTCAACCTAAATCTATATTATATACTTAATATTTTTTCATTGTATTTCTTTCCCCCAAGAATATAAGTTCTATGAGATCAGGGCTATTGTGTGGTTCACTGCTGCCTCCCCAACATGTAGAATAATCAATAAATATATTGAATAATTGGATGATTGATTTCTGTACTTCAAAACTTTCTATTACTTTCTACTACTTAAAGAATTAAAGCTCAAACTTCTTAGTCTTCCTTAGTAAGGCCTTCCTTAGCCAGTCCCACACTGTCTTACTTCATGCTCCCTTTCCAGCCATACTTCCTTCCTGGGCATTAGTCACCTTGTATTTCCAGGTCCCAAAACTTTATGGGCTCTAGGCCAGGGATGGCCTCTTTTCCTGGATCCCTGCCCTGCTTCTCTGTGTGGTAAATTATGACTCATCAGTCATGCCTTATATCATTGCCTCACATTAAGTTGATTATTCCCATCAATTTACTCACATATTTATGATAATAAATACCACATCCCCAGGGAATTTGTTTAAACAATCAGTAGAAATTGTTTAACATCACAGCTGCCAGAAGCAGTGATGCTAATGAAAGCTAAATAGAGAATGATCAAGAACTTTACAGAAAAAAGTGGAGAATGGTATGTCCATAGGGGGCTTTGAAGAGCTCCAACATGTTCCTAGTAATCTAGAAGGCCATGTACATGCACAGGGCTGTGTACATGCCCAGGAAAGACCTGAGAAGGCCCTAATCTCTCACCTCTGTAAAAGCAGGGGTAGTGAAGGTAAAGATACACCATACTAAACCTTATGAGATATAGCCAAAGCAATAATTAGAGGAAAATTTATGGTTATAAATACCTATTCCAAAAAAAGAAGTAAAATATAAAATTAATAACCTAAACTTCTACTTTAAGACCTGGAAAAAGCAGAGGAAGGCAAATACCATATAATTTCACTTTTATGTGGAATCTAATGAACAAAAGAAACAAAAAATAGAAACAGATTCATAGATACAGAGAAAAGACTGACAGCTGTCAGAGGGGTGAGGGGTTTGGGGGACTGAGTGAAAAAGGTAAAGAAATTAAGCACAAAAAAATCCCCCAAACTAAACAAACCCATAAACACAAACAACTCTGTATGGTGATTACCAGAGGGAAAGGGGACTGAGAGGAGGCAGAAGATGGTAAAGGGGGGGGATAAAAGGTAATGTTTAAGAGACTTGATTTTGGGTGGTGAACACAATACAACATACAGATGATGTATTATAGAACTGTATACTTGAAGCCCATACAATTTTATTAACCAATGTCACTCCAATAAATTTAATAAAAATTAAAAAGAGCAAACTGAACCCACAGTAATTAGAAGAAAGAAAATAATAAATGTTAGAATAGAAATAACTAATATAAAGAATAGTAAAACAATAGAGAAAATCAATAAAATTCAAAGTATATTCTTTACAAATTTCAAGATTGACAAATAATTATCTATACTGATCAAGACAAAAAGAGAACGAAATTACCAAATTATGAATAAAGGACAGAACACTTGACCATACAGAAATAAGAACCACCATAAGTAAATTCTATAAACATTGATGCCAACAGATTAGATAATCAAGATGAAATAAACAAATTCTCAGAAAGGCACAACTATTTAAAAGAATTCAAGGAAGATTCAAAATTTGAATATATAAGTATAGAGATTAGATTAGTAATTAAAAATAAAAACTTCCCAGGAAGAAAAGCCCAGGTCAAAATGGCTTCACTGGTGAATTCTATCAAGTACTTAAAAGAGAATTAACACCAATCCTCATATGCTCTTCCAAAAAAATAGAAGAGGAGGGAATATTTCTGGACTATTTCTATGAAGTCAATATTACCTTGAGACCAAAATGAGACAAAGACATTAGAAGAAAAGAAAATTTCAGACCAATATCTCTTATAAATATAGGGGCAAAAATTCTCAAGAAAATACTTGCAAACTGAATCTAGTAACATAATAAGAGGATTCTACATGATAAACAAGAGGAAAGTATCCTAAGAATGCAAGATTGTTCAGCACACAAACATCAACCAACATATTATATTTAGATTAAAGGACAAAAGTTATATAATTAACTCAGTAGATGTAGAAAAAGCATTTGACATGGTCCAACACTCTTTCATGACAAAATTATTCGATTATCTAGAAAAAAAGGAAACTTCCTTAAACTTATAAAGGTCAACCATACACAAAAGTTGCACAGCTAAAATCATACTTAATGGTGAAAAACTGCATGCTTTCCCCCTTAAGATCCAGAGTAAGACATGGATATCTGCTCTTGTCACTTCTATTCAACACTGCACTGGAGATTCTAAACAGGGTAATTAGTCAAGAAAAAGAAATAAAATGTACCCAGAAGGAAATAATCTCTTTGCAAATCCCATTATCTTGTATATAGAAAATCCTAAGAAATGTACATACAAATTATAATAACTAATCAACAAGTTCAGTAAGATGGCCTGATATAAGATAAATATACAAACATTAGTTGCATTTCTGTATACTAACAATGACCAATTCAGAAATAAAATTAAGAAAAAATTCTTTACACAACAGCATCAAGAAGAGTGTAATACTTAGAAATAAAATTTAAAAAGAAAAACAATGCAATATACAGATGATATATTATAGAACTGTACACTTGAAATCCATATAATTTTATTAATCAACATCACCCCAGTAAACAATTTTAAAATATCAGATATAAAAAAAGAAATGAAATACTTGTACACTGAAAACTACAAAACACTGTTGAAGGAAATTAAGGAAGACTTAAATAAATGGAAAGATAACTCGTGTTCATTCATCAGAAGACTCAATATTGTTAAGATGGCAATACTTTCCATATTGATCAACAGATTCAGTGTAATCCTTCTCAAAATTTCAGCTGCTTTTATTTGTAGAAATTGGTTAGCTGATCCTAAAAATCACACAGAAATTCAAAGGACTGGGTGAAAAATGTACAGAAATTAAGCAAAAAAAAAGAAAAAAAAATCCCCCAAACTAAAATTTTTTATCCCCCCAATTTTTTCAAAGTAAAAAAAATTTAAAAAATGACTTCAAAGTAAAAAAAAATTCTTGAATAAGAAGAAAAAATTGGAGGAATTCACACTTCCTAATTTCAAAACTTATTACAAAGCTACAGTGATCAAGACAGTGTTGTATTGGCATAAGAATAGAAATATAGGTTAATGGAATAGAATAGGGAGCCCAGAAATAAACTCATACATCATCAATTGATTTTTGACAAGGTGCCTAGACAATCTAATCAAGGCTAACAGAGTCCTCAACAAATGGCCCTGGGACAACTGGATATTCATATTCAAAAGAATAATGTTGGATCCCCATCTCACACAATATACAAAAATTAATTCAAAATATATCATAGGCTTAAATGAAAGAGCTAACACTTTCAAATGCTTTAACAAAACATAGGAAGAAATCCTCATGACCTTGAATTAGGCAATGGCTTCTTAGATATGACATCAAACGACAAAAGAAAAAAATAAATACATTGGATTTCATCAAAACTAAAACCTTTTTGCTTCAAAACATATCACCAAGAAAGTAAAAAAACCTACAGAAATGGAGAAAATATTTTCAAATATATATCTTATGAGACTATTCAGAATATAATTAATAGTTATAACTCAATAATAAGATAAATAAAATGGAAGAGAATTTGAATAGACATTTCTCCAAAGAAGATATACAAATGGTCAATAAACACATAAAAAGATGCTCAACCTCACTCAACACAGGGAAATGGAAATCAATACTACAACGAAGTACCACTTTGCACTTATTAAGATGACTAAAATAAAAAGACAATAACAAGTGTGGACAAAGGTCTAGAGAAATTTTAACCATTGTCTATCACTAGTGAGGTTGTAAAATGGCACAGCTTCTTTGGAAAATGGTTTGGCAGTTCCTCAAAAGATTAAACTTAGATTTCTCATATAATCCAGCAATTCCACTCCTATGTATGTACTCAAGAGAAATAAAAACTATCTACACAAAATTTGTACATGAAGATTTCTAGAAGCATTATTCATAATAGCCAAAATGTGAAAATAACCTAAATGTTCCTCAACTAATAAATGGATAAATAAAATGTGGTATATCAGTGCAATGGAATAAAAACTTGTCAATTAAAAGAATGAAGTAAATACACGTGCTACAACCTGGATGAACCTTGAAAACACTGTGTAAGGAAAGAAACAAATAAAAAATACTACATATTGTATGATTCTATTTATAAGAAATGTCTAGTGAAGGGGATGGGAGAAAAAGATGAGAGTGACTGTTAATTGGTTCAGGATTCCTTTTGGGGACTGCGAAAAGTTCTATAATTAATAGTGGCAATGGTTGCCCAGTTCTGTGAATGCATTAAAAACCATTGAATTATGGATCTACCTTTTGACCCAGCAATCCCACTGCTAGGATTGTATCTTAAGATCCCTGAAACACCAATCCAAAAGAACCTATGCACCCCTATGTTCATAGCAGCACAATTTACAATAGCCAAGTGTTGGAAGCAATCCAGGTGCCCATCAGTAAATGAATGGATCAAGAAACTTTGGTACATTTACACAATGGAATTCTATGCAGCAGAAAGAAAGAAGGAACTCCTACCCTTCGTGACAGCATGGATGGAACTGGAGAGCATCATGCTAAGTGAAATAATCCAGGAAGTGAAAGACAAATACCATATGATCTCACCTTTAACAGGAACCTAACCAACAAAACAAATGAACAAGCAAAATATACCAAAGACACTGAAATTGAGAACAGACTGATAGCCACCAAAGAGGAGAGGGGAGGGAAGATCAGGGGAAAAGGGGACGGGTTTACAGGAACAAGTATAAAGGACACATGGATAAAAACTAGTGGGGTGGAAATGGGAGGGAGGTGGGGAGGGCTGGGGTGGAGGGCTGGGTTGGGAGTAAAAGACAGAAAACTGTACAAGAACAACAATTAAAATAAATTCAAAAAACCCCATTGAATTATACCTCTTAAAAATGAATTCCATGGTATGTGAATTATATCTCAATAAAGCTATAATAAAATTTGGGCACTTTTAGTTTTTGTCTTTATTATAACTATTATTCACTAGTGGGACAATTTAGAGGTTAACATGCTGGCACCTTTGGTAGAAAATGACAATGACAACAAATGACATTTCAGAAATGGCTTTTAAGGCACCAAGAGCAACAGCCCGAGGATAATCAGAACTGTTAGGCTACTCTCCTACCCTGGGAAGTTAAATCAACCTGATTCTGTCCATCATGGTCACTGGTGACTTGAGTTGTTGACAAACACTCTGTAAAGTTTAACGTCCCTGTGTACTTTAAATATAGAGTCCAATCAACAACACCTTTCAAGTTCGGGCTATTTTGAACATGACTAAAGTAGAACTTTAAAATGAAAGTAACTTGAGTCCCTCTGGTCATGGGCCAAAGAGGGAAAGATCATTTTTATGACCTGAAAATGTATTTGGTCTTGAAAGAAAATGACTTCTTTAGGTGAAAATGAGGAAGAGGCAAAATAACTTAAGTCTGAGCTTCTGGGTACATACTAAGCAACAATTTCTGCTTTCTCCCTTTTTTCTATTAGGATAATATTTGGGGATAGTATATCTTCAAATAGTGGTTCTATATACCTCAAAGATAGGTTAATTCTTTAAAATCTGAGATAGAACACCTGTATTGCTGCTTAAAAATTTATATTGATATCCTGTTACAACCATTTTTTTTTTTTTTTTGTCTTTGGGAGGGGGTGGGGGCATGGGGAAAGGACTCAAACTCAGGTCACTATGCTGTCTTATATTTCCTAGCCATTTTTGCATAGGATAGGAAGGAAAATCACAGCTTCTTTCTCAATTAATACTGCCCTTCACCAGTGCATTTGCCCCCTCAAGCTTACCTCTTTATTTTCTGATTGGTTTCTCAACATTCCAAACCAAAATTCTATTTCTGTAATGGAAACCCTAAGGGAGCACTTTTCCCAGAAAGAAATTGTCGCCTCCAACTGTACGTTCTCAAACCCTTCTGGGGATTACTGGGAGTGGACACACCTGTGCTTCTGACCTTACTAAACTCTAAATCTACATTGTTTTGTTCTGCAGCTGCCTGACTGCTGAGCCCAATAGTGGAAAAATGCACCAACCTTGGCTTTCCTGGCTTTCACTGGCTATAGTCCCCTCTTACCCCTCTCTGCCTTCTCCTCATTATTGTGTCCCTCTCCTATAGTCTCCAGACCAGGCAGGGGACCACGGGGAATTGCAGATTAGCACAGCGCACCCTTCCTGGTTTTGTGTGCAGCATCTTTTGCAATTTTCCTGCTCTGGTAGGCAGTACTCATCAATCAGCCCTGCAGCTCCACCATGGAGAATTCTTTATAAAGGGCAAGCCTTCCTTAGTCATAGCCACTTGTATAAGAAGAGATGTTTTCTTTCATGAGTTGTTTGATATGCAGTACAATCACTCCTTCTGTTCTGAAAAGCTCACCCTGAATAGGATGGTATAATTCCAGGATGTTCAGAACAATAATGCCTTTAGTTTTGTGTTTCCAAAACAAATTTTATGTTTGTGAAAGGGACTGAGTTTGATGAGTAGCAAGCGGTGAAGACTTAGCTGTGTGAAACTGTTGCCATAGAAAAGAGCTATGTATGTAGAAAAGAGTAGGTCCTTCTTTTGGACCTACTAAATCTTCCAAAGGGTTAGAAAAACAATATTTCACCTGTCTTTGGCTTTCTGATACCAAATAACATATCAAGTGGAACTAGTCTTGCAGTACCAGGAAGATTTTTGTGATCAAATATATTTGAAAATCTGGGTTAAATAGAAATAAACTGATTTCCTTCCTGAAGGGCTTCACAGAATCTTTAATAACACTAATGTGGTTTTTTAACTTCTCAGATGCAGCTATGGTAAACAGTTTTGTCTCTGGAATGCATACTTATATCTCAAGGAGCTAGTGTTCTGTGAAAGAGTTTGTGAAATGCTTTAGATTCATACCCTTTAATCTAATGAGGTAATTAAGGGAGAAGATTTGGGGACTAGATTCTACTTGTGGGCCCTCTGCCAATTAACTTCATTTATAAAAGAAAGACAATAATACTTGCTGCCAATGGTGTTGTGAAAATTCAAGGAAATATTACATGTATACTAGCTAATAAAATCCCAAGTACCTAGCAGGTCTTAAATAAATGGGAGCTATTACTATGCATAGAAAAAAATGAGTTGTCGACTCTTTTTTCAATGAGAAGCAAGCATTTATTTAATTTACAATGATTATTTAATAGAAGTTCCTGAAATACCTTTGGCATGATACAAGAAGGATCAAATTATATTTAAGTCCAATTTTAGTGATTAGCACAATTTGTGGTATGCTATTTGTTGGGGATGGGAGGAGAACATCTTTGGAGGGTTTACTGAGCACTCACATCAGTTTTATAGTGTAGAAATTATCTAGCCCCACTTCGCTGGTGAGCTTAGATGAGTTCTCCAAGTTTATATGGAGCATATTATACGGCAGAGTTAAGATCCAAACTCAGGTCCCCTGACTCCAAAGCTGTGCTCTCTCCAGGTAGTATGTCTTATCACCTTCCTTAGAAGTTGATAATTGTATGTACACGGTATCTCTCTGTTAACTGAGACCTCTTATTCCTCATTCTAGACAAATCACTCCCCTCCTAGATCTTAACATGGTGATCCTGATTCAATATCATTCCATGGCTCCTTTGTCAAAATTTCTCTCATATTCTGGTAAGATAAAGAAGGCTCACATAATTGAACACCCAGCTGTATCTTGTCCAAAACCTCCTGACTTCACAGGAAATTGTGGTGAGGAGTACAGCTCAGGGGAGGTGATGTGTGGTAGTAGGAGAACATTGGCCTGGGTCTTAGGTGTGAATCCCTGTCCTGCCTAGGCCATAATTAGTTGCTTGACCTTGACAAGGCATTCTATACCTCTGGGGCTTGTTTTTCCTGCTTTGGTCCTAGCTACCTCACAGGTTCTGTGGTCTATAGATTAAGTCCGTAACTGTGTCTCCATGTCTGTGTAGTTGTCCCAAAGTGGGTTATACATACTCCAAGGATGTGCAAGGTGATCCATTAGAGTTAGGAAGAAAATATCAGAACTTCCATTTATAGTAATTGTTAATCTTGTCCTTTTAAAAATGTTTAATTTTTGCATATGTTTTATACTATAACACACCATTATATTTAGGTAAATTATAAACAATCAAGCAATTGTTGGAAATTGTGCTAGAATTTTTAATTAATAGGTGAATGCAATAAAAATGTTGGTGGCCAGTGGCCTCCAGGCTAAACCTTGAACTCTGTAGTACAGAATTTAAGTCCTACCATATAGAGTTCTGGCTAAGATGGTGGAGTAGGTAGAAATGCTACACTTCCTTGCAATACCAAAAGAAGAATAACAACCAATTTAAAAACAAAAAACAAGCCAGAACTGCCAGAAAAAATCAAACTGCATGGAACTCCAACAAACAAGTAAGCACATCATCACAAATACACTATACTTAAATGTCTACATCATAGTATTCAGTATTAAAGGTGAAATAATATAAAATATGTTGGAGAAACCAACATAATGAACTGCGCAAAAAAGAAGAGATTGAGAGGTACAAATTGGTAGTTACAAAACAGCCATGGGGATGTAAAGTAAAGCATAGGAAATACAGTCAATAATATTGTATTAACTATGTATAGTGCCAGGTGGGTACTGGAAATATTGGAAAGAACATATTGTAAAGTATACAATTGTCTAAACACTATACTGTACACCTAAAAATAATACAAATTAATACTGAAAATAAACTGTGATTGAAAAAATTAAATAAATACCCCCCCCACAAAGAAACATTCCTCCAGACTGGTAGGAGGGGTGGAGACAGGCAGTCTGGGTGGAGAGGACGTGCAGCAAGGTGGTGGGCCATAGGGGTGAGGTGGAGGCTGGCTGACTGGGAAACTAAAGACTCAAAACCTCTGGCTGCAAAATCCTGTGGGGGTTGCAAAGGTGGGAGAAAAATCCAATCTCACAGCACAGTCTGTTGGAGAGGCCCACAGGATACTAGAACGTACACGAACCCAACCACCTGGGAATCAACACCTGAAAGGGCACAATCCGCTTATGGAAAGTAAGGGAAGTGACAGAAAGTGGGGTGAGAACAGAGGAAGAAGCATTGTTCCCACCCCTATAGAGAGTACCACAATGCAGCAAAGTGGGTTTCCCCACCCTGGCTAATACTTAAGGCTCTGCACCTTACAACCTAACAGGTGCACTGAGACAAAGAAATATGGCCCAAATGAAAGAACAGATCAAAACTTCAGAAGAAGAATTAAGCAATGAGAAGACAGACAACCTGTCAGATGCAGAGTTCAAAACTGGTAATCAGGATGCTCACAGAAATGAATGAGTTCAGTTTCAAAAATGAAGGAAGAATTGAAGGCTATGCAAAGTTGAAATAAAGGAAAATATACAAGGAACCAACAATGCAGGGAAGGAAACTGGGACTCAAATCAATGATTTGGAACAAAAGGAAGAAATAAACATCCCACTGGAACAGAATGAAGAAATAAAAATTCAAAAAAATGAGGAGAGGTTTAGGAAACTTGGGACAACTTTAAATGTTCCAATATCAAAATCTAGGGGTGCCAGAAGAAGAAAAGGAAGAGCAAGATATTGAAAACTTATTTGAACAAATAATGAAGGAAAACTTCTCCAATGTGTTGAAGGAAATAGACTTCCAGGAAGTCCAGGAAGCCTACAGAGTCCCAAAGAAATCAGACCCAAGAAGAAACACACCAAGGCACATCATAATTAAGTTACTCAAGATTAAAGATGAGGAGAGAATCTTAAAAGCATCAAGAGAAAAGGAGACAGTTACCTACCAAGGAATATCCCATAAGACTATCAGCTGATTTCCCAAAAGAAACCTTGCAGTCAAGAAGGGGCTGGAAAGAAGTATTTGAAGTCATGAAAGGCAAGGAACTACATCCAAGATTACTCTTTCTAGCAAAGCTTTCATTCAGAATGGAAGGGCAGATAAAGTGCTTCCCAGATAAGGTCAAGTTAAAGTAGTTCATCATTACCAAGCCCTTATTATATGAGATGTTAAAGGGACTTATCTAAGAAAAAGATGATCAAAAATAGTAAAATGACAACAAACTCACAACTATCAACAACTGAACCCCAAAAAACAAAAACTAAGCAAACAACTAGAACAGGAATGGAACCAGAGAAATGGAGGTTACATGGAGGGCTTTTAGTGGGGATGGGGAGGGGAAGAATGGAGAAAAGGTACAGGGAATAAGAAGCATAATTGGTGGGTACAAAATAGACAGAGGGAGGTTAAGAATAGTATAGAAAATAGAGAAGCCGAAGAACTTATATGTACAACCCATGGACATGAACCAAGGTCGGGAGATGCTGGAGAGTGGGGTGGGGTACAGGGTGGACAGGGATAAAGGGGAGAAAAAAACTGGGACAACTGTAATAGCATAATCAATAAAATATACTTAAAAAAAGAACTTACATCTCTTGTGAACTCTCCATCCTCATTTCTTCTGCCTGCCTCTCCTACTGAACTACCAAATATACCAGGATGTTTCATAGCTTTGTTGTCTTTGCTTATACTATTATTCCCTCTGCATGATATTTCTGAAACCTCTCTTAGCCCCCACTTTCCACTCAGAGATCCCCTATTCATCTTTCAAGATTAAGCAAAGGAATCACTTCCAGGATGAGTCCTTTCCCAAATCTCCCAGGTATACCAGATGACTCGGGTTTAGACTTTCACTGGACTCTCTACGTGGAACCTGCAACTCATCTGGGAGTATATTTGACTTCATTTACTAGTCTGTATGTCTCTGAAGGGCAAGGGCCATATTTTCTTCATCTTTTTTGTTCTAGTATGACCTAGTATGTCTCTTCATTAGTGTTTTATAAATATTGATTAATTGTGAAAATAGCAAATGAATTGTAAGAGTAGTACTATAAAGTCTTAAAATCTGCAGGCAAATACAAAGAGCCATTATTAGTAACACTTAATAAATACTGATGGATTTCAGTGGAACATCTTATTTAAAAACTTTGATCAGGCAATGTGAACAAAACAATTTGATATTTGTAGGCATTGCTTTTCAGCTCTGGCTGCACATTTCACCCAGCAGCTATCGAAAATTCCAATGCCCAGGCCCTACTGGTGTTTCGATTCAGTTGGTAGCAGATGAGGTCCAGGCACCTGTGCATCTTAAAAGCTCCCCAGGTGGTTTTCACAAGCAGCCAGGGCTGAGACCTCTGCTCCAAGTACCAGGGGTAAACCTGAGACAGAGTAAGTGCTTCTCCTAAAAATGCAACTGCAGTTGTGAAAGAGTCTTTAGCACCCTTTTTTTGTAAGGTTAAAATCCCTCCTTGGCTGGGAGTGGGGGGATACACACAAATTGCAGTTATTTATTGAGACCAAACTACTGAGTCACTTGGATAAAAATGTGAGATTTTAAGACTCCCCAGCATGGCTTGACTAGGAACAGACCATGTCACAGAAACTGGAACAGTTTCTTGAAAGGCATGGCTGAAGATACTGACAAAGGCAGAGCAGAGGCGACACCTTTTGTGGGGTCACTCACAGAGCATGAGGGGTGAGCCAGGTGAAGATGTGCTTGCCCATTGTAATGGGATAAAAAAGGCCTTGGTGAGAAGGTGGTGGGGGTTAATGGTACTAAATTGTGTTGAGTTTTAAAGACAACTTGCAGGAAACCATTCTGAGAGCTCTAAAGGATGACGCATCTGTAAGGAGTTATTATTTTTATTAATATTATAGTCAGGGCAGGTGCACTCTATCTCAAATACTCTCTGAGGAAGAGAGTATCTCAATTAGACTACACAGAAAACAAAAAGGCAAAGTTTATTAAGTCTGATCCTGATTTTGCAGCTAACACTTTTTTCCCTCCCTCTCTTTTTCACCTTGGGATGCAAGAGACGTGAGTGAGGTGTCAAATGAGCTTCAAATTGCATCTCTGGGTGACAACTTTAGGTGAGCATCAGCTAATACAAGCCCATGCAAGGATATTTTTGAGAAATCTTATGAGGACTGGTGTAAATGTTGTTGATGTATTTTCAGAGGATCACAGTGTGTATCTGGTAAATAAGCCATTTTTAATTTGCATCCTGGACCTCAGGTCCTTCTGGATAGAAATGAACTTTTGCATTGTATACTAATTTGGGCATTGCTGATTTACAGCCTGTAAACCCACTGAAGTTTCTTTTGTGTTCAGAAATAATTGCTAAGCAAATTTGTGATCTGCCAAAGATCACTGCAGTTAATCTTTGAAAGGAAATAAGTATTTCTAAGGACTTGGGTGACATGTGTTATAAATCACACCACTCAGGAACTAGTTACAAAGGACTCTTATCTGTTCACTGAAGTTGGGCCAGCAGGACCTCTAGTGGCTGCGGCTAGTTAGCATTTAGACTTGATGTTCATGTTTTCCAAAGTACAAATTGTATTTCTTTTCCATTCTGCTTGTATAATTCAGACTAATACCCCCCTAACAATTCCCAATTAAGCTTTGTATGTTCCAATTCCTAGGTGTTCAAATTGTATCGAGTTCTGTGTACACATTTCTTGGGGGAGTCTTCTCAAAGCAAACAGTTTCAAAGATTCCCTGGCAAAATGGTCACTTGGACATCTGAAAGTAATGCTGTCCTTGAAGTATGGAACCAAGTGAACTAATGTTTTGATTGGTTCCTGACTTGATTACTACCAACTTGTTCTCAGATAGTACACTGCTATCCCTAGACAGCCATTTGTACTCGGAATCTGATCTTTGAAAGAACAGCCAAGGATGATTTTGAGCAGCAGGGCCACTGGGGGAAAGGGAAGGGGGAGAGGGTTCTGACTGTATTTGTGGTGTGTCCCACAGTGGAGCCCAGGTCCCACCCCGGCAGGCCTGCAGTTACATCTGACCCCTCTCTTCTGCCAGCCCGGTCCTGTGAGGCCCCCTGGCTGGTAGGTGCTGTATCCCATCCAGACAGGTGTTCAGCCTAGCCTGATGGCCTCTCTGCTCCTGTCTTTGCTCCCTCTGTGGTGAGGGTAGAACAGAGGGTGGTCATGGGTGCGGGCAGGTGGCAAGATGGGAGCCTGACCCTGTGGTCACACACACACAGAGGGCGCAGCCCACTGATGCACCGTTTGGCTTGTGCTGTTGGGAGGGTGAGGGGGAAGCAGAGTACAAGAGAAGAAAGACCCCTTCCCTCCTCCTCCAATCTAGGGGTCAAGTGTATGCCAGCCCCAGGATCGCTCAGGGCTCAGTGGACAATGTCATGCTTTCAAGGCACTTGGTTGTCTAGGCTATGCTCTCTTACGTGTTTTGTAGCTTCCTGTACTTGTTCCTAGCAGCACTTATTACTATCATAACAAATTATTTGTTTATTATTATCTCTCTCAGTTGATTATAAACTTCAGGGGGGCAGAGACTGGTGTCTGTCCTATTTAATTTTGTATCCTTATGCATGAAGCCTGAAATACAGTTGGTACTCAATAAATATTTTTAAATGGAATGAAAAGCATAAAAATGATCTTTGAAAGTAACCTAACATCTAGGAAGAAAAATAAATAAACCGTGGAGATCCATTGGTCAAATACATCATTAAAAACATGTGAAGGCCGGAGGAGGGGAGGGGGGCCTGGGTGGAGGTGGGCAAAGTCGGGGGGTGGAATGGGGACCATATCTAGTAGTGTCAACAATAAAAAAAAATATGACATTGAGAAGTGCCCATAATGTAAGGTTAAGTGAAAAAAAAAACTAGGATACAAAAATACATACATGGCATAATTTCTTTTTTCTTTTTTGGCACAAAGGCTATAGAGTAGATTCTTACAATTCAAGGTAGGTGTGTTCTATCAAGCCACCGGGAACACTGAATTACCAAATACTGACTCATCGCTCCTGGGGCAAATACAGCCTTTGGTCACATATTTGCCAACTGAATAATGTATAACTTCTTTTACGTGTGTTTCTGTTTAAAGACACCTTCTTTCCACTACATTGTTGTCTCATTAATACAGAGCGCCCCGCCAATGGCACTACGACTCATATCTGCATGAAGCTTACCTAATGTGTATTTTCCCGCAAGCACATCACAGTCTTGTGCTTGGAAGCACTGGACAGCACTTCGGCACTGTAACTGGGGGTCCTTTTAAAGAATGAAATCGCCAAGAAAAGCACAAAACTGAGGAAAACGTGGCTCCAGGTAGACTGCGGAAAAAGGCATTTGCTCCCAGCAGGAGAGCAGACACGGGAAGGCAGCGTGTGGTGCTGTTCCGCCGTGGTAGCTGGGAGCGGTGCGGAGGGAGACTCGGCCTTTCTGGGGCTCTGGCAGGTCCACGTGGCCTGCGCAGCAGTGTGAGAACTGATTCCGGGTAGTAATTACGTTTCAGTTGTAGGTGAATTCGCAAATACGGAATCTGTAATGGTGAGCTTTGACAGTACTCAAAAAAAAACCCAACAAACAAACAAACAACCCCCCCCAAAAAAACCAAACAACAACAAAACCCCCCAAAACCCCACAATCAACTGAGGGCAAAAATTCCCTCGGGATAGTAGTATTACGATGAAAAACACTTTTTTTTCTTAATGCTTTTCTACAATTTTCCAAATTTCAAATATGAAGTTGTATTCTGTGACAGATAGATTAAAGACAGTATCAGAACTTGTGATACTTTATTGTTCTATAAATAAACATTTTATAGCTATAAAAATAATCATCTTTCTTATATTAAGAATTAGCAAAATGTGATAGGCAGGATATATAGAAAGTTTAGCAAAAGGTTAGTTATTTGGGCAGCTGTTGCATAGCAAGTTTAAAAATAAAAAGCCAAAACTATACCCATATGTTAATTTAAAAAACATACTGAGCCGTAAGTTTGAAAGATGTTTGGAATTCCCCCTTACACGATGTTTTTGAACGGCTAATGTGCTGTTCAGCAGGCAAGAGCAGGTCTTCCAACTGAACAAGAGCACGAGACAGAAAAAGAATAAGCCGCAGCTCTGCAAACATCAGTGTCGCCTGACGGAGGCCGTGCAACAGGGATGCTTTCTCTGGGAATCCCCACTCTTCGCTGAGTTGGGGCTAGGTGACCCTCAGCAGCAGAGTGTCCCTTGTTCCACAGCACTTCCCACGCTGTGTTGGAATGACCTTTGTATGCATCTGCATCCCAACTAGACTTTAAGTTCTGTGGGGGCAAGGGCTGAGAGTGGCTCCTTCACTCTTGCCTTCCACCAGCTAGTGCAATGCTTTGCACACAGTGAGCATCAATTAGTACTAGGTGGAATGATCCCGTGTGAGCACTCTGGGAGACAGTGACTCTTGTCAGTGGTCATCTTTACATCTGAAACATCAAAACCTCATCCAAAGATGTTGAACAGTTCAAATGAGAAAATTTTATAGACTTAAAAAAAAGGACAAGCTTTCTTATAATTTCGGCAGACAGAGACTATGGAAATAAGAATCTGTCTCGGAATGAAAAGCAAATAAAGTTCTTGTTTCCTTTTACATTCCTACAATTGTACATTCTGTTCAAGTCTTCTGCTTTGTGATTACTGGGGAGTACACAGCTATTTCTCAACATCTCCATAAACACAGATAGCAGAGCGCAATTCCTGAAGTGTGCACCTGTTTGACAAGGCGGATGGGACTGGATCTTGTTCAGCTTTTAATCTATTTCCTTAGGCAACCGAGTGTTCCAAACTCAAGGTTATTTCAGTAGCTTTCTATTTGCAATGTGTGATTTTATAAAATGATTGCTGTATTAGTTTTCTACAGCTGCTGTAACAAGTTACTACAAAACTAATGGCTTAACACATTTATTATCTTACAGTTACACAGATCAGAAATCCTGTATGGGTATCACTGGGCAAAGATCAAGGTGTCAACAAGGTGCATGCTATTCTCGATTTCCTTCATTTTCCATCATAGGAGGCTGCCTGATTTCTTTGGCTCCTGCCCATCTTCTCTCATCTACAAAGCCACCAACACCAGGCTGGTTCTCATGCTGCCATCTCTCTGTTCCCTCCTCTGATACTCTCTTCCATTGTCAAGGACCCTTGTGATACATTGGGCCCATTGGGAGAGGGGGAGGGAGGGAGAAACAGAGGGAGAGAAACATCAATCAGTTGCCTCTTGCACACCCCCAACTGGAGGCCTGGCCCATAACCTAGGCATGTGCCCTGGCCGGGAATCAAACCTGTGACCCTTTAGTTTGCAGGCCAGTGCTCAATCCACTGAGCCACACCAGCCAGGGCATAATCTATTTTAAAGTCAACTGTTTAGCAACCTGATTTCCATCTGCAAATTTAATTTATCTTTGCCATATTACCCCACATGCTCAGAGGTTGGTAGATGAACACAGGGGCATCTTTGGGGCCATTATTGTGCCTGCTACAACTATATATGCATATCATTATATGTACACAAAATCTAAGAAATACAGAAGTCATTTGAAAACCTGTGTCCCTCTCCCAAAACTGCTCCCCCTGTCTCCCTCCCCCAGAAAAAAAAAACAAAGAAAAACTATCCAAAGAATCAAACCACAGAAAGAAAAAAAATTTAGAGTTTAAAAAGTCAGGTTAAGTTCTGCTTTTGTTATACGGATTTAAGATATTAAGATTCATAGTATCTCTCGTGTGGGCGTTTTTGTGCAGGAATCTAACTGCTCCTAAGTTATTTCCATGAAGTGAACACAGATGATCCTGTTATAATCTGTCCACTGTTTGCCTGGATATGTACATACAAACTGAGTCTAAAACTTCTTGTCTTAATCATTCCTCTCTCAGGAATTGGGTTCATCTTTCTAATTTGACCACACAAGGCTTTCCCATCCCCTGCCACTTTTTTTCCACAGGAAGCACAGGGACAGACCCTAGCCAGTCCCAGGAAGAGTGTTCAGTGACTGGGAATCGGCTGCAGTGAGTAGCTTTTCCATGCGGTTCATGTAGGAGGTGCACACTGCAGATTCCGTGTCCCACGTGTCCCCATCCTACCCCACATCACAAAGGTAACACACAAAAAGTAACAGAACTAGCAGCAGTCCATATTCTAGCCACCCTCCCCTGCCCCCCGCTCCTGCCAGCTACAAACTGCAAGTGTATGAAACATTTGTTATATTGGGTTTTGACTGGAACCAGAATCAGTAAGAAATTTGTTTTACATGCATTCCTGTATACATTTACTGTGGATGTGGATCAGCAGGGAAGGTGTGAGACTGCCACACTCGAGCAGGGCTTCTGCGTGGCCCACTCCAACCCTTCCCCTGCTCCTGAGCAACGTGGGAGGCAGGTGTTGTAAAGCTCACGTGCTCCCTAAGTTAGAGCGTCACCAGCAACATCAGTCGAGATGCTTGCAGAATGTTCAGTTTTCCATCTTATCTTTCTTCAACAAATCCCTTTCCCTACCCTTCTCTCTGCTATCTCCCTTACCTGGCTATCTGTGAGGAGGGGACACGGGCTTTGCCTCCTCTCCACCCACCCCATTCCTCCCCGCTTGTTGAGGTGACCATGTGGTTGGGGAGAATTTTGATTAATCTTCACTAAGTCCATCATGCTTTTTCCATCTCTCTTCTCTGTGAGGCAGAGCATTGCACATCATTTCCCTGGCAACAAACCTCCATTTGGGCCAATTGGATGCTGGCAGAAGTTTGCTGGGGCTTGTAGTTAACGTGTGAGCTCACTCCTACAGAGAGAGTTCCAGGGAGTCCTCCTTCTCTACCCCACATGGACCCTGGTCGCTTCCCAGCCATCTTGTTGTCAGCCTGACAAAGGAACTGGCCTAGCAGAATGACAGGGAAGTAGCGCTCCCTTCCCACCCCGCCTCCCCACACCTCTGGACTTCCATTTATTGGGAGTGGGACAGTATTGCCTTTTGGCTTAAGCCAGTTTGAGATGGGTTGTCTGTTGCATTTATTCACTTATTCCACAAATAATTATACATGTCTACTGTGTACTCAACACTGTTCTAGGTGTTTGCATTACAGCAGGGGACAAACCAAAGGCCCTTGTTGTCTAGTATGAGGCCATAAATAAGAAGATAATATAATAAATTGGGAAACTCAGACGTACAGTAGCGGCACTAAGTACAGACAGATGAGGGAAAACTAGGCGATGAAAGGAGCACCGGGGACAGAAGGGAGTAGCTGATGCCGCTCCGTGGATGAAGTGAGCACGTGTGGGTGTCTGGGGGAGAACCTTGTAGGCAGAGGCAGCAGCCAAAGCAAAGACTCTAGGTTGGGAGCTTCCCTGGAGTGAGGAAGAAGCGAGGACACTGGGACGGTGGAATGAGGGAAAGGAGGGCAGAGGTCCACAAGGAGCCCTGGGGGTTGTGCAGGCCAATGAAGGATTTTGGCTTCTACTCTGAGTACAGTGGGGAACCACCGAGGGTTTAGAGCAGAGGGGTGACCACCATTCCTTTGGGAAAGGCTTTGAAGAGGAGTGGGAGGTGCAGGAAGCTCACTGGGAGATCACAGTCGGGCTCCAGGGTGGTCGTGATGAAGGTGATGGTGAGTGGTTTTGATTCTGGGCATGTCTGGTGGGCAGGATTTTCTGACAGTTACAGGTGGGGTGAGAGAGAAAGAACGGAGTCAGGGACGACTCCCCCTGCAAGCAGTCTAACTCATTCACTCAAATTTTCCTGGCTTGCCAATCGTCGATGTATAAACAATGTGTGCCACAAAATCCTGCAAAAGTCCAACCAGACACAGCCACATGCAAACCAGTCATTCGATATGGAGGGCTTTGCATTTTCTGTCAATCCTCTCCCCCACATAAAAAAATCTCTTCTTTGGCTGCTTGTAAAAGTAAAAATTATCCTCATTACTCAGATAGGACTGAACAGATGACTCTTCTGCCCTGGGCAGTAATGTCCTTGTCCTTTATCTTTGCAAGGTGCGGTTTCCCTTTATCTGGAGCCTTTCACTGCAATGATGGTGTCCCTTCCTTGCTGATGGACTCAGCCTCCGTGATGGGATGTTTCCCCTGCAATTTTGCTGATGCATCATCTTAATTGTCTGGTTGTTACTGCCTTGTCACTTACCAACTGGTGTGAGATAGTCTTTAGCTCTTCATCTGGAACAGAATTACAGCCTCTATCTTTAGAAATGATACATGCCGAGGATTATTCATGTTTGTAATTACGAATCTTGTAGCAGAAGCACAACTATGAAAAACCTTCGGAAATGACATTTTGTCTCACATCACAGAACTTGCTGTTAGCCTCCTGTGCAGGTATTGCTTTTGTTGCTGTAATTTCCACCTGCACTTCAATTGTAATTTAACATTATCTTTTCTCTCTCTCTCTACCTGGTTGTAATGGTTGGGTCTCCTGCTGTTTACCCGTAAATACTTTCCCCTCGGTTCTGAATCTTCCTGGGTTGTTTTCTGCGGTTACAACCTAGGTAACAGCTGCGGCAACCCTTGTTGCCTTATGATAATTCTTGGTGGGGTTGAGGCGGGGTGCCACACTGGTTCATCTCTGGGGTAGAACCAGTGAGGGAAAGAGCTGAACCAAACTTTGGAGATCATTCATTTTAGGGATGAAGAAACGGGTTCTGAGAGGTTGAGTGCATTTGCTTATGTTCACCTAGTTTCTTATTGCTGGGTTATGTTTGGGAGTATCAGGTGTGGATATGTTCAGGGATATTTTAAATCTTAGCAACTTGCAGTTTAAACCAATTAGCAATGATCTGGGCAACAGAGCTGGGTGGGAGGGACGTGACTCTGTGTGCTTCTTCTGAGCCAGACATTGTGCCAGGCGCTTTGCATCACAGATCACATTAATGTCCACAGCAACTCAATGTGATAGAAATCATTATGCCTATTTCAATTTAAAAAATGAGGCTCTTGGAAGACTAAGCAACAGGTCCAAGAGCACACAGACACTAACTAACCTGGTCCACGTGATGCCCCATCCTTTCTTTTCTACTACATCAGGAACAGAATAATAGATAATATTCCAAACTGTTGAGGTACAAGCAGCATGAGCTATTTTTGTTATTCTATTTTTTCCCTTTATTCTTTTTATTGAATTTATTGGGGCAACACTGGTTAACAAAATTATACAGGTTTCAGGGGCACAGTTCCATAGTGCATCATCTGTACACTGTATGGTGTCTTACTTTTAAAGGGTGAGGTGCAAGCATGGGCTCCTTTTAAGGTGGCCTGGGAACCTAAAGTGTTTGGGAAAACATGAAGACGGTGTTAGAGACCGTACCTCACAATATGGGCCACTTCCTCAGGTCTGGGCAGCTGCCTCCATTATTTTGTCCTGAGCAAACCAGACCCAGCTAAGCAACGCCACCCAAATGTTAAAAAAGAAAACTCAAAAACTAGGGCACAGGAAGTCAGAGTATTTGCTCAATACACAAATGATGAGTTTTAACTCTCTGAGGTTGTGTTGCGCCTCATTGGTCCATGTGTTCCAAAGTGGCTCTTGGCTGGTGGGGAGGGTGCGTGGAGGGTTAGAGGAGGAAAGACCTGGAAAAGAAGAGATGGCGTCTAGATCTCCAGAAAAGGACACAGCCTGGGGTTGCCTGTCGGTGAGTAACAGGGCTACATGCTACAATAGGCTCTCTTCCTGAAATAACCTGAAACACTGGGCATTGGAGGCAGGAGTGAAATAACTCCCTTCTTATTCTGTAGTCTTTTAGTTTTTAAGCTACTTCCGCTGCCACTGCAGAAACAGAGAGATCAAGGTCAGGAAATAGGATGGAGGTCAAGTATCCGTGAAGGGAATCTACCGATTTTCTGCTCTGTGTGCTCTCTGAATGAGTCCCCATTGATGGCAGGAGGCCATTCGGTAGGAGCCCCAGTATATTTCATTCTCAAGAGACAGCTCCAGGAGCACTGGGATTAGCGTTATGCCACGAAGAGTCAAGAGCCATAATGATGATGATGGCACTAGGAACTCTGTCTACAAGGACAGTGGGAAGGGTTGAGACTGTGAAAGGCTGAAGGAAGGGGTGGCTGTCTTTCAAGAGGGTGACCGTGCCAAGTGGGGGGTGAAGGGAGAATAGCAAATGAACAAGATGCATTACGACCTGAGGGAAGGCTTAAGGAGCAACTCCCTACGAGTTTGGCTCCGTAGTGCCACATTGAAGGTTCTCACATGAAGATCTCCAGACATAGCAGGGTGTTGTATCCACCTGGGAAGGGTTATATCTGGGGGACCAAAGAAATGAGATTAGAGGTTTCGAAGCCTGCTTTCTAATTACAATGACCTCAGTTAATTAAAAATTCAGATCTTAGCTCTGCCTCCAGAAAGCCTGACTCATCCGTGGGAATAGCTTTCAGGTCAATCTGGCAGGGGTTCTCATTGGAAATAGCTGGGGTGGGTGACCCCTCCTTCCGTAATTGTGGGTATCTATGTGCTGCTACTTATGGTGCTTCCAGAATGTCCTTAGTTTTGTCTTTTCCAGCTCTGTGATTCTAAATCTGAGTTTCTAGGCTCAGTGGATAGGGCTCAGGGGGTCCATGGACCCCTGAAATTGTACGCAGAGCTCCATATACATATGAGCTATGTGCAAAGTCCCAAAGGAATCTATGGTCCCCAAAGGACTCAGAGCCAGCACTTCAGCCGTTGTGCCCATCTCCTCCCTGCCCCCGACCCCCTGGGGCTGGCACATTGCTTCCTGCCCAGGCCAGTCATCCTGGCTCCAGTGGACAGTACACTTTCTTCTATTTTGGAACTTTGCATTCAACTGTGAAACACAGGACAATTTGGAAAAGACAGAAGTGAACATTCATGCTTCTACTGAAAATAATTTCCTTGGGAAGGATATGCCTGTGACAGTGTCCATGGAATACTGCTGTCCCATTTTAATGAGTCACTTAAAAAATTCATGTCACCGAAATTCTATGGTCTCCAGTGTTTCCTTGAAGCCCACCCCTGTGCCGAGCCATCCTAAGTACAGCCCCAGTTGCAGCACTTTGCTCATCTGGGTCCTTTGTTGCCCTCATTGTGTTCCACTGTCCGCAGAACAAAGTCCTGACTCCTTGGCCTGGCATCTGTCCCTTTACAATCTGACTGTCTCCTGCTGCTCCCCTAATTGTTCCGTGTTCCAAGCTGGCTGTGCTCCTTGCTGTTGCCCAAGCCCTGTCTGTGCCCTCTTCCCTCTGGGCCTACACGGGGTGCCTTCCCTGTCCTCTCCATCTGTCACAGTTTTACCCTCATTCAGGGCCTTCCTCCTACCTGTCCTTCAGCCAGCAATTCCTCTTCTCTTGTTCGTGTGGGTATTATGGCACTCGTTACATATTGATTCATGTTTTATTATTCATGACTTGTGTTTCTCTTTTTCCTTTCATCGCAAGGCCCATGTTGATGTTAACTCTGTCTGGGGAATGCTGTGTCACAGCACTGAGCAGAGCGCAAGCCCTGGCTAAAATCTGCAGAATACATCGAAAAAACCTAGACGTGGCTGTGTTAACTTTGAAAAATGACCCTGTTTGTCTTTTTGCAATCTAAATTGGGTAGTAGCTTAAGAACTGCATATAAACTGCCTTTATTTTTGATGAATTTGAAAAGGAACCCCATGACTTCATTGAAATTTACACTTCAAAAAATATTTGTAATTTCATTTTTCATAACACCTGGGAGTTTTGTAGTGCAGCATTTTATTCTCCTTTTGACTGGCGATTATACTGAGGTGAGAGGTTAAGGGAGTCACCCAAGGCCACAGAGCAGGCAGGAGACAATACTAGGGCTGCAGCCCAGGCCTCCTGAGGACGTGCCGGCAAAGTGTAGCATGGACTTTGCTGAGAAGGTAACACAAATATGTCTGCACACTGCCGAAGCCAATTAAGACAATTCTCTGTGTTAAAAAAAAATTGGTTTAATGTAGATAGTACAAGTAATGGACTATTTGAAAATTTTTCTCTTTACCAGTCTATTTGGCACTGCTGGCTTAGCTTTGTCTTTTAGTTCCCTAAGGAAGGACATGCCCGTAATCCAGTCAGCCTTCCCGCTCCAGCCCACTTCACTGCCTCCCTCAGGGACCTGCCCCGTCTCATGGTTTCAATTCTCACCACTCTGCCAACTTTTCTAAGGACTTTGCCGTGATGACCTCTCCCCGGACCTGCCCCTCACAACCCTTCGGGTTTGCCAGACATCTGCACTTGGAGTTGTGCCGCCACTTTAAACTCCTGAAATCTATCCAACCTCATCATCTGCTCTCTGACCAAACTTGCCTTGTTCTCAATCTACGTTTTCCCATCACCTTTCTTATGACCCAAGTCCAAGATTGTTGTTATCTTTAACTTCTTCATGCTTCATAGTTTATTCATTATGTCTTATCAAGTCTTCCTTCAAAACATCTGTCACATCTATTCAAGAATCTCAAGGCTTTTGGGCAAGGATCGCATCTGTCTGTAGAGTCCCTCACCTCACACCCATCCTTTCCCTTCTGTTTCCATCATTACATTCTAATCTGGGCAATCTGTTGCTTCATCTTTAAACCACTGCAATAATCTTTGCCTGATTAATGATTCTAAAATATAAATCAAAGGGTGTTACTTCTCCTCACACCTTCCCCATGCCCCCAATTCCATTGCGGTCCTTTTAACGGGACAAGACCTACAGCCTTCACCCTCGCATACTAAGTCCCCATCATAAGGCCCAGCTGATCATTTCACCTGTTTCATCTCATACTTCCCCTCGTAATTCTCGCCCCAGGAAGGCTCTTCTGTTCACTCACGCAGAATGTATCTCTCCCTGCCTTCCTTTGGTCCTCAGTTTCTTTCTTTTTTTAGTCTGCCTCTTCAGATCCCTCTCATTTCTTCTAGGCCCAACGCATGTCTCATCGTTTTGATATGGCTTTTCCTGAATATTTAAGTCCACACCTCTGAAGTTCTTTGGCCCCTGTGGTTCACATCTTTGCCACTCAAAGTGTTGTCCACTGGTCAGCAGCACTGGCACCACCTGGGAGCTGGTTAGAAACACAGAATCCAGGCCCCTACCCCCAGACCTGCTGAATCCGAATCTGCATTTTTGCAACATTTTTGAAGTGATTCCTGAAGGCTGAGACACACTGGTCTACCCGACTTAGACACGTAGATAATAATTATACACTGATTTATATACTTAAATGCACTCGTCAAGATGCTTGAAGCCTAGAAGCTTGTATAATTTCTTTTGTATCTCTTTCAAGCACAATTTCATGACAAAGTAGGCACTCAGTAAATAAATTTTAGTGTCCTTCCCTAAATTTTCCTAGTAAGAAGAAAAAAAAAAAAACCCAAGATACCTAAAAAGTGAATACAAGCCATGGTTATTGTTTTGATGGAAGAGAAGGTGGATTGATTCCAACTGAAGTTGGCAAAGAAAGCAGTGGCAGGTCCCTTATGTGATGATCTCTTTCTGTTTCTGTAGCGTTTGGGGCTCCCCCCACCACACACATCGATAACACCTCTCCCTCTGCATCACGGCTGCATGCATGCCCTTCCTACCGCCCAGACAGGGAGCCCCTTGAGGGCAGAGAACCTTTTATCAACAGCATCTTGCCCATTCAGAGTAGACATTCAATAAACATTTATTGATTTGAATTAATAAGTAAAGGAATCAATAACTTGTCACATGAATAAATCAGAGAGATTAAACCTAGGCTAGTGTATGTTCATCACCATATTCCGCATGCCAGTGAAACTGACAAGCCCCTCCAAACCAGAGATCTGCTTCATTGTTTTCACTTCTTTGCCACCGTATTTCCATTTCTAAGGGATGAAGAGGAGAAATACAAAGGCTGAAAGTAGAAACAGGACAGAAATGAAAGAATCTTATGTGCAGAGTGTAATACATTCAAATGTCAATGACAAAGAAAGCCTCGAAGAAGAGAACTTTTTCAATAAATGTCTCAATATTCACATTACAAAGTGTTCTCTTCTAACAAGTTCATCAAACAAAAAGGAGTGATAAGGTAAATGACTTAGAACCAAGTGGTGTTTGTGTAGCTTGATGGTACATGCTAGTTCACAATTTCATTTTGTGTCTGAAAAACATATGAGGTTTTGCTGAGCTTAGTAGAGACACGTGTGATTTGTGGCAAATCTTGTCCACCAGTGAAGCAAAACGAAAAGCAAAATGAAATCTGAGAAGTTAGTACCACTACATTCTTCCACTGGCCTAGGTTCATAAAAGCCCAAAGAATACATCAGAGCTATAGATAACTCCAGCATGCACTTGTATTGTTATTTCACTTTTTTCATGAGACTGTGTCTTATTTCTGACAACAGACTATGAGAAGGGTAGGCATACGTATTTTGTAATTCTGTACATATTGACAATGCTCAGCACATAGAGCTTCAACTCTATCTTCCCCATTTCCTCCCTCCCTTCCTCCCCGCTTTGTCCCTTCCTTCCTTTTTCCCTTCCTTTTGTCCTTCATTCCTGTGTTTATTGAGTGACTGATATATTCTATCTATATATAAATACTAAAATATAATATTTTATTTTAGTTCTAATAATACTATATATGACAGGGAGAAATCACTCACCAAAACAAAAATCTTTTTCTTCATGAAACTTGCATTCTAAGGGGTACATAAGTAAAATATATAGTTAGATCACAATATGCACTGTAGTAAAAAACATTAGGCAAGGATGTTAAAAATTTGGGGAAGTATACTTTTAAATAAGGAATCAGAAAAGGCCCCCTTCAAGAAGATGAGATTTATGGAAGGACCTGAAGGAGGAGAATTATGTAGTTACGTGGGGGAACAGCATCTCAGAGTAGAATAGCAAGTGCAAAGGCCATAAGGTAGGTATGTGCTGGGATGGACAGGGAGCAGCAAGAAAGTTTTCCTGGGAATACAAGGAGCTTGGTGGAGAATGATTGGAGAGATGAGACCAGAATTTGCTGACTGCTATATTGAGAAAAGCCTGAAGGGGAATAAGGGTGGAGGCAGGAGACCAATTAGGAGGCCACTGCAGTGACACAGACAAGAGATGACGGTGCCTTGGATCAGAGAGGCAGCAGTGGAAGAGGTGAGAAGTGGCTGGACACTGCGTCTATTCTGAGGGTAGGGCCAGCAGGCTTTGCTGGTAACTGGGTTTGGCGTATGATAGACAGAGGCATCCAGGACCCAGGCATTCAAGATATTTGGCCTGAGCAACTAGAAAGATATAGTTGCCATCAAATGAGATGTGGGAAAGGCTGTGGGTGGGGGAGCTTTCAGGGAAGATTAGAAACTTAGAACCATGTTGAGTTTGACATATCTTTTTGACAAGTGAAAATGTTGAGGAGGCAGTTGCGTATTTGTGGAATGAATGAATAAGCAGGATCTTAATAAAATGTTTAACACTCCCCCCCCCAACATAAATCAACATATTCCTCTAACTATTTTCTTCAAATGAAAAACATTTTGGGACGAGACATAGGAAGTTAGACCCTTCTGACCAAGACCAGACCTGCCTGAACTCCAGACCTGGAGACCTGACTGTCTCCCCTGGAACGTCCCCTAGACCCTTGGGCCTATCTCACAGGGACCTCGTTCTCTTGCTTACGAACCTGGAATCCTTTGTGAATGTAGTGAATGGTACCACCAGGCATGCAAGCAAGAGTCCCACTTAATTCCTTCCATTTCTCATGCCTATGCCTTTTGGTCACCAAATCTTACTAGTACTATTGCCACACCACCTCTAGAATTCATTTCTCCTTTCACTCTTCACTGCTACTACTTTGATTGTGTTCTCATCACCTTTCACCTGCATTACACGTGAATCTTCTCCTACTTGATTTCCCAGGCTACAATCCATCAGCTCCCAGAATGATAGTCTAAAATGCAATTGTGACCATATTACTGGTTTGCTTAAAATTTTCTCAAAGGTTCCCCTCCTGTCTACAAAGCCTCAAACCTAGAGCTTGGCCTATAAGGACCATCATGATATATAGCTCTGCTTATTGCTCAGATTTACCGTTACACACACACACACACACACACACACACACACACACACACACACACTAGCAGTCACTTCCATTCATTAGCTGTATTGAACCACTGGAAACTAATTGATTTATTCATTAATATAAATGAAGTGCTTCTTATGCATAGCTCTGGGGCTGCGATGCTGGATGAGGCTCTGGTGAAACCACACTTTCTAGATTTCCATGCCTTTGCTCTCTGATTCCTCTGCCTTGAATTTCCACTACCTTCTTGGCTCCACACCCGACTCCACTTAGAGAGCACCAACTCACCTTTTAAGATTCAGCTCACGTAAGTTCCTTGTATTAGCACTTTTCTTAATCTCCTTCTGTCTTCTAAAATGTTTCCTCCCTTGAAAGGTATTACTGAATAAGTTAGTAGCTCTAAAAGTGGGATACCTCTAAATACATTTCAGGTTCAGTTAAAAATATTATATTTTATACTAGGAGATTATAGCTCAGGGAATAGGATTTTCTTTTTGATCCCAGGAGATAGAAAAGCCTCCTTTTTCTGGCTTTGTCCCCTGTCTTTAGGCTCTAGAAATGGGATAACTAACAGTTCACTTGCTGCAGAGTGAGTGAATTCAAGTGCACAAGATTGTATATACAGACATTCCAGAATGTTAATATGTAAGGCCTTAGGGGTGGTGATCCTTATGTAGGGTAGTGGTGCTGGGGAACTTGTCTTAAAGTTGAGTTTGAATAGCATGTTCACAACTTATACTTAGATTAACATATATGTTGGGGAACTCACAAAAAATGGGGATTAGGACTCCCTTTTAAGCCAATGCTTAGCGCTACCTATGCACAGCAAGAGGACAGAATGATTGCCCTATATACACCTGCCCATACCTCCTGATCTGCCCTTGTTTGCAGTTCCTAGAGGAGATATCTGCACCCATCACCTAAAGGGTGCTTTGGTATACGAGTGGGCATTTTGCTCAGGCTGAGGAATCTTAGAAACTCTGGTCCCAACCTCTACCTACATCTCTTCTCTCTTGCATTTCTCTTTCTGTCTCTGTACTTCCCCACCTCTCTCTGGATATTCATACATATACACTTAGATCACAGGTGGCAAACACAAGGCCCACGGGCCAAATCTGGCCCTCCACCTTGTTTCTACCTGGCGGCAGTGCCAAGATCTCACTTAACTGTTAAGGAGTAGTAACATTTATACAGTCCTAAAATTACATTTGGCCCTTTGAAGGCAACCTCCAGGCTGATGTGGCCCCCAGTGAAAATGAGTTTGACACCCCTTATCTGATTTTAGAAAGCTCCTTGGGGAATATCTGTATTTTATCAATATGCAACAGTACTAAAACCAAATATTCTAGTAAAAAAAAATCCTAAAAAACCCTGCTTCTTTGTTCCCTCTCTTCTGACTTAGAGGTTGCACATGGAAGTATGTCTTACAATGGAGGTATAAAAATGGATATCTGAGTCTTTCTTGCCTCATGTCTAGTGTGATTAGGCAGTCAGCAATCTGACTATCACTGTGAAGGCATTTTGAAGACTAGCACAAAGTCACTCGAGCTACGACAAAAAACCACAGCCCCAAAGTGGGACAGTGGGGTGAACCTTCCAGGATGCCAGCTCACACATGTGTGACTGCACACGTGCACACCCAGATACACACCTCTAACTGTCAGAACCAGATTCATCTTTGCCTTCCGTATTGTACTGAGCATTTTCACACGGTATGTCATCAGTGATTGCCAATCAGAGTTGTAAGATCATGAATATATAAATGCTTTAAATAATAAATACTATAAACTATAAATACTTTAAATAATCTAGGAAGGACACAATTTGCTGTGCAGAAGAGCTAGCACAGCCCTTGTTAATAGGTTTAATTTATTCAGAGATGCTGGCTCTGTTATTACTTAAAATATAGTTATACCTACATGTAGCTGATTATTAATTTGCCACAATATTTAGATGCATCAGTGCATTTTATACATTTAAAATCCTATCAAAGTAAGAGGACTATCCAGGTTCTGAAGGTGTACGGTTAGTTAGGTGGTGATTGTGAGAGCCTTGTTTAGTAATCATAATGGCTTAGTGGCTCCTGTGGTCATACTATGACAAAAACTGCATGATAATGACATGGGAAGGGCTTGTATATAGTGAACAGACAAGGAAAATAGTATTGATTCTGAAGCTTCAAATTAGATTCCTATTGAATTGATGTGTGAAATTTCCTTGCTATAAAGTTTTTCATGGTTGTCAGTCTCTATTACTGCAGGTTAGTGGTTTTACTGGCTGTGTACAAGAGACACATTAAACTTCAGGGCACGGGCACAGCCAGAACCCAGCACTGATAACTTGGACTTAAGACTGAGATTGCAAGCTTCTTCCTTGCCTCTGCTCCATCTCTGTTCAGCAAGTCAAGCCACAGACTTCTGTATGTGTCTCAGACACACGCCCAGCTGAAGGCAGGGTGGTCCTGCCTCTCATTTGGCAGAAGCACCTGGTGGATGATAGGAGTCAGATGCACTTATCCATTCATCACTCAAAAGATACTCACCGAGTGTCTAAGCGCCAGGTAACTTTCCAGGTGCTGGGAGTACAACAGTGATCCTGACTTCAGGAACCTCTATTGCAGAGGTGTCAAACTCATTTTCACCAGGGGCCACATCAGGCTCGTGGGTGCCTTCGAAGGGCCGGATGTAATTTCAGCTCCTTAACAGTTAAGGAGTAGTTACATTTATACAGTCCTAAAAATATTTTGACCCTTTGCAGTCAACTGCAAGGCTGATGTGGCCCCCCAGTGAAAATGAGTTTGACACCCCTGCCTATTGTAATGATTGCTTAGGTTCAATCCTGACTCTACCCGTTCACCTTGGGCAAGATGTTTTACTCTCTGATCTTCAGTCTCCTACTTTGTAGCGGACCCCTGTCTGTGGGGAGAACTCGCTGAGGCAATGTCCACAATGCACTTAACGTTGTGCCCAGTGCATTGCCAAGGTCAGTTATTTTTACTGTTGGGGGAAGGTCAGATGCAGGACATATTTCTACCACAAATTTAGTGATTGCGAATGTGATCTATCAGTTGAAATGACTCTGACTCCTTTTGCCTTTGAGTCTAGTCGGAGCATAGTTTACAATACAGTAATGACCATGAGACAATGGGAATATTATCACAGCTTTCCTGATAATGGTTTGCCCTTCAGGTAACACACATGAAACAAATATCCAAGATCCTTTCCCTTCAGGGCACTGAGAGTAAGAATAGAAGATGATTTTTTCCAAGAGCTGTGTATACACTGTATGAGACACAAAATTAGAAAAAAAAAAAAAAAAGAAACCCCACAGGATAATATTTCGTTTAAACGTTAAAGCAGTGGCATTAAGGCCTTCGGTCAAGGAAGTTTGAGGAATAGGATCTTCTTGTTAAAGGAAGTTTCATTTTATCTTGTCCTTGAAAGAACCTGAGAAAAGGATACAAGAATCTGTTTGGTTGTAAAAATCTAATTAACTATTGAACTGTGTGATGTTCCTTAATGATGGAGTAGTTGAGTCAAAAACTACGAGGCACTTTCAAGTGTTGAAATGAGGGCCCCTAATTGATCGCCTAAATCAGGTACTGTTTTATCAAAATGCTTGGAAACCGGGCTGGAGATTGGTTAGTACAGAGGACTGGTACTGGTCCGTGGTCTGTTAGGAAGCGGGCTGCACCGCAGGAGGCGAGCCATAAGTGAGCAAGCAAAGCCTCATCTGTGTTTACAGCTACTTCCCATTGCTCCCATTAGAGCCTGAGCTCCACCTCCTGTCAGATCAGTGGAGGCATTAGATTCTCATAGGAGCATGAACCCTACTGTGAACTGTGCAGGCAAGGGACCTAAGTAGTGTGCTCCTCATAAGAATCTAATGCCTGGTGAGCTGAGGTGGAGCTGAGGTGGTGATGCTACTGCTGGGGAGCGGCTACAAAAACAGATCATTATCATTAGCAGACATGTTTGACTGCACAGAGACCATAATAAACCAATTGCTTGCAGACTCATACCAAAACCCTATCAGTGAGTGGCAAGTGACAATTAAGTTGCATCTGGTGGCAGGCTATAAAGCCATCCCCACACCTTGGTCTGTGGAAAAATTGTCTTCCATGAAACCGGTCCCTGGTGCCAAAAAGGTTGGGGACCACTGGGTTAGCAGCACATACCACACAGTCCCAAGGAGCACTGATTGTTTTTCCATGTCAGTGACTCGGCCTCATCTGAAAGACAGTGGAGGGTGTCATCACCTTCTACTCGCTAAGGATTAAAAGCTAGTCAAGAGGAAGACAGAAGGTGGGACCAGAGAGCTTACAGTGGAAGACACAGAAAGTGCCAGGTCAAGCTGCATTCCAAGGACATTCAACAGGAAGAGAAGCCAAATCAAAATGGGATCCTGACACTGGATATGTCTCATAGGGTTTGAAGCACCATTGGAAGAGTCATCTGAAAAGTTTTAAAAATGCCATTGTCCATCGATTACTCCAGACCAGTCAATGACTATCTCTGGATCTGGAGCCCAGTACTGGTTTCTAAAACAACAACCACTACCACCACTACAACAACAACAAAACAACTCTCCCAGAGATTTAAAAACAACAACAACAACAACAACAACAACACCATTGCTTTAGGCCAGAATTCTCAAAGGATAAGCCCTAGACAGCATCACCTGGGCATTTGTAGAAATGCAAGTTCTCAAACCCTACCCCTAACCTACTGAATCAGAAACTCTGGGGGTGGAACTCAGCAACCTGTATTTTAAGAAAACTGCCAGGTAATCTGGATGCTCACTCAAGTCTGAGAACCAGTGTTCTAGATAAGTCATGTCACACAAGAAAATCAGAAATGCAGTTAGGCTAAAATAGCTCAGGTTGGAAGTCCGTTGTGGGATGATTTCTCTTTTGCCCTTATAGAAAATAATTAAAAACACACATTCCCATTCTCATACAGCCTTTGAGAGGAGAAGAGAATTGAACTTTGCAGCTTTCTCACTCTCAAAGCTGTTAGGAAGGAACCATAGACCTCTCGGTTCCAACTGGGACGTGATTTTAAATAAAATGCAGAGACCAATAATGAAAAGCTGTCTGACCACCGGATGAGACAGTTGGCCCTTATACCTGGGAGGGGGGTGAGTGGGAGGGTAAGGGCTTTCCGGACCAGGGAAGAGTAACCTAAAAATAAAAAGAGAAGAAAGTCATTAAAACTGAACTTTGATTTACTTTTTCCTTTTCTTTCATGAAGGCTATGATTTTCATTTTGTGGGGCACAGCACTGATATGTTAATGAAACTGAACAACGTCCCTTGTACTGAGTTTTCAGTACGAGAGGAGACCTGCATGAGAACACGTTCTAACGACGCGTTAGTTTTCTCACCATCACATCCAGCCCCCAGAACAGTCTCCAGCAGCACCCACACTCTCCTGTCCTGGTGAATAAACCTGGAACAAAGCTGACCATCTGGGCTGCTGCTGCCTGGGCGGTGACAGATGTGCTTGTGAATTGAACCCGGCTCTGCTGCTGACTTAGACAGGAACGAAGGGCAGCAACTGGGCTTCTCTAGACTTCAGTTTCCTCAGGTAGCAAATGCCAGAAACCACCCGCATGAACTGGAATGTTCACGTGATCGGCACAGGGCTGGGAAGAGGGCTGGGTGTCACAGCCAAGTGGGATAGAAAAAGGCTGCACAGCCTCACAGTGTCACCTCCTGGTAAACAGACATAATGGAATTTAAGCTGAAACACTGACTAGTTTATCAAATGTGGGCCCAACACATGAAGTGCATTTTTTGTTGTTTGTTTTAATTATCTTTTGCCTCATACTTATACACTGTGCAAAAATACTGCCTTTACCAACCAATAAACAAAGTATACCAAATGAACCACTATAGATGAATCAAACGTAAATAAAAACCTTGACCAAATCCCAGATAATTGATTTTATGGAACAAAAGTATCTTTTTTTGCTTACTTTTAAGTTCGCTTTCTGTAAAAACAAATACCCCATGGGATCATTATTTAAAAAATAAATTGCATTTACAAAGTGTCTGGTAAACTTTCTGGGCTGTAAATTAGCTACTAATTTCATTTGAATAAAGGCTGTGAAATGCTTTTCTGGAAATTATTGTACAGAGACATGCTTTCAATCCTGTACATGATGGGCCTCACTGGGCTCTGAGAGAGAAATGGAATCCCACTCAGCGTACTTGTTATGCAACAGGCTACTCTAAGACCCAGGCTCTTGCTACCTAACTAGACAGCCAGCTCTTCTGGATTTCCAAAATAAGAGAGTTGGGGAAAGAAAATGAGAAACAAGTTGTTATTCTCACAGACACATACCTAGCCATTGGAAATTGGCGTTCAATTTCCCTCTGACCCCTTTGACCAGGGGTCAAAGACCCTCTGGTCTTTACCCCTCCTCCCTTCCCAGATATTGTTCCTTACCCACTCTGTTTAATCCAGTTACTGTTATGTTCCATTACTGCCCTCTGTTTCTCTGATGGTGTTTTGTTTCAAGACTAGTAACAACAATTTTCAATATATATTACATTTTTTACTTCTTCACATAAGGTTCATCATTTCTTTCTTTTTCACTAGATTTTTCTTTATTTAAATTTTGTTTGTTGCATTTTTATATTCTTACTCTGGTTCTTATTTTCCTCCATGATACCTCTTCCCTCACTTGATGTGATTCTCTAGAATGCTTTTAGGTTTCCTATCTTTCTCTTTTTCATACAAACAACTGTAGCATAGAAAAGGCCTTCAGACTTGCCAATATCAGGCTGGTTGGGGCTGGCATAGTATCTGGCACATAGTAGGCTCTCAACATCTATTCAATGACTGCCTCAATGAATGAAAATAGAAATTATATCAGTATATGTTTGGAACAATCTTAAGCAAAATAATGAACTAATAGCTTCTACTTCTTCAAATGTGTGTCAACTTAACTTTTTTCTATTAAACCACTATATTACACTGTTATTGGGGGGAAAGCTGTATATATTTAATGCATAATAATTTGATGAGTCTGGAGATAGGTAGACATCTGTGAAACTGTCACGATTGATGACATAAATGTATCCACCACCTCCAAAAGTGTCCTCCTACCTTCTCTATTGTCATTATTTTTGTAATAAAAATATTTAACATAAGATCTACCCTCTTAGCAAATTTTTAAGTTTAGTATTGTAACTATAGGCATGATGCTGCACAGATCTTGTATAAATAAAACTCTGTACCCTTTGACCAATAGCTCCCTGTTTTTCCCTCCCCCCAACCCCTGGCAACCACTGTTCTACTCTTTGCTTCTGCGAGTTTAAATATTTTAGTCATGAGTAGTACCATGGAGTATTTTTCCCTCTGTATCTGGCTTATTCTGCTTGTATAATGTCCTCCTGGGTCATCCGCGTTGTCACAAATGTCACAGGATTTCCTTCTTTTTAAGGCTAAAGAATATTCCACTATGTGTATATACTGCATTTTCTTTGTAAGTTCATCTGTCGATGGACATATAGGTTATTTCCACATGCTGGCTATGCGGAATTGTGCTGCTAGGGTCATGGGGGTGCTAATAACTTCTGGAGATCCTGATTTCACTTCCTCTGGATAAACACTCAGAAGTGGGATTGCTGGGTCATATGATAATTTTATTCTTATTTTTTTTGGGAAACTCATGCTGTTTTTCATAGCAGCTGCACCATTTCGCATTCCCAAAAATAGTGTACAAGGGTTTCAGTTTCTCTACATCCTCACCAACACTTGTCTTTTAAAATACATATGATAGCCATTATGATATGGTATGAGGTGATGTCTCATTGTAGTTTTCATTTGCACTTCCCTGGTGATCAGTAGTGTTGAGCACCTTATCATGTACCTGCTGGCCCTCTGTGTGTCTTCTCTGGAAATGTGTCTATTCATTTTGTGATTGGTAATTTGAGGTTTTTGAGTTATTTAGAAATTTTTTCCTGTCTTGGGTTGCAGGAGTTCCTTATGTATTTGGATATCAACCTTTACCAGATACATGGTTTGCAAATATTTTCTTCCATTTTGAATGTTTCCTTTCCATTTTGTTGATTTTTTTCCTTCACTGTGCAGAAGATTTTTAGTTTGAAATAATCTCACTTGTTGATTTTCTTGTTTTTGTTGTTTGTGCTTTAGGGTCATATACAAGAAACCATTGTCAAGACAAACATTAAGAAACTTCTCTCTTGTGCTTTTTCTTCTTGAACTCTTATGTTTTCAGGTCTTACATTTAAGTTTTTAAACTACAAGTTGATTTTTGTGTATGGTATAATATAAAAGTCCAAATTTATTTTGTCTACATGCGGCTATCCAGTTTTCCACAACCATTTATTAAAGAGACTATTTTTCTCCATCATGCATTCTTGGCATCCTTGCCAAAGATCAGTTGACAGCATTTGTGTGGGTTTATTTCTAGGCTCTCTATTCTGTTCCATCAAGTGCTTTGTCTGTTTTTATGCCTGTACCATACTTTTTTGATTTATGTAGCTTTGTATTATATTTTAAAATTAGGAAGTGTGAGACCTTCAGTTTTGTTCTTGCTCAAAATTGCTTTGCCTATTCAAGATCTTTTGTAGTTCCATATAAATTTTGGAATTGTTTTTCTATTTCTATAAAAAAAAAGCCTTGGAATTTTGATAGGGATTGCACTGAATGTGTAGATTGCTTTAGGTACTATGAAAATTTGAACAACATTAATTCTTCCAGTAAATGAACATGCAATGTCTTTCCATTTATTTGTATAAATAAGTAGCTTTAATTTCTTTGATAAATGCTTTACAGTTTTCAGTGTACAAGTCTTTGGCTTCCTTGGTTAAGTCTATTCCTAAGAATTTCATTCTTTTCGATGCTTTCATAAATGAAGTAATTTTCTTAATTTAACTTTTTGAACAATTTATTGTTAGTATAGAAATGCAATTTATTTTTATATGTTGATTTTATATCCTTCCACTTTGTTGAATTCATTTATTAGTTCAAATGTTTTTTTTTGCTGTGTGTGGATTCTTAGGATTTTCTGCATATAAGATCTTATCATCTGCAGAGATAGTTTTACTTTTGATTTGGATGCCTTTTATTTTTCTTATCTAATTGCCATGGCTCATATTTCCAGTACTATGTTGAAAAGATGTGGCAAGAATGGGCATCCTTACCTTGTTCAAGATCTTAGTGGAAAACCCTCATTTTCTCACTTTTGAGTATGATTTTAGCTGTGGGCTTTTCATACATAGCCTTTACTGTGTTGAGGTAAATTCCTTCAAGTTAACTTTACTGATTTTTTACATGATTCATGTGGATCAAAACTGAATCTGTATACTATGGTAGGACAAAGGTATATCCAGATTTTAACACAAGGGGTAAAAAACTTGTGAACTCCATTTGTGGGTGGAGAGCAAGCACATAAAAAACATACCAGTGAGGATGTAAATTCCTGGGAGAGCAACTATTTTCATTTGTTTCATCTTGCTATATGCTCAGTAACTGTAAGAGTGCCTGGCAAAGAGGAGATGCCTAGCAAGTATACATAGAGTGACTACAAATGGATTGCCCTCTATGTGTGGGTCATAACTTGTCACCACTTCCTGAAAAGTTAACCATCATTGAGAAGACACTACGTCTGGACACACTATGACAACTGCCACAGCTTAGCAGCAACATTCTTAACCTAACTTTTGTGGGCCTCCAGAGGCTGGATTTCAAAGAATCTGTTAACTCTTGAAATTATATGTAGTTTCTGGTAATAAAGTCCACAGATTTCTTAATATTCTCAAAGGACCATGCGGCCTCTCTCACCTCAAATTTCAGAACCATAGTAAGTGACAAGAGTCTTCCCATAGTGAGAGTAATTAAGAAGCCCTGCCAAACAGAAGCTTTGGTCAGGCAGATTTGGGCAGAAAATTCAACTTTACTCTTTGCTGGCTGGGTGGCCTTGATTAAGTTTTCAAATCTCTCTTAGCTTCAATTTCCTTATCATGAAATGGGGATGATATAGCAAATCTCTAGACTCAGCAGTGGAACCTGAACTCAAATACGAATATTTCTGTCTCTCAAGCTCATGTTCTTAACAACTATTGTCTTGCTGTAATTAAATGAAGTAGTCAGTGTGGAAGTGCCTGGTGTGGAGTCGGCACACGGTAAACATGTGTTAAAGCAACAACAACAACAACAAAAAGACAAACAACAAGATGAAAAAGCATCTCTAAAAGATCTTCTTTGTCTGATTTAAGAAGTGTTCAAATTAAAAATATGTTTGTCATTGAGACTATAAAACTCACTCTAAAATTAGGGAAAGGAGTTGGGTAAAACATTGTAAGTTTGGATAATTAGAAAGTAAGGAAATTTCAGTAAATCTGGGGTAAGCTTATGCTATAGTTTTGACAGGGGGTGGATAACAAGGTCACCTAACAATAAAGTGAAGGGCTGGGCTGTGGGAGTCTTCTAGTCTTTATAGACAGGATTTATATGCATGCATCATTTGCTCCTAGATATACGGAACTCCTATTCTGCTAGGATTCGGCAGGTATCAGGGTCCAATGTTAGTTATGCTTGTCCTTGGCCTGAACCAAAGGCAAAAGAATAGGCCACCATGGAACAAAGGAGATCCAGCTACTGTTCATCTGCAGAAGAGGAATAGCTTTATGGCTTAACAGAGAGGAGGCTTGCCTGGCTCCTTTAGGTAATTTCATGGTAGGGCGAAACAGAGGGATGTGACTCAGATATGAGCTGTTTCATTGCATTCCGCTGACAAGTGACAAGTTAGATAAATTAGGTGTACTTACATTGAAATAATAATCTTATTCATTGTTTTTGACTTAAAAGAACTTTTATGGTTTTGAGTTGTGTTTTCATTCAGTTGGGCGTGGGAATGAATGGTACCATTGGTGTGGCTGAGTCAGATTGAGCAGCTTTCATCCTATGGCTACTCTGTCAGGCCCACACATTGTTTCACTTAAGCTTCATAACGACATGGTAAGGTTAGCTGTATCATGATCTTCATTTATCAGACAAGGAAACAGAGGCTCAGAGAAGTTAGCAAGTTGAGAACATCATCCAAATGCACACCGCTAGTGAGCGGTAAAGCTGAGATGCACATCCAGGGCTCTGAGTCCATTTTTTCCATTGCTCTGTCCTATGTTGTGCATTTGTGTAACAGGAAGGTATTTTTTTTTAATGAGATTCTGGCAGCCAGAAGGAGACCAAAACAAATACTAAAGACATCATTAGAAATGTAAGTCTAGACTTTAGTGCTATGTAACAGGAAAGTTGGTGTTAGATTGATTTGGGTGCCTCTTAATATCATCTGTTCCAAAATGCAGCCTAGATGCTTTTTGTGATCTCTGGTGATTCTAATGCAGGTCACTTTAAGCATTTTCAGGGAGCAGGTGAAAAATGTGTGTGCTCATTACTGTTTCAAAATTATGGAGGAACTTGGATTTTCTTATTTTATTTTATAAAGCAACTGTATAGTCGCAAATAAAAGTTTAAAAGAGACCTCAACATTTCTTGGCATCCACTTTTTTTTTTTTTTTTTTTTGATCTGGAAACATGGGCATCTGTGTAAAACACCCAAGACTTGTATAAGAGCAAAAGTGATAGGGCAATTAACTTTTACAGGGTACCTAAAATTTACCACTCATGTTTACCTACTTTATCTCTTTAAATCCTTGGGAAAATCCTGTAAGTTGAGTAGTATTGGATTTTAGACAAAAACAAAAAGCAAGCAAATAAACAAAACACTCAGTGGGGTCAAGTAAGTTACCCAAAGTCGCACAGTTGAGACATGACAAAGCCAGGATTTGAACCCATTTCATGTTCTTTTCATTCTGTGATGTTGCCACATCAGATGATAGGAGCCACGGAAGATGATATGAACAGTGTAGAATGTACACCAAGACGATCTTTTAAGGTACTTCAACCTGCATCTTTCTTGGGGCAGGGAATTACAGAATGTCAGAATGGGAGACCCTTTATAGAGTATGTAGTCCCATCTTCTGATTTTACAGTGAGAAGAGGATATCTTAGCTCTGAGTTCTGAACTCAGAAAAGCAAAGAAAATTGTCTAAGGTCACAGAGACAAGCATCTGTGTTTTCTAAATCCCAGCTCAGTGGTGTTGGTTACATCAGTATGAGTCATCGTTAAGGACGTGGGCTTCAGAATGACACTATCTGTGTTCGAACTGTGGCTGAATGATTGGGGAGCATTACCCAACCTCACTGGATCTCAGTTTACTCAACTGTAATATGAAGGTAATAGTACCTCAGAGGGTTGATGGAGTCAGTACTTGCAAAGTGCTTAGATTAGTGCTTGCCTCATGTTAAATACTTAATGTGGTAGCTAGTATTATCCTCATATTGTCTCCCAAGGCCCAAGCCTAGTGTAGTAGCTCTGGAATGGTTGAATTAAAGGAGAAACAGTATAAATACTATAAAAAGGCAAACTTTTCTTTAAGAGGATCATGGAGTTTTCCTGTAGAGGTGGTGAGGAGATGGCACGCAACCCACAGAGTAAATTCCTCAGAGACTCGGCAGCTAAGGATTCATAGGGCTGGAGGTCAGGAAGGCCTCAAAGGGTGATCCCAGATGGAGTAGGCAAGGAGTGCAAACCAGCATGCGCCCTGGCAGAGCTGTGCTAGGAACTGAAGATAACCTTCCACTATGAACGTGGGTCGTCATTCCCAACCCCTCCCCCCACCTCTCTTCTTGCTTTCTTTCCTGTCCTCCATTCACCAAATGTTTTGAGGGACTGCTATCTGCCCGGCAGTGGTATAATGGTCCATGAAATAAAGTCTCTACATTCTTGGAGCTTATTCTGCAGTAGGGGAGATAGATGATAAGCAAAGATACAAATATGGGATAGAGTAGAAAGTGCTATAGAGGCAGAAAGTCACAAGGAGTGCAATTTTGTTTTGTTGTGGTTGAGGGGGCGCTTCTTTGAGGAGGTGGCATTTGAGAAGAGATCTGAAAGAAGTGGAAGAATCAGCCATATGACTGTCTGGAGAAAGAATATTATTCCAGACTGAGGCAAAGGTAAACCCAAACCCAAACCCAAACCTGGGGTTAGAAAGCTGGGCGAGATTTGCAGAATAGCGGGAAGGCCGGTGTGGTTGGGACAGTGAGAGCGGGGAGTGCAGAGAAGGGCCAGGTCATCTCGTGCCTGTAGAACGAGGCATGTAGAATGGAATGTAGGGAAAGTTCATCTGTCCACCAAACCACGTGCACTCTGGGTCAAGCTGACTAATCTACCCCACTTCCAAAGGATGTCATTGACAAGTGCTTCTTCGTACAACTAAATGAAGGGTAGATACCTTAAAAACAATATAGAGCAGCCGACTTCTGTGTGCCTGAAGTGAAAAATAATTGAAGCTGTAAGAAAATGGAGGAAATACATTTGACATGCTCCATGTACCTGTTATTCATTTCATGTCAAAAACATGTTAAACATGCTACAGTATTGGTCACTGTTAATTCAAGCTGAGACACCTATTCCTAAAGCAGCAGACTGGGAGTACAGGTAGGGTGAGGGTGGGGGTTGGGGCAGGGCAGAAATGCATTCAGATAGGCACTCCCCAGAGGCATAGTGACTGGGAGTGGGCACACCGAGTCCAGTCTAGACGCTTCTAGAGGTCCTTGGAAAAGTAGTTACTTGAATTTCCTTGATTTTTTTTTTCATTTGGTTTCAGAAAACACAACACAAATCATCCTAGGCTAACCTGCTCAGTGAGAAATATTTACCTTAGGGACCTTGTGTAGGCAGGGAGTTTTGAGTCAAAGTGGAACATGTACAAGATAGATTAAAGTCGAACCTGGGAAGTGCTCCTCCTCTTTTGCAATTACAGAGATACTGATGGGATAAACCCACCAAACTGTAGGTGTTGGGAGAGGAGAGGCCACCGTGACAAAGACTCACATTAAAAACAAAAACAAAACCAGAAAACCTGAGTCTAGCAGACACATTACTGACAAAGACTGGAGAATGTAGTTTACGGAAATGCCACAAAATTTCACTAGTAAAAAAATGCATACACTTCAGGAAAACATTTATTATCAAAATGGAGCCATGGTAAGGCTCACGCTAAATCACATTCATTCTGATAAACAATAGCAGAATCTGAATTGATAAAGGTTCTCAATTGGGAAGTTGTTCACTTGTAGTTTGGGATTTAAAGGTGCTTAATTTATTCATTTTTTTGTTTTGCCTTAAAGTAATTAGCTATTAGACCTACTGAGGTATTATCTTTTCATGTCAGGTATGCAGTGGCCTCAAAGTCAAGTCAAACTTGTATAGAAAGAGGTCAAATGAAAAATAGACATTTCTCAATCGATCAATGAAAATGTCAGCATGTAAAAACATCTTTAGCTGGTGATAATACAATGGAAAATAATGTAAGCAAATGAGACAGCATCATTGCTATTTATAGTATGTATTCACTGTCATACAATAAAATTCTGAGAGGCAAAGGTTTAAAAGCGAATAAAAACTATCAGTTCTAGCACTTGAAAATTCAGCAGCTCAGAGAATATTTTCAGTATGCTTTCTGTTCCTAAATGTAAAGCTTAAATTTATTTTATTAAGAAAATCTTGTTCCATCTTTCGAGAAATTTGCATTTCACTGCAAAGATGGAATATAGCATCCTTGGCTGAGTTATTTTTTATAGAAGTCAGCGCTGTTTTGTGGTATATGATTAGCACATTCTAAAGGCAAAGATTCCAGAAAGTTTAAATTTAGTTTGAAAAACTGAAAGCATTTATCCATTCATATATAAACATGAAAATGCAAGCTTCACTTTCATGTGCTTAAATGCCACATATTACAATGAAAACTCTGCAAGATGTGATCGCCAAACTCTGATTTCACATGGAAAATCAAATTTAAAAAGAGGCTGGCCTATAGTTAGTGAAGTAGTCAGACCTGATACCAAATATTGGCTATCATAAAAGAACAAAAATATCTCATGGTTTGAGGAAAGTAAGATACCATTCTTGACGGATATTGTAGGTCAGAAGAGATTAGAGAATCTAAGTATAGGGATAAAGTGTTTATATAACACTAAAATTCTAACGAGAAATAGCAGTTTATACTTCACATACATGTAGTCAATAGACATTATTAGTAGCTAATAAAGACTGATGACTGAAACTGATATAGATCAATAGTATTCAAATAAAGTTATAATTGATGAGCTCATCAAATTAGGACACATTATGATATATGGCACAGAAATCAAGTATCTATAAAGAACTTGAATTCCCATATTAGGAAAACTATAGACCAATTTGTTTTAACCTATTTATGTCTTTATATTTGAAGTAGATTTTTTTCAGAGACAGCAAATAGTTGGTATTGTTTTTTAAAAATTTAATCCAGACTTCCAGTCAAGATGGAGGTATAGGTAAATGCAGCTCGCCTCTTCACATAACCAGAGAAAAATTACAAGTATAATATAGAAAAACCATCACTCAAAACCACCAGAATATTGAGCTGTATGGAAGTCCAACAACTAAGGAATTAAAGACCACATTGATCCAGACAGGCAGGAGGGATGGAGATGCGGAACCGGCTGGTCCCAATCCCACATGTGGTAGACATCTCAGGAATGAGGGATCCCAGCCCCACACCAGACCACTCAGCCCAGGGTTCCAGAGCCAGGCAAATAAGTCCCCATAACTTCTGGTTGTAAAAACCAGTGGGGGTTAGGTCGTGGAAGAAACTGCAGGATTCTCAGGCCTCTCCTCTTAAATGACCTTGCATTGCACACAGATTTACTCAGACTCACTTCCTCTGGGCTCCAGCACCGGGGCAGCAGCTTGAAGGGCACCAGTGGCATACAGGGAGGACTGAAGTGTCTGGCATCAGGACAAGAGCTGGGGACAGCTTCCTCCCAGACAGAACTGCAGACAGAGGCCACTGTACCTTTGCTGAGCCCTCCTCAACACCAAGCCACAGAGCAGCAGCACCATATCTGAAATCCATCAACCTGGCTCATATGATAAGCACCCACTGATGATTACCCAAGGGTCCACCCCATCCAACTTACAGGCCCACCCAAGCAACCCTCCCTCCCTGGTAACAGTGGCTTTTCCACATGAAGGGTTGGGCTAGGTACAGGCTTCAGACCTTCCTAAATCCTCTCAAACAAGCAACAGCTGAGCCAAGCTCCCATCCCTCTCGCTGAGTGGCCCCAGCCCTGGCACTAGCAGCAGCCATCTGCAGATCACTTTATAGCTTACACCAAGGGGCCCCAGACAGAACACAGGTGGAGGCTGACCTTGGCCTGCACCACCCAGGAAACCCCACAGCCTGCACACCCTAAAGACTACACACACACACACACACACACACACACACACACTTACATACACAACTCCAAACCATTAGAATTAATAAACAAATTTGGCAAAGTTGCAGGATACAAAATAATATACAAAAATCAGTTGTATTTCTATACACTAACAACAAATTATTCAAAAAGGAAATTAAGAAAACGACCCCTATACAAGAGTTTAAAATGAATAGAATACTTAGGAATAAATAAAACCAAGGGTATGAAAACTAAGGGTAAACTGAAAACTAAGATGTTGATCAAAGAAATTAAATCAAATAAAAATAGATGGAAATATATCCTGTGTTCATAGATTGGAAGAATTCATATTGTTAAAATGACCACAGTACACAAAGCAATGCACAGATTCATTGAAATTCCTATCAAATCCTAATGGCATTTTTTTACAAAAATAGAAAAAACAATCCTAAAATTCACACAGAACCACAAAAGACCATAAATAGCCAAAGCAATTTGGAGCAAGAAGAACAAAGCTGAAGGAACCATAATTCATAACTTTAAAATATAATGCAAGTTACAGTAATCAAAACAGTATGGTACAGGCATAAAAACAGGAAGATAGATCAGTGGAAGAGAACATGGAATATATAAGAAACTCCTACAAGTCAATAACAAACAAATAACCCAATTAAAAAACTGGGCAAAGGAAATAAATAATAAGTTCTGCAAAGAAGACATAAAATGGCCAATAATGATATGAAAAGTGGATCAATATCACTAATCATCAGGGAAATGCAAATTAAAATCATGAGATATCACCTGACATCAATCTGGATGGCTTTATATAGAAAAAATCCCAAAAGATAACAAATATTGCTGATGAGGAGGAGAAAAGGGAGCCTTTGCACAGTGTTGGTGAGAATGTATATTGGTACAGCCAAAAAGCAGTATGAGGTTCCTCAAAAAGTTAAAAATAGAATTATTATTATGATCTAGCAATCCTACTCCTGGGTATATATCCAAAGGAATTACAATTAGGATTTGCACTCCCATGTTCACTGAAGTAATACTCACAATAGCTAAGACATAGAAGCAATTTAAATGTCCATTCATGGGTGAAATGGATAAAGAAAATGTGGTATATACATGCGATGGCATATCATTCAGCCTTAAAAAAGAAAACCCTGCCACTTGCAACAACGCGGATAACCTGTAGGGCATTTTGCTGATGAAGTAAGCCAGACACAGAAGAAATATACCTAATATCACTTATATGATGAGTCCAAAGTAGTCAAACTCATAGAAGCAGAGTGGAATGGTGGTTGCTAAGGAATTGGGGGAGAGGAAAACAAGGAGGTTTAGTAAAATGGGACAAAGTTTCAGTTATACCAGATGAAGAAGTCCTAGAGTGCTACTGTACAGCACAGTGCCTATAATTAACAATACTGTACTTCATGCTCAAAACTTGGTAAGAGGGTAGATTTTTTGTGTTGTGTTCTTATCATTAATGATGATGATAATAATAATAGTAAATAAGAGAGTAGGAAGGAACTTTTGGAGGTTTACAGCATAGATTGTGGTGATAGTTTCATGGGTGTAGACTGTGTTCAGTCATCAGGTTGTACACATTAATTATGTACATTATTTATTTAATATGTTTTATTAATTATGCTATTACAGTTGTCTAAATTTTTCCCTCTTTGCCACCCTCCCCCTGGTACTCTGCATTCCCTTTGGCAATCCTCCCTGCCTTTGTTCATGTCCATGGGTTGTGCATATAAATTCTTTGGCTACTCCACTTCCTATACTGTTCTTAACATTCCCTTGTCAATTCTGTACCTACCAATTTGTACTTTTTAATCCCTACACCTTTTCCTCCATTTTCCCCCATCCCCTCCCAACTGACACCTCTCCAATTGTTCTCCATATCTACGATTCTGTTTCTGTTCTTTTTGTTTGTTTCATTTGTTTTTCAGATTCAATTGTTGATAATTATGAATTTATTGCCACTTTAATGTTTATGGCTTTGATCTTCTTCTTTTCTTAAATAAGTCCCTTTAACATTTTATGTAATAATAGCTTGGTGATAATGAACTCCTTTAGCTCTATGTTGTCTGGGAAGTACTTTATCTGCTCTTCAATTCTAAATGATAGTTTTGTTGCTTGGAGTAATCTAGATTGTAGGTCCTTGGTTTTCATCACTTTGAATACTTCTTGCCAGCTCCTTGCAGCCTGCAAAGATTCTTTTGAGAAATCAGTTGAGAGTCTTATGGGAACTCCTTTGTAGGTAACTCTCTGTTTTTCTCTTGCTACTTTTAAGATTCTCTCTTTATCTTTAACTTTTGGCAGTTTAATTATGATGTGTCTTGGTGTGGTTCTCTTCGGGTCCATCTTGTTTGGAACTCTCTGTGTTTCCTGGACTTATATGTCTATTTCCTTCACTGAATGAGGGATGTGTTCTTTCATTACTTTTTCCAAATAAGTTTTCAATTTCTTGTTCCTTCTCCTCTGCCAATATTCCCTTATATTTGAACGTTGGTACATTTGAAGTTGTCCCAGAGGCTCCTTAGCCTACCCTTGCTTTTTAGGATTCTTTTTTCTTCTTGCTGTTATGATTGGAAGTTTTTTTCTTCCTTATGTTCCAAATCACGGATTTGATTCTTGTCTTCATCCACTCCACTGTTGGTTCTCTGTAAATTTTTCTTTATTTCTCTTAGTGTAAACTTCATTTCTGCTTGGGTCTTTTTTGTGCTGTTGAAGTACTCAATGAGTTTGTTAAACATCCTAATAATCAGTGTTTTGAACTCTGCATCTGATAGATTGCTTATCTCCACTTTTTTTCCATTCTTTTTCTGGAGTTTTGTTCTGTTCTTTCATTTGGGCCATCTTTCTTTGTCTCCTCATTTTGGCAGCTTCCCTGTGTTTGTTTCTATGTATTAGTTGGAGTTTCTTTGATCCCCTGTCTTAGTAGCATGCCCTATTGTAGAAAAGCACAATATTAAGTTGGATGGGGTAGAGCCTTAAGTAATTGCCAGGGCAGGGCAACCTGTGTGAACCATCTTGATGGAATCTCCAATACCTTGTCACTGCTCTGTGGCTCTGTGTGGATGAGGGCTCAGAAAGGGGACATTGCTGCTACTTGGCCTCTGTAGTTTTGCCCAGGAGGAAGCTATTCCCCAGCACTTGCCCTGATGCCAGACACTTCAGTTTTTTCCCATATGCCAGTGGTACCCTTCTAGATGCTGCCTCAGTGGTGAAGTTCTGAGAGAGTGAGTCTGCAGAAGTCCTAAGTCTGTTTTGGGCCCTTTAAGAGGAGACTCCTAAAAATCCTGCAATTTCTTCCACTGTCCCAACCCCCGTTGGTTTTTACAGCCAGAAGTTATAGGGACTTATTTCCCTGGCACTGGAACCCTACGCTGCATGATCTGGTGTGAGGCAGATCCCTTGCTCCCGAGGTAGCCCTCCCAATTTTTACCCATCACACTTGGGTGTGGGACCACCTGTTTGTGTCTCCTCCCCTCCACATCTCTGCACCTCTGCATCACCCCTTGTATTGCCATGTCTCTGTTCCCCTTACCTGTCTGGATGAATGTGGCTTAATTCCTTAGTTGTTGGAGCTCTATACAGCTCAATTATCTGACAGTTCTGGGGGGTATTTATTGTGTTGTCTAGTAGTAATTTTTGCTGTGGTTGTGTGAGGAGGTGAGTTGTGTTTACCTATGCCTCCATCTTGACTGGAAGTCTGTACAACATTTTTAAGTCAAAATTTTTTTAAAAGAATGTAAACTGGAGGAAATTAATGCAAAAGCAGCATGCCCCTTTATTAAAAAGTTAAGTGTGTAAATGCAGGGACTAGAACAATTTACATACTATATTTCCATTATTTTTTTAAAAAAGAAAAATACCAACATACATGCTAAAATGTACTCCAAAATATAACTACTATGCCAATAATGTACCATATATCATTATATGCTAATAGCCATTGTAAATTATTAGAAGGCTATATTCCAAACTATTTTTTAATAACAGGTACCTCTTTTTCTGGAGACTAGCATTGGGCAGGTAGGATAAAGTAAGAAAATGGCAAGGAGAGTCTTTCATCTTGTATTCTATATATTTCTGCATTGTTTGAATTAATGAAACAAAAGTAATCATTACTTGTCATTGGAAATAAAACCAGATATTAAATTAAGGACTATGATCTTCCTATGTTAGAATTTGAAAACATTTCAGTAGCATAGTAAGTAACCAGCAAACACTTAGAATATGCTAGTGTTTGTTATTCCTACCATCTCAGACAACTACAATATTGTCCAATCTTTTGATATTTAAAATGTATTCTGAGGTATTGATATAATTATTATTGAAATCTTCCTAATTTCTTTTGTTAAACAGGTACATTTCAAAGTTCTCTGGAGTCTGCATTCATTTTAGATTGGGTCACATTTTTTGTCCTTTCAAAATGAAAAAGATCAGTTATTTTGACTACCTCTGATAATGTTCATGCATATAGGCTTGGCCTGTTTTCTGGTTTGGAACCTGCTCAAGGGCAAATGTACATTTGTCTGGTGTTCTGTGTGCAACCTGTCCTTGTACCACTCTTCCAGTGTGACGGGAAAGGAACAGCTGTCATCTGTCCTTCTGGGAATTCGGCCCAGAGTCTGGCACCGTGGGAATTTACCCAGGCTGCTTTGCGCGGAAACATCTGACACTTCATGATCATTGTAACTGCACCAGAAAGACACTGGAACTGGGGGATTAAAGGGAACTCTGACAGAGGATGAAGACTGAGAGGAATGGGGGGACGGGATGATGTGAGCATATTTTAAAGTCATCTCATTTATTATTATATTCCAAAACATGCAAGAAGATCTTCTAATAAGGATTCTAAGAGAAACTTGTAAACCTGGGTCATGCTTATATAAGGTTATTGAAAATGATAATGAAAACAATCACTGAGGATGTTAAAAATGGGAATTGTCTTGCTTTGAGTTGAAGGGAAGCTGAACATATGACCATAACTTCCGTCCTTCAGAAGCACAAGTCCTTATAGGAGAGAGAGCGCCAAAGAGTTGATGGGAAAATGGGAACATATATGCCACAAGAGCATAGGTACATACGGTAACAGGTTTTATTAACCATAAAAACAAAGTTAACAGGTTAAAAGGTAGCGTCCACCTGTCCGTGTACAAGGGGCAGAAAAAAGAATCCCAACACTCTGGAGAGCTCAGTCTCTGATCAACCATCACAAAGACTAATCCACTCACATCTAATCTAGAGCCAGTACTGCATAACAACAACAAAACATTTCATTTTTATATCTTTCTCTGCCTTTGCAGTAGAAAGGGTTGGAGTGGGAGATTTAGCGTTGCTGGCTTCTGGTTCGAAGAACACTAGAACCACCTAGTGGATTTTTCATTTACTGCACAATCCTTATGCTTTAATGTTGCTCAATCGTCATCGCTGTGAGTAAGCCCTCAAGTGAAATCGGTAGTTATGATCTCTTTGTGCCTTTATAACAGAAACAGTCATTGTTATTCTCCAGCAGAAGAAGCTGTCCCTGCATATTCTCTGAGGAGAAGTCCCTGCCTACCAAACACTCACCAACTAGCGGACTGCTGCATTCAAAGGGCAGGGTGGTGGTGGGGTGGTGGTGGTGGTGGGGAATGGAGACAACTGTACTTGAACAACAATAAAAAATGAAATACAAAAGCACACTCAAACACTGACTGCTGAGATAGGCAGAGATGGATGAAGCTTCAAATTTTCCGTGAAAGTCAAAAGCAAGGCAAACGGCAGAGATTCATCTGCATTTGTGGCAGAGGAGAACAAGAATAGAGAACGGTGTGCAGCACCGTCAAGGGGTTACACCAGCAGCTGACCTTTATACAAGCCTGTGGTTACACAAACTGCAGTTTCTAATCAGTTTTGTTTCTGTAGCAAAGGAGCTGCTGCGTGCCCTGGCCATTTCTGCATCCCATGGCTGAGCCAGCTGGTTCTCTGCATCTTGGGGGTGGTGACAGATGTTTCATGTATTATTTTAGAATTTGGGATGACGGTCAGAGAAATAACAAACATTCTTCTGGAAACAGACACTTTGGTGACATGCAAAAGGTTATAAAATGCCAAATTTTAGTACGTTCTGATGCTGAGTCAAAGGTTAATTAAATATCATGATTTATGGGCATCAGAAGAAAAAAAACCACTAGGATCTAAGGAGATCGATGCTGTGCTAAGCTATGAGCGGGTAGTTTAACTGTTAAGCAGTTGGTAGGCTTTGAGCTATGAGGTTAGTGCCTTTCAGCCAGGCATCGCGTGTGAAGGGCGTGTGGGCGAGCTGGGCTCTCCCAGGGCTGCGTGCTGGGGTGGGTGCCATCAGCACAAATCTGCCGTGGCTGGAACCACTGCTTTCCTGGTCTATGAATGATTCCCATTTGATCTCTTCCTCCTACAGGTGGACAGGCTCCTAAGATTGAAATTTCAAATTGTGACTTTTACATGCATGCCGATCCTTCCTAACTCTTCAGAAGCTAAGATAGGAGCAATTTCAGTACACAGGAATGAAACCCAATTCCTCTTCTTGTTGGAGTATCCAGTAAAATGCTAAGAAATGCATGAGGAGAGGAGAAAAGAAGGACGAGGAGCCTTGAGATGAGCACAAAATGAAAAAAAAAAAAGGAAAAGCAGAAAAAGATGATGAACATAAATAGTAACAACAACAAGAAACAATGGAGTGGAGAGAAAGGTAGGCCTAAAACTTCAGACAAGTCAAGGTGAAGGGCTTTTATTGAAAAGAGGCCCCACCCCGCAAGATAGGCTGCTAGACTTCTCATGGTCAATGAGAAGATTGTTAGCTGCTCTTAATATTTTGAAAAGCCTGTTACTCTATCTCTTACCACTTGCAGGTATTTGCAATTATAAATTTGTTTGTGTGCTTCTTTGTTTTATGGCTCCAGGAAGGCAGAACTGTGCCTCCTTTGCTCACCGTGGAGGAACCAGCACCACTGTTGTGCAGGGGAGCCTGAGGGTTAAGCCTGCATGCCATAGCTCAGGCCCTGGGTTCCCAGGCCGCTTTAACCACTTCCTCTCCAGGACACACAGACTGCCAGTTGGCTGACCTAACAAACATCAAGACCCCTTTTGCCTCCTGACTTCCATTACATAGGTTCGAAAAAAAAACCAAACCACTTGAATTTCACTTTTCCAGACTCTCTTGCAGCTAGGGGTGACCACATGACATAGACTTGGCTAACGGGAAGTGAGGAAAAAGCAGCAAGGGATTCTGGAAAGGCTTGACAAGGACAAAAGCAGAAGACACTACCCTTTCTCCCTTCTTCTTAACATAAATGTGGACATGATGCCTGAGGGTACAGGCCAGTCATTGTGTGCTCATGTGGGAGAAGGTGAAAGGGAGAAGGTGAGACAGTTCTCGGAGATGCTACCCTGACACTGCTGAGCCCTGGAACCAATGCTAGGGACAAATGACCCCCAGCTTACTGTTGCATGAGAGAGATAAATGTCTATTTGTTTCAATCACTGGCAGTTGGGCTTTCTGTTACTTTGAGAGAAAAGCATGCCTGTTAGAACAGTTATGTGACTTTGAGCAAATTACTTTACTGTTTCAATATTCTCACTTGAAAATGAAGATTGTAGCAATATCTTCCTGATAGGATGGCTGCAAAGATTAAATGAGATGCTAAATATATACATATATGTATAATATATGTGTTTTATATAAATTATATATACATATATGTATTATATATGCATTTTATGTATATTACATATATAGAGAGAATAAAGTAAATATGGTATAAAGGTAAATTAATATTTTTATTACTTTTTTGATGGTGGGCTTTCAATAAGTCTTGGTTGAATGAGTGAATGAGTGGTGTAGAAGGTCAGACCCAAAGGGTATGACTTGAATCAAGTAGCAACAGGACGACTCAATTGTTCCACTTGGGAAAAATGAAAGAAGGGGGACAGATGAAAAGAAGGGTGAAAATGAGGGGGACTAACGAGGGGCCAGTGGGTGCTGTGTGGGTTGCGATGGGCCATGAGAAACCTCCCACGGGGGGGGGATTGGTGTGTTGGTGCTGAGTATAAATGCGTGGCCCACGCATACCAGCATCAAGTAGACACTGAATAAACATTTGTTGGCTCACTGAACAAATGAATGAACCATTAGGGGGTTCACTAAAAAAGAAATTGTTATCTCTTCCTTTAAACTAAAGAGATAGAAGCAACAGAAGGTTTTTCTCCAGTGCCATCTGCACGCCTTTTCCAATATTTGCCTGAGATTATGTGGGTGAAGATGTATTGCTCTATAATTGCCTGTGCCCTCGCAAGGAGCAGATAAGAACATCCGGTGGGGGCAGAAACAGAAGCAGAAGGAACAGATTTCCCGCAGAGTAAAATATTCTGTTGTCATCAGAGCCCCTTGCTGTAACAAGCGAGAAAATGGAAAGGAGAACCTAAGGAAGAGAAGCAGGTACTCCTCACAGGCACATATCTCCAAAGTTCCCCCCCCCCCCGCCCCGCAGGAGCCAGTTGTTCTTAAACCAGAACAAATGCTAAAGTGGGCTTCCGGCCGGCTCCATCCCAGCCCCCTGAGCTGGGACCGGAGAGCGTTGGGAAGAGCATCACTCTCACGGCCGTGGCCCAGGGTGGCGTGACGGCCAGGCTGGCATGTCAGAACCACCACACGCACACGGCCCGCTCGCAGCTGCGTTCACCCAAGCCTGCTCGGAGGAGGCTCAGTGCATTTCTAATCCTTCCTGAAAACATGTGCAGAAAGTGATGGAAATTGGAAACGTATAAAAGGCTTAGTCATGGGATCATAGAGTGGGTGCTTCCAGGCCAAGGACTGTTTGATGGCCACGTTTCTGAACATTATTTACATCACAACTTAATACGAAGGCCTCATATCTAGTTCTTTTTTTCTCTGCTGGCCCCTTCCCCTGTCTCTCCTTCTCCCTCTGGATAACTTTTGCTTGGATTTTGCATGCATTGGTGGTAAGTAAACAGAAAGCAAGATCCCGTTTGAATAGCGGATGGACTTGCATTGCTGTTTAGGGATACGTATTTGCCTGTGCGCTCTATAAGGATGAGACTCATAAAATAAAGCCTAATACAGATGAGAAACACACAACCCCCTCAAAGCACATGTGAGTCAAAGCCATACATGGATACACTTGATCCGCTGATGGCATTCTGAGCAGTGAGCCCACTCAGTACAGCTGAAGGGTTTGCAGTAGTAACTCTTCATGGGAATAAATAAATAGCTGGGATAAACAATGATGCTGAGAGTCTTCTTCCAGCAACTGAATAAATAGAAATCAGCATCTCCTCTACCCCCTCCAAACAGAGCCCCATGGATGAAACTTATATAACTAGGGTTTTCTAAATAAGAGGGTCATGTTGTCTTCTAGGTCACACTCTATCATCTGGGTCACATTACAACCCAGAGGCACTTAAGACAGACAACATGAGAGCTGTGGAGAAAGAGGAAGCACACCCCTCACAATCACGGGGTTTTGACCGGATCTTTAGCTCTTTAAGTCTGTGCCGCTGGAGCCTTGTCCCCTCTAGCTGTAACTTATCCCATCCCACAGCACTGGCACCTTGAGAAATTAACTGGTTCATTCATTCCACGAATGTGTACTGGGTGCCTGCCCATGAGGAATTCACAGCTAACCAGAACACTGCCCTGGGTAAATTCACTCAGATTTGATTCTGTATTAGAACAACAGTACAGTCTTACAGGTGGGCATGTCCAAGAGGTTTATTCCCTCTCCCTCCTCAGTCCTGTAAGCATTGGTCTGGGGCCCATCTGCATGTGGGCTGTGCTGGGGGCAAGGCCAAAGGGCAGCAGTCCTATTCAACAGCCTAGGGACTCATGATCAGAAACAGGTCTCCTCACTTTTGCTGCCGCTGTGGCCATGCGTGGACTTGGCCCCAAGCTGCTTTTGAAATCTCAGAAATGAGTGAAGGCTAAGAGTCTCAAATATGCTTGAGATCTGCCTGTAGATTTTGATAATCATGATGATGATGATGATGATGATGATGATATTAGCTAATCAATAAAGCTAATATTGTGTTCTTATGTACCAGGCACTGTTCTAAGCACTTTAAATGTCTCACTCGTTCATCTATTATTTAGTATAAACACTGCTATAAACCACCACCTCGGTCCACGGTGGGGGTTGTCTTCCATGAACTGGTCCTTGGTGCCAAAAACATTGGGGACTGCTGCTTTAAAGCATAGTCACCTTAAGAAGGTGACGTGGGAGCTGGAACTGTCTACCTCCCCACCAGCTGTTTTTAAAGGAAGGTGATCAGGAACTCGTTCTGAAAGAAACACATTGTTTAACACAGCACCTGAGAACCACAGACCTGGAGAGTTAGAAAATACGTAGGCAGAAGTGATGTCTCTATGGAAACAGATGTGAAGATTGAAGTGAACATTAGTTTTGTTGGACTTTTCATGAAGACAGTAGTTTCGTAACCTGTTTTCTACAGTTTTATAACCTGTTTATTGAGGAGTCTGACCATGGTGAGAGGCAAGCTAGAAACACATTTCTTTCTCTAGTTGCTGCTGCTAACTCGGCAGTGTCCAACCCTCCATCCCCTCTAAACGACCATCTTTTAATGACATTTTGGGGAGGTACCTACAGTCATTGAAAAGTCCAGCCCAGTTCCATACTGTAACCTCGCAACCAGTTAAAGATCTTCCACTGCTCCAGTGATGGTTAGACTTGTGACTCAGGGTGTCTCCGGGCAACTCTTTCACTTTGGAGTGTGGTACAAAGCTGCTGTGGTTCTAGGTTACCCGCTTCCTTCTCCTGCAAAACCCAATTCCTCGTTTTGGAGGCTGGGAGAGAGGATGAGATAAGTTAACAGTTCTTTGCTGGTACCATTGCTTTTGCTGCTTCTCTGCAGTCACACAGGTGACCAGTGAGACTGTCTGTGGGACAGATGTCTTAAGTGTTAGCTCTCTCAGGGACATCTGTGGATTCTTGGGGGTCCCTCATAGGAGATATCTAGCTCTGGCTCAAGTGCATGCAGCTCCCTCAGCTACTTCGGCCACCTATTGGCTGTAACTGCACCACCTGCCTTTTCCTGCCTGGCGGGTGCCTTTTACCACACGGGTTGGGTGGCTGGAGGAGAAGTGCCGATGTAGTAGGAAGCATTTTGCTACTTCTTAGTGAGCCCTGAAGAAGGTGTTTGGTGGGTGCTCAGTTTGTAATGTGAGAGACTTACCACCCTTTTCTCCCCAGCTTTGGTCCCTAGGCACCAAAGAGTTTTTTCAGACAAAAAAATTCTCCTTCACATCCTATCATAATAATAAATTTTGATCAAAACTTTAATAAGAAAGCATCAAGATGTTTCTCTATTTCCTTCCTTCCTTCCTTCCTTCCCTGTTTCTTACAAATAACCACCACATAAACCGAAATGTAAAGAATAAAAAAGCCTAGAAAATCAGTACATCTTAACATCAACGAGAGAACTTTAACGTAGCAGAGGAATTTGAAATATTAGAAGACAGGAACAATCTTATCTTCCTGAGAATTTTTGTGGTATTTCTACCTGCTCCGACCCTGGTCTGTACTTTTCCACTCCTGGGATGCCTCTGGTTGACGTTGCAATCAGCTGCGAGAGCTTTCTTGCACCCTGAGATCAACCTGCTTTTATTTGGATTGGAGCTTTCCAGTTCTGAACGCTTGATTACTGGTCTAAGAGTATAATTTGAGTTGACATGCTGAACTCACATCAGCCGCCTTGTAATTGCTATTGAAATGCTCCAAAAATATAAAAGAAAAAAGTTATAGAAACTAAGGAAGGGTGTTGTTCACAAGCTAAAAGCTATAAATTTGTGAAAAACTGACAAGACAAAGAAGTGTCAGAAAATCCTAGTGGCAGTTCTTCCAGAATTTATGGCTTCTATGTCTAAAAAGTATATAAACTGCCTGCTTCAGTCTTTTATTTACGTCTTATTTTTGTGAGAACTCTGTGTGTATAAATTAATTTTTCTCTTGTTAATCAGTCCGGGATCAATTTATTTGTTAGATCTGCAAAAAGAACTAAGAAGGGTAAGGGGAAAATTCCCCCCTTCCCCAACAACCTAAAAGTTTTGAACACAATATCCCAGTAGAACTGATTGCGAGTACTGGAATCTTTGTAAGGGTGAGTGAGCAGAGAGAAGGGACTGGACGTCTGAAAGAGTCTGCAGTTCACAGGAAGAGGGTCAATGTGGGGAACTGATTCTCAACTCCTGGTTTTATGTCCTACAAACTTCTTCCCTCAGTTATGGTCCCTCCCAGACTCAGCATCCATCTATGACTCTCTCTCACTTATTGAACCCCTGTTATGGAGAGGGGAGGCATATTTTTTGCTTTATGTAGTTTTCTAGTCCAGCATCTCCTGTGGTCAAGTGTTAAGGATTTTTCTCCCCGGCTCCTAGTCCTGCAGATGGTGCAGGGCCAAAGCGGTGTAGGAAGAAAACTTGAAATACGTGAAGAGAATTGAAGGGTGCTGGGAAATCCCATTACAATTTCTACCAGAACCACAGTTTGAGAAAATTGATGGGCGTGTTTCCTCACTACACTACAGATGATAACAAGAATAAATACCTATGAAAACTTTTCAGGAAGAAGCAAAGAGCCTGGATAATTTAATTACCATGGTAGCAAAACTGTCAGAGGGCCTCCAAGATCCTCGCCCCTGGCAAGTACACCCTGCATAATCACCTCTCCACACCTGAGTATGGGAAGGATCTGTGAATATGATGGAATTGTCACACTTTTGACTAGTTTACACCCAAAGACAAAGAGGTTTTGCAGGTGTAATTAAGTCCTGAATCAGTGGACTTTGAGTTTATGGCAAGGGAGATTATCCTGGGTGGGCCTGACCCAGTAAGTGAGCCATCTAAAAGAACATGAGTCATTAGCGGAGATTATTCTGCTGGTCTAGAAGAAAAAACAAACATCTATATTGTGAAGTGTCTGTGGAGAGCAGTGGCCTCTAGGAGCCGAGAACCTCAGTCTTGCAACCACAAGGAACTGAACTCTGGACGTATCTCTGAGCCTCAGTGACAGCTCACCCCATGGTGACAGCCCATGAGACCCTGAGCCCAGGCTAAGTTGGGCCCAGACTCACAGAGGACATGAACCCATACAAGCTATGAAAAATAAATTTATGTTGTTTTAAGATGCTAAATTGATAATAATTTGTTACACAGCAATAAAACTAAAATATTTACAAAGTCATCAGATCCTGAATTATTAAATAATTATTAAATATCCTAAAGTATTAAAAATTGGTTGTATAAATGAAAGAATCAATGTGTATTTGAGTTGGAAGATTTGGAGTTTTCAGTGAAGAATCAAGGGGGAGGGCAAGAATAGTATGGGAAATGTAGAAGCTAAAGAACTTATGACACATGGACATGAACTAAAGGGGGAGAATGTGGGTGGGAGGGGGTGTGCATGGTGGAGGGGAATGAAGGAGGGGAATGGGACAGCTCTAATAACATAATCAATAAAATATATATATAAAAAAGAAATACCTCAGAGTGGTTATTTTGGAAGTCTATTACTCAACCACTTGATAATTGAAGAAGTGTCAAGATTATGGATATAATAAGTGATTCTAAAGTCTCAAGACTTATTTCCTATAAGTGTAGGAAAGCTGAAACTCTGGCTGTAAAGAAAATGGTATTTTTTGTCTCTTGAAACAATAGACATTATTCATTGTACTATCAATAGCCAATGAATATAATGTTAGAAATTATGAAGCACTTTCATACAGATGTTTCAGTTATTATGCAATATATTTGTCCAAAACATCATTGTGTTTTTAGAAATAAAGCAAAAAACACAGGATATATGTATATATCCTACAATGAATATAGCACTTTCCCTTGAAAAAGGCCTTAAGTTTGCTTGTGGAAGTGCAAGTCAGAAGAGGCTGCAGCTTGTGAGTTTTTGTGAAGTGGTAGGAAAAGGCGGTGTGAACTTGGAGGGAAAGTTGTATCACCAGAGGTGGATGGGTGTGGCTCATAACACGGGTGGTGACCTGGGGTAGGTGGTAAAGGGTTGAGGTGTGTGAGAGTCTGTTTTTTGTATTCCCAAGGGAATGGGTTCAGCTGGGTGCCAGTGCCTGTGTTCACACTGTGTCACTCATGGACTAACAGTGCATAAGCTAACTGAAATTATCCCCAAATTGTTCTCTAATAATATGTTAATCATTTTGGCAGAACTTCTGTCTTTTAAATAAGTCTTATTGCATAATTGACTGTACATTATTTTATTTGGATCTTTAAAAAACATTTTTAAAAGATTTTATTTATGCTTACAGAGAGGAGAAGGGAAGGAGAAAGAGAGGGAGAGAAATATCAATGTGTGATTGCCTCTCACACGCCCCCCAACTGGGGACCTGGCCTGCAACCCAGGCATGTGCCCTGACTGGGAATCGAACTGGTGACCCTCTGATTCGCAGGCCTGTGCTCAATCCACTGAGCCATTCTAGCCAGGGTTGAATCTTAAAATATCAGCAAAAAACAGGGAGGTAATAGAGATGAGGAAGCTGAGCTTCAAAAAGCTAATAAACAGGCAAGCCAGATTCTGTGCATTGCCCCCAGTACCACACCAGCCAGTGCCCTAGTCTGGAATATGTGGAATCTGCATAATGCAATAGTTTCAATACTCCAATTTTAAAGACTCTATATTTTCAGTTAGGTACTTCTTTTACCTCCTAGAAGTATATTGATTCAGAAGGTAATATCCTCCCAGCCATGGAGAGTTCCTCTAAAAGACAAAATTCTATTTTTGTTAATACAAATGTAAATAAAACTGTCAAGAGATTTGCAATTCTTATTAGTTATTTCCACTATATGATTATGATGCAACTCAAAAACTATTTCAAAGTTTTACTCTAGTTTTTTCTTTCTTTCTTATTCATGATTGTATTCTTTCATAATCTAACCCTTTCTTAATTTCAATCTAATTTTTCCCTGCAATTTGGTTGTATTTTTGAATCATTGATTATGCCTGTATTGATTATATAATTATATTCATCAATTTATTAGAAAGATAACCACCTAAAAGATACCTCTTGCACAAATTTATTTTATAATTTAGGATCTCATTCCGGAATGTTGAGACCCAGCTAATTAGAAGGATTGTATCAGTGCTTAGGAGCAAGTGGATTATGCCTAAAAAACTGTAGCTAATAGATAACTTTGCTGGCATTTGTTATGAAGGATCCTTGAGAAAATTATGAACTAGTACCCAGGATAGCTTTGATGTGGTAATGCCATTATTTTTCCTTCTCCAGTGAACAGATGAGTTTCTTAAATGAAACAGACCCATCGTGGTTGATAGATGTTTTCAGGTTAACTATTCTGCCACATCATCTGAACAGGAAATCCATGTTTTTGCAAACAAGAAGTTAAATGCAGACCTTCTCTACAAGTAAAGGATGCTTTAAGCAAATTCAGATTTACTGAAAAAAAAATTTACAAATCTACAAAACAGGTCAATTAGAGGGATGAATTTGCATAACAAAAAGATTCGCCAGAGGACTACTAAAATAGCATCTCACAGTGCATCTAGGAGTATGTGCATTGCATAAAGCTATCTGGCTTGTAGTTGCAGAAATGTTAGGATGAAACCTTTTGTAAAGCTGAAAGTCCTTTTTATACTGTGAATGATCACTCTTTAATTTATAAGTTTACAAGTTGGGTCTTTGTGTATCTGGGTTTTTTTCACTTGACTTTAATAGAGATCTTGAAAAAGTCATTTATACAGAGTTCAGGTTTAACTCCCCTGTTTTTTTCTATATTAACATCAAATGATCAAAACAATCTGCATATTTAAAGAATGGAATCATAAGGTACATCAAATATTTATTTAATATGAGCATTTCTATGTAATTTCCCATGGGTCTTGTTATTAGAAATATGTTGAAGACATATTCCCCACATAATAATTGATTTCTTTTGGTATATGTTTTTAAACACATACAAGAAATCTTGACCAGAAACAATAATTAAGTCCCTGTGTTTAACATTATTTATTGAATTAATAATCATGTGTACTAAACTGTTACTACATTGCATGCACATGGATTTCCTTCACTATTTACTACAAATAACAGTGCTATAAACATGGAATAGAATTATTTTCTACTTTTATCTAAATTGAGCATGATGATTGCAAAACTCCTCTCATGTCTTCAAAGAGTTTCAGTTTGATAACCATTAAATAATTTAATAGGGTAGTATATAAAAGTTCTATGGAAAACAGGCAGCTGATTTTATACTACTGCTTTTCTGGTTAAAAAATAGCTCTGGTTCTCAAGCTTGGTTGTACATTGGAATCACCAGGGGAACTTTAAAAAATACTGCCTCAAATTCTGGAGATTTTGGTTTAATTGTTCTGGGGTGCAGCCCGGCATTAGGAGTCTAAAGTGCAGCCAGAGTTAAGAACCATTAATATAGTCAAACCTCAATTATTCAGAACTTAATCAGAACTCTCAATTAACTGGCATTGGGGAAGGGAAATGATGGACTGGGCTGCAGAACTGAATTCTGTTTTTAAAAAGAAGAAAAATTATGGAAAAAGGTTATGTCAGACATCTATTCTACAATTTGCTTTTAAGCATGACCTGAAGTGAGGTTCCATCTATCAAACACCCTGGCACTTACAATATTAGATGAAGATAGTGCCACAGAACAGTGACATGGAGGTACTACTATTCCATCACTTATCAACAAAAGAAATTAATTTTGTTTTACTTTACTTTTTATTAGGCAGCTGGCTCATGTATGTGGTCTGTCCAGAAAATATCCAGCCATGTAATAAACTAGAGACATTTATTGAAGAAGACACAGGATACAAGAAACATAATACACAGGACAGTGATGCTGACTGGGCCTTCCTTTTCAGATCATAGCTGTAGACCCACGATTCGTCTCTGGTTATGACCTTCTTGAAGAAATCTGGTCCATTGGTACTGGTTTGAAACAAGTCATTAGCAACTGCAGCATGATGTTCCTTCTGCTCTGAAGGTAGCAGAAGCTGTGCAGCAAATCCTGCCATGACACGTTTCAAGCCAAGATCTTGCGTCAAAATCTCAGACACAGTAGTTTTTGGAATCCCCAGATCAGCTTCTAGTTCTTGCACTGTCAGTCACTGATCTTTGTGGATTGCAGCCCGAACATATTCAGCATTCTCAGGTGTTCTGCTTGTTGCAGGACTCCCCAAATGTGGGTTGCTTTCAATGGATTCTCAGCCATCTTTGAAGTGTTTGTGTCACACTTTTATTTGCACTGCACTCTGCATCATCTCTGAAAGCCTTCTGAATCATCCGAATGGTTTTCATAGAGGAATGTTCAAACTTAATGCAAAATTTGATGCAGATTTATTGCTCTACTTGCTCAGACATTTTGAATGTGACAGTCATGCAGTACACATGCTCACCCAACAGTGTCTACTGTCCCCACTGACCGGTACAGTGAAGTTATCATTGTTCACACATGCGCCTTCAAGTCCACTCTCCTTGGCTGCCAGGTTACATTGATGCTGTGCCAACTGTTCTCATTATATTAACAATGGCTGGAATTTTTCCGGACAGACCTCGTATATGGATATAAAACTAGTACATTGAGCAGGACTGATTCATATTTGCAATCACCAGGCACCTGTTCTCCCCGTCCATTACTTTAAAAATTGTTCAGTATGGCTAGTGTTTCTCTGCTGCTGAATAAAAACTTGTGCAGTCTTATTCACTCTTAGGTTAAGAAAAACTATCGAGATCACTCTAGATAGGAAAACAAATATCAATTTAGTAATCACAAATGTCCACCCCATGTAATGGAGAAAAGCCTCAATCTTGACGTAAAGTTGAGGCTTCTCTCCTTTCCACCTTGGAGCCTCCTTGCATGGGGGAGCCTCTAGCCAGGGGAGTTGGGTATGGTTGAGATCTTCGCTCTCCTTCACCCTCAGCACGGGGCAGCAGCCAGCCTCCTTGCACTTCACATTGTAACAATATTGGAAGCTTAGTGTCGCCTCTGCTGTTCCCCAAGTCTGTACAGCCAGTGGCTGTTCACTCCATCTACTCTACTCTTTCCTTGTTTGTTCACCTTGACTCCAATTTGACCTTCAAAAATAATTGGGACATCTCTCCAGTGTCAGTTCCTTCCTTACGCACCTTTATTACTGGTAGGCGAAGACGTAGTAAGGAAGAAGTCGGAAATCACACAGTGAAATCTACCGAATTACTTGAGGGCTTCCAGGTGCCGATCAGTCAGAGACCCCTAGATCTCATCCATCCAGATGAGCAACCTAGTGGGGTCAATTGACCTGCTAACCAATTTCATGGCTACTTAGGGGACTGTAGGCACAGGGCTCATTTTAGCACTCTACTGCTTTCTTCACTAATGTAAAATATTTCATTAAATTAAAGAGGTTTCAACTCCATGCATGAACAATTTGTGCCAGAGGACCACAATTCACCCCTATAGGGTGCCAGGCAGGGATGCTGAGCAGAGATGAGGAGACTGATAGGCTTGTATCTGCACTTCTTGTGGTGGCCTTAGGCAACTTATTTAACTTGGTCTGAGCCACAGCTTCCCCATAACAAAGCAGAACATCTATGCTCATCTTGTCTTCCTGACAGTGTATTGTTAGAAATAAACATGATTACATGAGATACACTTTACAAGCTCCGAGGGCCTTAAAATGCAAATTGTTATAATTATTGCTATCCCTATTCCAGGATAGGCATCCATCAAAAGGTTTCTGGACTTCACAAATATTCTGCAATGCAATCAAGAAATAAGTTACCAATCTTCTTTGCAGAAGTACTAAACAGAAATTTAGACTCAACCTTTATTTTAAAAAGCTTTTTATGATTCAGAACTGTGTCCAATACCATTTGCAATACTTATCTAAGTAGATTACTTAAGTAATTAAAAATGATGACTATGCGTAAAGCAATTAGAAGAGTGATTTGCACACAACAGAAGGTTGTTAAACATTTGTTGTTATTGTTATTTATGTCCTCATACCTACCTATTCCTCCCTCAATTGTGAAAACTGAACATAACTTGACTGAATTTCATTTTCCATTGTTTGAGATGACAAAGATCATGGGTGACTAACAATTCGAGCATTGCCTTTGCTCGCTGGAAAGAACAAGGTGTTACTTTAGGGAGTAAACGTATTTGGGAAGCACTGTTTATACCAACTGCTATAGATTCAAAAGACAGAGTGTTCTTAAAGTGCAGGTGTCTGATATACCTTTACTCCCATTCTGCTTCTGTTACAAAAGTACCGAGACACCCTCTGGGCCTTATTCTGTTTATGGGTCTAGATGTCAGGGAAATGATGAGACCAAAGGTTAGAGAGACAATTTTGTTACTGAGTTAAAAATTATACATAAGCCTCTTCCTACTGAATTATTTCCTTCTGGAATTTTGAAATATGGCCACCTATGAAGGTTATTTTACTGCAATAAAAAGAACTGTTAGATAAGGGAGATAATAACCACATCTGTACAAAAGGAAAACAGAATTTAAATAACGTACAAGAAGTTACCTATATTCTCTAAATTCATCCTTGTAGAAGGTGGCACAGAAGCAGGTAAAAGGCTCCATGTTCATGGTCAGGACAGCTACTTCTGTATGCCGCACGGTTGTTTCAATACGAACATCAATTAATTTTTAAAGAAAGAACAATTAGAAGAGGTGAAGCCATGGGATTGGGAGAACTGCTTTAACAAACACTAAATGACATTTTATCTTTAAAAGGCACTGTGTGTGCTGGTAATTGCAACCAAGTTCATTAAAATAAAAAATTTCATGCAGCAGGCAGAAAAAATGTAAGGAAACCGGGGAAAGCCAAACTGGAGGGTTGTAGTTATTATCTGTGCTTGGTAAGGCAGGCCTACTTGCAAATATGCATAATTATTTTCTTAATAAAAAGAGAAATGAAGCATTTTGCTGGCTTAACCAACGGTGGGCATTTACATTAACAATGACATGAAAGTGGGCGTCTGTGTGCTGATTCACACTGCTTCTCTTCTGAGGTGCGATTATCCGAATTGGAAGAGAAAAATCCCTAGCGAGGTACAGACTGTGCAAGACAGAGATGCATTGTTGACATGGGAAGTAGCCAATAACACCACCCTTTCCTTCATTTGCTCTCATCTTGAGCCACAGGCTGTATATTAAATAAAGTGCTGGGCTTCATTTCCACCGGGGAAGAACGTTACCACCCAATTGATCCCCATGGAGAAGAGGGCGGCCATGGCCAGGCAGAGCAAGTGGCCAGGACTGGCGCTGGCGAGCAGCATCAGGAGGCCGGGTAAGTAAGTAGGAAGGTAAATTGCTCATGCTTTGGGGCCCAGTTTCCTTTCTCCCATCACAGTCCACAGTGAAGTACCCGTCAGGGTAAGTGGTGGGAAAGGCGATTATCATCTGCAGGAGGTAGATTGTGAAAATATGAGCAGAGGAAGGCTTCCCAACAGAAACCTGGCAATGCTATGAAGGATATTCTTTCTGTCTTTGGCAAGAAACCCAGAAGCATGAGGTGTACTTATGTCTAACAGAAGTTCTGGGAGAAGCAGCTTTAAATATGATGTGGTTAAGTGAAAATGAATACTAACTCTAGGGATGCGGTGTCTCTTTGGAAAGAGCCTTGGATTCAGACAGACCCGGATCGAGTTCCGGCTCTCCCACGTTCTGTATGTGTGAACGTGCATCAGTCCCTGGGGTCCCCTGCACCTCCCTGTCCTCTGCGGTAAAATGGGGATGATAACACCCACCTCACTGCCCTGTTAACGAGGTAACAGCCTTCGGAGATTGGCAAAATCTTTGTCACATACAAAGCACTATCAAAATGCTTCCAGAAAGTAGCAGGAATTGATCCCAGACACCAGCTTCAGGGAAAGAGAGAATAGTACATTGTTCCCAGTCCTTGCATTTTCTTCCCCCAAAAGGAGGGGATTCTCTCCCGGGTCTCACAATCACTGGCTCACTCATATGATGCGAGTCGGTATGACTGTCGTCAGCTTGGGCACATTGCGAAAAGCACTCCCACGGTTGTGTCCACGGCTGCAGTCACTGCGCAGGCGCTGGATGAGGCTGCTGCGGCCTCGTGTGGCCTCATGCTGCTCTCCGGCCACGCGGCAGTGCAGGCAGCTGGTCCTTCCTCACATCCTGCTTCTGATGCTCCATTTCTGGGTCTTTGTAGTTGTACGTGGGGCCAACAGCCCAGTTCCCCACCCCTTCCCCGCTGTCTGCCCCAGTGCCTTTTTCCTGCTCCTTTCCCTCTGCTGTCCTCTCTGAAGGGAGTTAGTCTTATCTCAGCATCCTAGACAGTTGCAGCTTTCTCCCAATCAAGCAGAATGCTCCTGTCCTCCTCTTAGCACTGTATGCCTCTTCCAGGAAGGCAGGCCTGATCCCATCCCCTGCCCCAGGCTTGTTTTAAGGTCTCAGCTAACCGTGTCCCTATGCAAACCTTAAACACGACACTTACCACCCTGTATTGTAACTGTTTACTTTTTCACCTCCCTGCCTGAAAGTGAACTCTTCACAGGTAAGAGCTGAGTCTTACACCCCAGGGTCCCTCCAGCACCTAGCACTGCGCTTCGCACATAGTAGATGGTCAATGACTATTGAACTAAGTGACTAGACGGTCTCCTCCCCACTGACGTATAGTTGCACCTATGCAAAGGAAGGGTCACTTTGAAGACACACTGTAATAAAGATAAACATCTCTCTCCAGCGTTGTGGGTTGAAGGACCACAGAGAAAACAACTTCAGTGCAGCAAAGGTGAAACAAAGTCTGTCACAGATAAAAGTAGTCCTTCTTTGTCTTTTTCTTTATCTTCTGTTTTGACTTTCCAAAGGAATTTAAAGATTTTACTTTCTCTGAAGATCTTAATTTAAAACGCCTAACAGTCTCTATGTGAATAAAAGACTTAGATAATTGTAAATTTGATGGGGTTACAGGGAAGCTTGGAAGTCATTCTATACCTTCTAGGAATATCCCAAGTCAAATGGGTTACCAGAAACTTGCTTTTTCTTTGTTGATTATACATCATGTACCCAGAAATTCAGGGCTTGAAGGTTTTGCATTCAATGGCATATTATTAATAAATAGTATGAGTCTTTTCCAGGGGATCCACTGTTTTCTGAGACAGACCTTCTGAGGAAGGAGGGAACTGGAGAACAAGGTATTAAGTCAAATATTAATAAAACTACTGGTGACATAGGAATCAAGTTGAATTTATTCTTGAGCATCTTTTGGGGATACAGAGGTAAGCATGTGTTGTACTGAGGGGTACTGACCAGAAGACAGATAAATGAGATTTGGGGGTTACAAAACAAACAAGCAAACAAACATACATACATACATTTCAAGCCATGTGATGGAAACTGATGGAGAAGGGAGAAAAACTACTTTAGGTTGGTGGTCGAAGGAGGCCTTGACCACGCAGGAGGTGGTGTTAGAGCTGAGATGAAGAGGAAGGAGAAGGGTAAGATGTGTATGAATTGACCCAGGCTGAGAGAACCTCCGTAAACGGCCCTGCATTGGAATGCATTTGGAGCTTGCAAGGCATTGGACAATTTCCAGCCTGGAATCAGGGCAAGGGCATGTCAGAAAGAAGTGGAAAAGGCAAGTGAGTCTGATGATAAGCAAGTGGCTGAGCTTCTGGAAAGGTCAGGTTGAGGTCTTTTTGTTCTGGTCTGAAAGGAACCATGGTCCCTCTGGGTAAGCTCTCAGCTGTCCCGATGCAGACAGCCTGTCAGCTCTGACAGCTGCGATGCTAACCTCCCAGCCGTAATGAGGACGCACGCTGGCGTTGCAGTTCCAAGCACACAGGGCCTGTGCCTCCATTCCCTGGGGGATTTTAACAGTTTCACTACGTGCACCGTGATTTTAAAGCAGGAGCTACATAAGGGACTGCGGTAGCATAAGTAGGTGATGTCAACCCCTGACAACCACTGTGATTGAAAAAGTCAGATGCCCGGAGTGACTTCATTCACTCTGACTGACAGAATCTGAGGTCTCTCTTGGTGTAAGAACACAATATCATTTCATGTCTATGGAATAAAAAAGCAGGGCAGGGTTTTTTTTTTTTTTTTAAGTAAAAGGAAAATATTAACTCGAGACCTAAATTTTGTTTTCTTCATGGTACACTCTCCCAGAATACCTTGCTCGTACCATATTTCATTGATTTCAAGACACACTCTTTACCTTTGTTTTGCCATCTCTGAACTGGCCGTGTACCTTACCATCAATGGTGCCTCACAGTCACCGGGACACGACTGGCCTCCCCTGCGCACACACGTGTGATCATAGAAGTTCACACTGTCAATTGAGCCCATGCGTACTGGGCATTTAAACCGTGTTTAAAAGATTACACTATATTTTGGTATGAACATGAAAAGTTACTTGGTACTTAGGTACCAATAGAGAAGAAAGGATAATTCAATATTTGCGAAGCAAATATCTTCAATGGAGAAGAAATGGCAATGAACGTATTTTCTTTAAAAGCAGCAACCATGTGTATTATGGGATTGAAGAAACATATCCATAAATACATGGAGTCATATTATGCTTTGTTACTCTGCTCCATGAGAAAAATGACATATTACATGCCTAGGAGCTCAACAAGGTCAGGAGAAACCCGCAAAGCCCTCTGCAGGAAAGGAGCACCAAAGCCAGCGAGGCTGTGGTGCTGCGTTTGTGTGTTGGACAGAATCACCGTAAGGCATTGTGTCTTAGTTTGATTTGCTGCATTTCCCCCCTTTCTTAGGGATGTAGAAAATAATGGCACATTTTAAAATAGTGGTGCATTTTATAATGGATGGTGCATTTATAGATGGAATCCATTCCATGAAATGCAGTAGGAGAGAGCAGATGTTTTGTCTTCAGATGACGAGGCTTATGCCAATACAAGATCCCATTACATTCGAAATGTCTCACACAGGCTCATTCACACCTTACCAAAGGTCCATCCATTTGAAACCTTATAACTCACGATTGCATCTCATGCCTTGATAGACTGAATAAAACATTCTTAGGGCAACTGGATACCCTTGGCTAGTGAGCTGAATCTAGTCAAAAGCATCTAGGTACTTAGATAAAATATGAAGGATAGGCACCTGATTGTGAAATAAATAGTCTTAATGAAAAAGAAGATAATTTTGCTAAGGCAGTTATTTAAAATTCCATTTAAGAAGGTCACCGTGTTTTCACGTCTGATTCTGAAAAGTGAGGACTAAAGGCCCTAAGGTTTAGTTTCCTTTTTCTTCTAGGGTGCTCTCACATCAGCACGGAAAGGCAGATTGGGAGAGAGTCAGTGGCAAAGCTGTGAAATGATCCACAGGCCTGCTGTGGGCAGGTGGTCAATCACCGAGTGTGAAGCCCGTCCTGATATATTTTAGAGTCCCTAGCTATTCTTCTATTTCTACTGAAGGCTACTGCCCTAAAGATGTAGTCAAGTGCCCTGGCAAATAGCAGGTCAACAGCTGAGGCTAGGCTGTCCAGTGTGTGGAGGTGGAGAACAGGCTCACCTCTGTGCCCCGAACCCCAGGCTGGGTGTTTGTTGCAGTAGCAGGTTCTAAGGAGAAAGAGCTTCTGCACAGAAGTGTAGCTTTATGTAGGGGGCAGAGTGCAGAAATGTTTTTAATACACACTTTGGTTTTTCTCAGGCATGGATCATAAATATTTATTTCAAATGCAAAGAAGAGAGCTGAAATGCTGTGTGTGTGTATGTATATATATATATATATATATATATAATTTCTTCCAGAAGTTTCTACTTGAAATATATGACGGGTAGTTCAAACTTACCACGTTCAATAGAACTTCATTTCTCCTCCCCAATTTTTCCTCCCAAATATTCCCAATCTCAAGAAGTAGCTCAGGCCAAAAACCTCAGACTCACTCTCAACTCCTTATTTCTCTCACAGTGAATACATAATTCATCAGGTCTGTCTTCACTGTGTATTCTAGTTCATCTTCACCACGGTCACATCAGGACAAGGAACCATCCTCTCTTGTCTTCACTACTAGGGGAGTTTCTCAGCTAGACTTTCACTATCTCCCCATCCCTGTCACCTGGCTCCCCTGCGCCCCTGCCCTGTCCTTCCCACAACAGTGAAAGTGAGCCTTGAACACACCAACCAGACAACATCACACTCTTTTACTCAAAGCGCCTCCATGGCTTCTACCCACACTGGAATACAATTTGATCCCCCTCCATGACCCTCACTGCCTGGTCCTTGGCTATGTCTTTAATGTCATTTTCCACCAGCCTTTCCCCTTGCTCATTCTATTATAGCATGGTCCTGCCTCAGGATATTTGCATTTGCTGTTCCCCTAGCCGGATCCTATGCTGATCCTTGCATAGCTTATTCCTGCGCTTCATTCCCATGTCTGTCCAAATGGCACCTTCTCAAAAAGGCCATTCTAACTATCCTCCTTAAGATACAGTCACTTCCTGTCCTCTTACCCTGCTTTACATTTCTTCCTGTGCCACTATCTGATGTCATGTATAGACTTATTCTTACTGGCTTATTATCTGTCTCCCTCTCCAGAAGGTGAACTCCATGACAGCAGGGGCTTTGTCACCTGTTTTGCTTCTCGCTGTATTTCTAGAGCCTAGAACAGTGCCTGGCATGTAGTAGTTGTTCAAGAAATAATTCCATTCAGCATAAATACTGCATAGAGTTCTTCATATGCCAGATCCCCAGTTATACGCATTCTAGACCCACCGAGGCCCTACAAAAACTGATCTAGGGTGGTCTGCCTTTCGACTTCGGCATTCCCACCCAACATGCCTGGCATCCCCAGCTGATGGCAGCACCTGGTGGTGGCACTGAGACGGGTACAGGGCACATGAATGGTTGCCTCTCCTGGGCCTTCCACTTGCCAAGTAGGAGAAATGTGTTTCTGACAACCTGGTCTCGTGTGGCTCCTCTGTGTCTTCCTTTTCCCGCTCGTCCCCTGGCAGCACTTTGTCAGTGAGTATTTTTAAGGACCCACTTTGTACAGGGCATTGGGTGGACATACAGCTGGGCCTTCTGAGGTTAGGTCCTCAAGGAGCTTGGTGTCTGGCAGGGTTGTGGGTAATAAGGAGGAACCAAAGATAAATAAAAGGTTAAGTGTCTTCTTGCCCCAGAGGAAGTAAGAACCAGAACTTGAATTTGGCTCAGTAACTCCAAGTCCCATTTCTTCTCCATCCACTCTGCCACCCAAGCCTGCTTTCCCTCTGGTGTTTCCCTGTATTTGTAAATTTGTTCTGAATGCCCTTTCTCTTCTCTCTCTTCAAACCCCTAAATCCTGCACTTGCTGGTGAAGTTCTACATCAGCTGGTTATCTGATTACAGTAGTTGGTGGTGAGTGAGAATGACTAGTAAGTAGATCAAGCTCTCTTCAGTGGCATTTGCACTGTGACTTGGTCTCCTCTGCTTCAGCCAGTCTCAAGGAAACGTGCATGAGGGGTGATCTGTTTACCTATTTTTCTGGAGCGATTCTGGGGTCTTTGTACTTACATGAAACCTTCCCATCTCAGCCTCCTCTCTAGGCTTCCAAGAACCAATGCATAAAGTAGGTTGGGCATGGGCTTTTCCCTTTCTTTTTAGTACATTTCATGAATGAAAGTCACTATTTCATTTTTAGCATTTGGGAGGTGGTAAAAGAGGCACCTCTCTGTTCCCTCTCCCTACATCTGTGTGTATGTGGATGACAACACCCTGATGGAGCTCACAATAGTTAACAATCTTGGTAACAAAGGCAGAGACAGGATGCAAATCCCAGCAGTCAAATAATACACTTGAGATGCTTTGTGAACTGTGTTTGGACCTCAGGAATCCAGCCATAGATGTGTCCTTGGCAGCCATCTCTTTGGGGGAGCCAGGTGAAGCATTTCCGTCGGTGATATTGTCCAAGAGCATAGCATTGGGGAAAGAAGATTTGAGGGCAAAATCTCAAGCAAGACAGCCATTTAATGAAGGGGAAGATGAAAAAGAAGGTACTAAAACTTCTATTATTGTTATTACTATCATCCCCAATGCCTGCCTAGGGAGTCAACTAACCTAAGGAACCACATTCAATTTAAAAAACTAACCTAAAGAACCACATTCAATTAAAAAAAAAAACTAACCTAGGGAAGCACATTCAATTTAAAAAATATTTGCTGCATACCCACTGTGAGCAAAGAGTGGGTATGCACTAAATATTTGAGAAAGGCATGGAGACGATTTTCCATTAGATACTTTAGTGTTTAATTTTCAAAAATAATTTAGTTTGATGGTCAGTTAATTCAACAAACACATTTTCAGCTTTTTTATGTATCTAGCAAGTCCATTATCACACAGTGTTGGTTGGGGGTAGCTCCTGCCCCTAAACTTTCCAGACAGCTACATTTAGGCCCTCGAGTACAGGACCCTGTCCAAGTACTGTGCCCCCACCCCCAGACCTCCTCACTTCAGCATCACTGATCATTGTAGATGTTCTGAGATGGTTTTGAGCTCACATATTCTATCTGGAGGCTTGGAAACAATAAGACCATCCAAAATTTTAAAATTCTCTCTTCTTTTCTCTAATTAAAACTTCTCTTTTGTGATGGATGGATTGTACTAATTGTCTCAATGCTTCATTCTGGCCTGCATCTAAGTCATTTACATGTGAATTTTCAGTTCCTCCAATCAAGAGGTAAAATATATCTTGCAACTTGATTATCTGTTGGGCCGGTAGCTTCCTTTGGGCCATTGTTAGCAGGTACATTAGCAAACACAGGCTTGGAAAAGCGCTTGCACATTTTCATTCCTCTGTCTCTGCCACAGGACGTGCCTGGGGGAGCATATTATAGGACAGGACATATGAGCAGAGCCATGTTGCCCTTGGTGTCTGAGCTGAGACTAGCCCAGATCAGTGGACTCTCATACCCCGACAGACCAGAGCCAACTGCCAGATGTGAGGGAGCCAGCGGAGCAGAAGAAATTTCCAGTCAACACTGCTGGGATCACTGACCTGCTGACTCGCAGGCTGCACAAGTGAGCATTGCTCTCAGTCCCTGCCTTTGCGGCCAGTTTGCTGGCCAGCATGGCTTTGGCCAGGGAGAACTGACCGTGCTTCCCACACAGGGTGGGCACTGGGAAGCTGTCTTCCACTTGGCTTCTGTTAAACAGAAATGGAGTGCCTTCTATCAGCAAAGCATTGTGCAAAATGCTTTACTAGATTATTTTATCTAATCCTGACAACAACACTATCTAGAAGATAGATAATGTTATTGTCCAAAATTTAGAGGCAGGGCAATGGAAGCTTAGAGAAGGTTAAGTGACTTCCCCAAGGGAATAAACTATAGGAAGCAGAGCTGGAAGTCAAACCCTGGGAGACTGCATTTCCAGCCTCTGTGCTCTCACGGTCGGTGCTGGCTGTTTATTCCACTGGCCCCTGCCTCCCACACCTCCGCCCTCCCATGAGGAAAAGACCCTGTGTTCCCACCTGGGATTCGGAGACCACCTTTATACTTAGCTCCCTTTAACACGACTCTCGGCGCAGCTAGTGTAAACGTCCATCTTCTCCATTAGTCTGGAGGTTCTTTTGAGGGTAAAGTCAGTAAAATGCTTATTGCTTCCCCCCACCCACAGCTACTCTGAAATAGAAGTTTTAAAAAGTAATGATCCTATCCAAGTTTAAGAAAATCTAATTATCCCCCCAAAACAACTTATATAAAAGTAGAGAAAAAATTACTATAGAATATATATTTAAACATATATCTATTTTAAAAAGCACCATTATCCCATATTAATTTAGTTGGTGGAATGCACAGTAGAGAGTTTTTTTCCATTTTTGTAAATAGTTTTAGGTATAGGGTGTTTGAATTTTGTGTCTACAAAAATGAAACTCTCCTGCCTCATGTTTTATTAGCTAAATATTAAAAATAGGGACTGATATAAAACTAGCACGGAATAATTTCTATTTTTGCAATTACTTCGTGCATTTAAGAAACTGTTTTATGATTTAGTCACTGTATTTTAGGTATCCTGCCAGCAGGTGGCGACAGGATGCCAGACATAAGGTCTGCACACTAAGGAATTTACGTGTTTTCTGAGGTTCCAAGTAACAGCTCTTTCCTTGAGTTCAAAAATAAATTGAGACCCCGGATATTTAATTTAACATATTATATCTCTTTAGTAAAATAGCTAAACTTAAACTCTAAATCAACCTTAAGCATCTTTCAAGCAGATATAAGTCCTAAGCTACAAAATCACCTGCTTTATCTCTCTCCTCTCTGGCTTTGAATTATTTTCAGAATGGGATGATTCTAACACTAATCCTGTATACTCATTTGGGTGATGATGTTAACCATTATGGTTTACTGAGTCTTTATTTATTATCACAGCATTGCCATGGCAGCTCCTATGTCAGGCTTCAAAGTTCTTAATAGTTGTTTTTCCTAACAAAAACACCCTCTGGCTTCCATTTCATCTAAAAAGGTAGAGGCTTATCTTTTCAATTTGAACTCGGATCCTCTCCCTAGGAAGACCCAAAGCACTTCTCTATCAGAAAAGCATGAAAAATGTGTTTGCATTTTATGGAGAACTTTTTATTTTTATTTTCTTTTTTTTACACTATGGAATAATCCATTAGAATGTTTCCCCTCTCAAAGCTCCTGGAAGCACAGAGCCCGTGTACTGCATTTACCTATTTAACTGCAGCGGAAATGGGTCTCCTTAGCAACGGGCTCTGCCCTAAATATCTCCAGAACAGAGTTCTTAAAGAAACAAAAGTCCTCATGCCATATTAGAAATCTGAGCAAAATAAAGAATAAAAAGCTTCATTATAATTAATGATCCTATTTTAAGGGAGCAGTTTCAATGAAAAGGAAAGACTGAGCTACTTCACAAAGCCTTCAGAAGTTTCTAGTCTTATGGATTATCAAGCTGGAACTTTGGAACAGATTCTGGGAAGGTTTAAGGTTATGGAAAATAAAGTGAGGATGAGTACACCCCTAAAGTCTGAGCTATTACCCTGCTCTACCCCAAGGTCTTCTGCTTCATGAATAAAAAGGAACTGGGTGACTGAGAGTCAAGGGTGAAAGCTATGTAGTTGGGGAGAAAAGACACTAGCAATTCCGCATCTAAGCTGTCAGAAAAAACAGTGGTCAGGGTTGGGGAGGTGCAGGGTAGAGTGTGGAGACCTTCCATAGTTTTATCCTGAATGTTCATTCAGGATAAAACGGAGTCATTCCCTCTCACATTCACCTGCTCCTGGGGTGGGAGCACTCAGCAATTAGGGGATTGACAGAGCTGGTAGGAAAAGATGATACCTTAGGGTAAGATGGGAGAGGCCAAGGCAGGAGAAAACGGCATGAGGTCCAGAATGGGGATGGGGGAACCTGAGCAGTAATTCCTCGAGGCTGGAGTCTGCCCGATGCACAGGGCTATCTGCGTTCTCACCAGTGAGAACTGAGAGGGAGGAGCGAACGGCACCTGTGCCCCAAAGAAGTGGGCCAGCTCCCAGCTTAACTCTGGGAGAAGGATCTGGGGAAGAGATAAAGAAAAAGGTAGAGGCAACATAAAAATAAAATGGGAAGAGCAGAGAATGGCGTGGATAATAAAAAGCTTTCATGGGATTTTGAGACTCACAGGAAACCAGCAGGGCAGATATTATTATCCTCTATTTATAAACAAGAAACTGAGGCCCAGACTCAATGACTTCTCAAAGGCCATATACTGAGTGGCAGATATAAGATTCAAAATCAAGTGACCTGATTCCAAGAAAAAGATGAAAGAAGACACGGTGCACTGGAAGCACTGAAACATACCATATGTCTTACTCCTTTTTATAAATAGGAAGTCAGTTTTTCACATAACCAAGGCTTAGCCTTTTAAGGGCCAAATTGAAACAATTTTAGGCACTGTTGAAAAACTTTTCTGAAATGTATTATAGTTGTCCTTGGAACAACAATTAAAATAGAAAAATAAAATGGAGAATAGAAATTAAAAAAAGAAATGTATTATACTTGTCCTTGAATATTGACTGTATTTTACCTTCTTGATACATAGGGTTAAAATGAGGAAAATTGAGTCAGTATGTATGGACTTCCAATTCAGGAATACCCTAAGGTTCTCATGGGGCATATCGATTTTATTGCTGTCATGCCTAACACATTCATGGTTAGAAATAGCTGTAGAGCAGAATCGGCTGACTCAGCCGCTTCTTCCCTCACACTCAGTTCTACCTTATTAAGTGGCTTCTACCCCTGCCTACTGCTTCAGATCCTGTCACTCCCCTGATTAAAATCCTCTTAATGGATACCTGCTGATTACAGCAGCATTTTTTTAATACCAGGCTGCATATTAAAATATCCTGGGGAGCTTTGAAAAAGAACCTCTCAACACTCAGGTGCCACCACCAAAGATTCTGCTTCAACTGTTCAGGCATAGGACCCTGGCCCGCCAGGATTAATTACAGGCTGCATGGGCTTGGGCTTCTTTCTGGTCAAGATGGTGTAGGACTCCGGCCAAGATGGAGGCATAGATGGACACACTGCGCCTCCTCGCACAACCAAAATTAAAGACAACAAAAATTTAGAAACAAAAAAAGCAACCAGAACTGACAGAAAATTGAACTGTATGGAAGTCTGACAACCACTAATCCAGACCAGTAAGAGGGGCGGAGTTGGTGGCTGGTGGAGAGGGGTTGCAACAGGAAAAAGTGGTGGCTGGCAGACCCTGGGCTCCGGGTGGCAGGGGACAGACCCGGTGAGGTGCACAAGGTGGCTGGCTGACCGAGCCATCACATATTCATGTGCAGATAAACCAGGCAAAACTGGGGAGTGAGACAGACTGCACAACCCAGGGCCCCATCGAGGGAAAATAAAGCCTCAAAACGCGGATTGAAAACACTTGTGGGGGTTGAGGTGCCGGGAGAGAATCCCAGCCTCACAGGAGAGTTTGTTGGAGAGACCCACAGGGTCCTAGAATGTACACAAGCCCACCTACCTGGGAATCAGCACCAGAGCGGCCCAGTTTGCTTGGGGGAAGTGGTGGAAGGGACTAAACCTGAGAGAGTGGAGCAAGTGCCTTTGTTCCCTCTCGGACCGCACCCCCAAATATAGCATCACAACCCAGCAACTGAGTCGCCCTGCCCTGGTGAACACCTAAGGTTCTGCCCCTCATACCTAACAGGCAGGACCAAACCCACCCACCCCACCCCTACCCCCACAAAAAAAAAGGGCCCAAACGGAAGAACAGATCAAAGCTACAGAGCAAATACATCTAAGCAACCAAGAGATAGCCAACCTATCAGATGCACAGTTCAAAGCCCTGGTGATCAGGATGCTCACAGAATTGGTTGATTTTGGTCACAATTTAGATGAAAAAAATGAAGGCTACACTAAGTGAAATGAAAGAAAATGCACAGGGAATGAATAGTGATGGGAAGGAAACTGGGGCTTAAATCAATGGAGTGGACCAGAAGGAAGAAAGAAAGAAACAGAAAAGAAGGAAGAAGCAAGAATTCAAAAAAATGAGGAGAGGCTTAGGAACCTCCAGGACATCTTTAAATGTCCCAACATCCAAATTATAGGGGTACCAGAAGGGGAAGAGGAAGAGCAACAAGTGGAAAACTTATTTGAACAAATAATAAAGGAGAACTTCCCCAGTCTGGCAAAGGAAATAGACTTTCAGGATGTCCAGGAAGCTCAAAGAGTACCAAAGGAATTGGACCCAAGGAGGAACACACCAAGGCACATCAGAATTACATTAGCC
>PVKU01001137.1:136502-187920 GCA_004027475.1 Anoura caudifer
AAAAAAAGACCCAGTGCTTAGGAGAGGACGTATGTTTCCATCTCAATTAGAAATTATTAGGAAAAAAAAAAAAAGATGGTGTAGCAGAGGTTGGATTTACCCTCCCACTTGACACATTGAAAAATATAAACAAAGTAAATGAAACACTGGTTTTCAAGACATTGCTCACGAGGCAATTAAGGACATTAATCCCTGAGAGATGAGAAGCAAGCAAAGTCAGCCCTACAGTTGCCCTAGGTTATCACCTTGAGGGAACTCCCAGGCCATGTGCAGGAAGGAACCTAGGGAGCCTGGACAAAGTTTTGAATTGAGAAGATGGAGGTGAGAGTCCAGGGAGAATAAGTGGCTCCAATTTACAGGGCAGAGTGCTAGACAGGGGAGAGTACTGTCAGTACCTGACTGTACGGGAGGTGAGGCCAGATTAAAAAAAAAAAAAAACATCTGAAAAGATGAGTGGGGATAGTACTTAGAATTCAAGCAGGGTTGGTGATAGTTTGCACTATTCGGACTGGGAGCTTGGAAACTCACAGGGCATTAGAACGCTCAGAGCCTCTTGCTTCCGTTGTGTGGAAGTCAGCACTGGCTGCAGACCAAAGGGTGCTCTGGTCTTGCCTAACAAATCAAGACCCGAAAAACAAAGCCTGAAAAAATCAAAGCATATACAAGGAGCTTCTCTGTGTCCCAGAACAAAGCTCAAGAATACGTACAGCAATACAAAAATATCCAGCACCTAACAACGTAAAATTCATATTGTCTGGCATCCAATGAAGACTCCCAAGCATGCTGTGAATGATGAGAATAGATCAATCAATCAAAACCAACCCCGGGCTGACGCAATGTTGGAGTTAGAAGACGAGAGCATTAAAAATAGTTATTATAACCACATTCCATACATTCAACAAGTTAGAAGATGAACTGAAAACTAGAATACAAGGGCATTAAAACAGTTATTATAACTGCATTCCATGTGTTCAAGAAGTTAGAGAAAAGATTGAGCAGTTAGATGGAGACATGGGAAGCATAAAAAGGGCTCAAGTCTAACGACCGGAGATGGAAACTATAGTCTGTGAGATGCAAACTATGCTTCATAGGAGTAATGGCAGATTAGATATTACAAGAAGAAAATGCTAGTGAACTTGAAGACATAGCAATAGAAACTATCCAAATGAATCACAGTGAGAAACAATCTTGAAAAAATGAATAGAGCATCGGTGAGCTGTGGACCAACTTCCAATGGCTTCATATACCTGTGATAGGAGTTTCCATGGAGAGGAGAGAAAAAGCAAGACAGAAAACAATGCTTTAAGAAATAATGACCATGGGGCAGCCATTAGGGAGGTTCCTCAAAATTTTAAAAGTAGAACTAATATATGACCCAGCAATCCTATTTCTAGGGATACAGCCAATATAATTGAAAACAGAATCTCAAGGAGATATTTACACACCCATGTTCATTGCAGCATGTCCTAGTAGGCAAGAGATGACAGCAACCCAGATGTCTATCAACAGGTGAATAAAGAAAACAAACGTGCTATAGACATACAACGAAATATTATTCAGACTTAGAAGGAAATCCTGTCATATGCTATACAACATGGATGACTTTGAGGGCCTTATGTTCAGTGAAATAAACCTGTCACAAAAAGACATATACTGCATGATCTCACTTAGGTGAGGTAGTTAAAGCAGCCAAACTCTTAGAAACAGGAAGTAGGATGGTGGCTGCCAAGGTCTGGATGAGGGGGAAAGGGGGGTGTTGTTCCATGGATATAGAATTTCAGTTTAAGATGAAAAAGTTCTAGAGCTCTGCTGTACGATGATGTCAACACCACTTAACACTACTATGCTATATAGTTAAAATGGTTAGCATGGCAAATGTTCTGTTGTGTGTTTTTTGCCTATAATAAAAATGATTTTGGTGATGATTATATAACTCTGTGTACATACTGAAAATGATTGGATTGTACATTATACCTGGGTGAATTGTACAATATGTGAATTACATCTCAATAAAGCTGGAGAGACAAGCTGAGGATAATATACAGCAATGAGAGAGAAAGGACAGCTACATGCAATGTGATGGGAATGAAAGAAGCTACATGGAGGAACACTCTACCCAAAACAAGCAAATTGAGCTTTGCTGTTCGAAGTAAGGGTGGTAGTTGCCTCAGGGTGATGCAGACACCGGCCTGCAGTGTCCACGGCGTTGTGGCTGAGATAAGAAAAAAATTCACACGGATTACGAAGTCCTGTGGAAGAAAAGGGACAGCATAGCCACTCTCTCAAGGGGAGAGCACCCCGACCCTTGCCTGGACAGGCTTTTATTGCTTTTCTGGGCACATTACATTGAGGATGGTCCTCATTTACTATGCACAGGTTTGCTTTAGGTGGTTACCTTTTACAGAAAACAAAGGAGAGGATGTTGCTAATTACATCAAAGAAGAAGGATATTTGCAAATGAAAAAGGGAAAAGTGGTTGAACTGGCTACACTCATCCTTGGAAGGTTTAGCATAGATTTTAGGAAGTTACTTTAAAGATATGCAGTAAATGTTTGCTGCCTCAATTCAGGGTGAGGGAGTTTTAGCAAAAAGCAAGTCTTCGAGTGGCCTAGGTACAATGCAGGCCTGATTTCTCAAGGGAGAACCTATCCATGGGTGTGGGTCCTGTGTACCAGACCTCGCTTTCCACTGGCCTTTCCAAGTGGGTGCTGGGCCCACACTATACAGAATGGTCTCCTATACTGGAGGTCATGGGAAAACCAGTCACTGGAAGGGGCCATGAGTGGTCTTTTGGATGCTGGTAATTTTTTTGGGGGTGTTAGTTACATATGTGTGGTCTGTTTGTGTAAAATTATTAAGCTGTACACTTATTATATACATACATATGTATACAGATTTTTAAATGTATGCTATCATTCTATATAAATGCTTCGAAAAGTTAGCCCTGGCTGGTGTGGCTCAGTGGATTGAGCACCGGATTGCAAACCAAAAAGTCACTGGTTCGATTCCCAGTCAGGGCACATGCCTGGGTTGTGGGCCAGGTTCCCAGTAGGGGGCATGTGAAAGCAGCGGATTGATGATTGGTGTATCTCTCACACATCAATGTTTCTGTCCTCCTTTTTCTCCCTCCCTCCCCCCTCTCTAAAAATAAATAAAATCTTTAAAAAATGTTTTGAAAAGTTCAAGGGAAAAAAAGAAATATAACTATTTCATGGAAAACCACAAATGGAAAAGAAATAATAACCAAAAGTTTTTCAAAGTTGACCAAAATTATAACTTCATAAGAATCTCAATATAACTTCATACACAAGAGATATGAAAAAAACTATATCAAGGTACATCATAATTGCTAAACAGCAATGATAAAGAGAATACCTGGAGTGCAGACAGAGGGAAAAAAGACATGCTGTGTACAGATGAATCACAACAACAACAAGAGAGGAAAATAGGAGATTTCTTGTCAGAAATAATGCAGAAGAGAGAATGGTGGATTGACATCTATAATTCTATACCCAGCAAAAATGGATTTCAAAAAGGAAGGCAAAATAAAATCTTTTTACCAGCAGCCTCACACTATAAAAGTGTTAAAGGCAGACTGTCAGGTAGAAGGAAAGCGACAGATGGTGGAAATAAGGGCAAACACAAAGGGATGAGGAGAAGGCATGGCTTCTTGGGTGTGTGATCTCTGCGGGCACAATCGGTCCCGCAACTTTTCCTTTGAAGGGTCCTGTGTTTGGTTTAATGTTCTGATGTCAGTGACTTAAAATCTTTAGTAATTGTTGAACAAGGGGCTCCATATTTTCATTTTGCACTGGAAGAATGAATAAGGATCCCAACGAGGAATACTCTGTAGCCATGGGGGTGAAGGGAAGGCTGGAAGGCCGAGCTTGGCTGCGATCTAATCAGATGCTCAGGCATGGAATGGGGGAGGGCTGGAAGTGGTTGGTGTCTTTCAGAGGAAATTTCGAATGCTTAAATTTTAATCAGCAGAAGGGTGGATGGAATCTGGGTGGGGAAGAAACAGATGCCACTAAAATAATGTTTTAAAGGTAGAAATTTCTGCAAAACCAGAACATGGTTTTCCTTTTTGCACACAAATGGCTTTGCTGAGTGCTCAAGACTGCCTGCTCAGGCCCAATGCCTTGCTTACTTTCATTTGTGTGTGTGTGTGTGTGTGTGTGTGTGTGTGTGTGTGTGTGTGTTTTACTAACTGCAATGGCAACAGATTCATTTTGGAAAAAAAGAGCAATATTCCTTCCAATGAAGATTTAGTGTTTAAGTGCATTTTATTGTGGTATAATTCTATCTCACTTTAGGTCAAGGCTCCATAATTGAGAGCAATGTAATAGGTGTTGCCATATTACAAAACACTCTGAAGGATAGTGGAATCAGTAATGCCAGTTCCAGGCAATCACCAGCCTCTAGGCCATATGCAAAAAGGGGGGAAAAACACTGAAAAGTGAGTGTTTACTTGGGAGAAGATTGTCCATCTCATATGAGGATGGGAAAAGGATGTTTATTTCCAAAACATAGGCCAAGTGAGGGAAGCTTTAGGAAGAGGGTGATTGGAAGAGTTTGCACTTTGGATGCAGTGCATGGGGTGGTGAAGCCCAGGAACTTCCCCTGCAACACAGGCTGAACAAGCCTGAAACTCAGACATCGTGTTTAGCTGCCCTGAGGCTTGTGAGGAGCTATCCGTGCGTGGGTATAGATGAAATGCTTAAATCCAAAGATAATTGATGAAGTTTGCTTTACACTTGAATACTCATATCCAGTTACTTAGTTAAAGCCTTTGGCTTTGATTAAAGTTTTTAACATTTGAAGTGTTGACTGATGTAGCTTCCCTGGTGAGGAAAAATGAATATTTTTCTCATTTATTAATGTCCTGTAGTGAAGGCATAACCTTTTACTGAAAATAATTGGCTTGGAGATGGAATTATAACATTCATCCTCCCCACTCTTCCCCTGCAAGTTGTGGACATGCAGATTATTCTTCTTTTTGGGAATATAAATTACCACTGGCCTTTATCCACTCTGTACACACACATGCATGTGCACACGCTCACATACACAATGCAAAGAAAGACTTGCAGGGAGTACATTTTATTGCTGTTATAGCAAAGAGGGTAGAGTAGAGAGGGGTGTGAGTTGATAAGACTGATCATAAAATAGAAACATCAAAGCAAGTAATGAGTCTAAATTTGATACTACTAGGACTATATTTCTACAGCATTTAAGCAAATAAAGTCACACAATTACCGATTTAACACCAAATTGGAATGTTTCCTCTGAAAATTTCTCCGTACATCTCTAAGTGATTGGATTATCACAATATTTCCCCTGGAAAGGTAGAAATTAAATCAACAACATTGCACAAGAAGGGAAAAAAAAAAAAACCCATAAATCCTGACAGTCCTAAACAAAAGAGTGAGGCGCGTGGAGTCCCAGCAGCTATCAGGCAAGAAGCAGATGATCTTACAATCAATTACAGTTGCAAAGTACCTCCCAACGATGTTCATGGGACACACGGATATCACTCCCCATAGTTGTTTGTTTTACCCAAAGATATGGAAAACACAGTCACTCACTGCAGTGAGATTTTTAAAGCTATTTTTGTCCTTCGGAGCAGAGATTTAAGAGTACAGTTAAGTCTGATTTTTATTTTGTCCACTTAACGTGTATGTTTGTCATCATCAGTACTGTGGGGCATCATAAGCCTAAGCTAGAATTAGTTCCTTGGTAAATACACCGGGAAGAAATTAATGCTATGTTCTCCATTGAGGTTCACAATTTAATAAACCAGACAGTTCAAATTTATTTGGCCTTACCAAAATTCCCTTAGTAGGTACACAGCGGTAAAATAGATTCACATTGTTTTTCATAATTGCAATATGTTTCTTTCTCTAGAAAATGAATAATTTTATGGAGATTTAATCATTATCCACGCATACGCCGTGCAGAAAATACGTAGCCCTTTCATCTGAAACTGCCCCCATGCAGGACTGCTGCGGTTGCCAAAAGCAGTGGAAACTGTTGTGCAAACTTGATGATACCACACGCAAGGCCCGAAGCACCTTCTGACTTAAACACATCCATGTACTTCTGCATTGTTAACTTATCTTTAATTCTCGTGACAAGCCTGTGCAGAGGACTGTAATTCAAGCTAGAGTTTCAGCCAGCTAGCATCTGCAGAGGGAACAATTTGCCTGATAATCTCTCCCAACATATTCATATTGTAACCCTAAAATATCAGTGCAATAGTGATGTTAATGATGTTATTTCATGATAATGGCAGATCCTGGGACAAAACAGATATTGGCAACATCAGTTTCTGAATAGAAAGCATAGATTAGGGAATAAGGAAGCAATTATCGGCATATATGTCATTCTCTACATCTACACACACATGGCCTGTAAAATTGGCAATACCTGATGTCTTAAAGGTTTCTCAATTGCTCTATTTTCCCTGCTGACAGTGCTGGTAGTAAGGTACGAGATTTCTACTGCTCTCCCTAACCTGTATACTTGAGCAGCTTGGTGACCTAAACCCTTCTCAGGTGACTCAGATAACTTTGTTTTTCAGACAATAATGTACTCCACCAAGAAAAAGATCTTTGGATACTTTTTGAAAGATTATAATTTCAATGTTTTTTGCACTTTTTAAGTCACAACTTTGTGACTTGTCCATAAAGATTGCACAAGGAACTTCTAATTTTACCTGTTTATTTTCAGGACAATAAATGAAATTGAAGTAAATAAGAAGAGAGGTTGGTGTTAGATGCAGAGGAATTTGGTTTCAAGGTCTACGACAGGGGGACTATGTTTTCCACCTCTGATACAATGCTCATGACAGGCACTTCTGCTCTCCAGACTGAAGTCACAGTGCACCATAGCAAACACGGCTGAAGGGGGAACCCTTAAAGATCTGTTGAGGGTGGAAAAAGCTCTGTTTCTGTCCCCACTCCAGGCTGGCTGGCCCTGTGGGTGATGGTGGTGGGTCAGCCCCTGAGCCTTGGCAATGAACCTTTTGGCCCCACTGACCGTGCAGTCATTGCAATTGTCACAAGGCCCGGTGACTGGGAATGAAGAGGCATCTCTAGGCTGTGGGTGTCCCCAGCACTGGGGAAGGTGCAAGTTCAAAACACCAGCCTCAGCATTTGGGTTTTGAGACGACATAGCCTTGCTTCAGTGACGCTTGCTTCAAACATTTGGTAATAGAGTTCTATTGGAATCTATTCTTTTCAGTGAGGGATTGCTGCTATGGCCAGTCAGGTGAGTGACTCCTGTGTCCTCTACCCTACTTGTTCTCCAGTGGGGAGTGACATTATTTGGAAGATGTTACACAGAGATATCTGTCAACTGTCTCATTGGCTAGAGCGCAATGTAGTTGGAACCCTGCCTGTTTGATTTACGGAAGGTACCCCTTTAACCAATGGCTAAGACTAGCCATGAGAGAGTCTCGAGTTCTCAGGGAAGAACTGAAATCTGATGCAACCAAAAAGCAATACAGTTTCACTAATTCCATCACCACACAGTCTAAGAGCACAATTAATCAGAGGCCTTTTGTAAGTTTCTTCTGAAATAATGATTGCTTTTGTGAGGGGTAGAGCACAGAAAGCTAAGAGCTGATGACAGTGAGTTAGAAGGAGCCAAGAATTTGTCCATTTAAAGTGGTTTTTAGATTAAAGAACTGTTTTTACGAGATATTCTAGAAAAGGTACTATTTTTAACATAGACATTTAGAAGCAAAGGATAATTAGTTACCACTAATGACCATCACTTAAAATAATGACATGGATTCTGTAGAGACTGGACTTCCGGAGCCACAGTGGCAGAAAGAGAAGAACAGAGGACTTTGAACTAGCAGAAATTTACTTGGTTTGCCTTTCAGCTTATGAACACTTCTTCAGTTACTGGAATACAGAACTTAAATCTAACAAATTCTCTAAAAGATTAAATGATTTCTTCAAAAAGCAATGTTTGTGATGCCAAATATAATGCAAAGACATGATCATTATATAGTCTTTCCATCTCATTATATATTGTCTTTTCATCTGTTTCCATCTGGTGCCAAATATAATGCAAAGACATGATCATTATAAATTGTATTTTCATCCCTTATGTTACCTTTTGCCATTAGAAGTAAAATCAGGGCAAAAGTGAAATGAGAAACAAAACATATTCAGTAACAAAAACATTTGTGCATGTTTAGCTGATCTCTTTGGACCTGAATACATGGCAACATACGTTGGCCAGTTTATATAGAAAATCTGTGCCATGTGTATGAATAAAACAGAGACAAGATTAGATATGAGCTGTGGAAAATAAAATTTTGATATTACAACAGCCCATTCAATAAGAACAAAGGCAGTTCTTTAAACATAGGCTATTATATATGCAATTAAGGAGCAGAGACAGAAACATAACAGACAACTAAGAATGATAACTGTCATCTTTAGCAATGATTAAGAGCAAAAATCAAAATTTGAGCCTATTTGTTATTACATCTATATCCTAAAATGATAAAATTTGCTAAAATGGAAAATCCAGGAGTGCGTGGAAGGTCTTCTTTTTTAGATAATGCAGAACACCCTGAGAGTCCTCTTGGTTCCCCACCTCACAACCTCAAAAGACAGTGACTGCAGAACTTGATTGGAGCCAAGAGAGATGGGTATTTAAAACACAAGGCACATCTGAAGTGCCTTGGATGTCCAAACACAACGAAAGAAAACAACTACCCATGTACAATAAGAATTTCATTTGTCAACGGTTGAATGATTAAGGTATCTTTAAGAGACCAACTTACATTAATAAGTTCAACCTCCCAGATTTTTTTCAACAGGTCCATCGATGTGTAGCCATTTATCAGAAAGGCTTTGGTGTAGTCACCTAATTCAATGGAATCCAGCCACTCTGCGACGGAGGTGGGATGGTAGCCGTCATGACCAATGGGTCTCATCTGTAATTAAGAAAGGGGAGTTAGGGTTAATCTATCCTGTATACTCTGTGTTCCAAAACCAGAATGTGTCTTGCCACTTGGAAATTTATCTGATATGAAGCAAGAGATCTTTTTGGATAAGAAAATGAAGAAAACCAAAATACTTCATGTACAATCCTAATGCATTGATAATCTTCACACTGAATTAGATTTCAAAAATGCACACCCAGTTTTCCAACATAGCTGCTCTGTCAACTCCATCTCTGAGAAAATGAAGTAAGTCGAACTTCTGTTACAGACATTATTGGCATTCTGTTGGATGGAATATAAAAAGATGTCAGTCAAGCAGCATGAAATTCAATGCTGAAGGCAGAAGGAGCTATACTCCCAAAATGTAGATGATAATTTTCATATGCACAACATCAAAGCATGTGAAAATACTGCGTAACTTGACTCAAACAACCAAAGGAATTTATCCTTATGCAAGACATGTATTGTAGGTAGTGCGAATATGCTGGGGCACATACTGCTGTGTCAAGCCAGTGAAGAAAGGCTTTTTAGTGTTTAAAGACCACGTGTTCTATTGTACATCGAACGCACTGTATGTTACACAGGGATTGAGAATTGCTGGGCTGGCAGATAGGTTCTTATTTTTTTGTCAGCTGTGTACACATCTTTTTTTTTTTTTTTTTAACTTTGGGAGAACAAAGAAGTGTGACAGCAACATAACATTTCCGAGTTTACATTGGAGTGTGACATTCATTTAAACAAGAGAAACTTTGGGGTTTAGAATTTTGTATGAATTATTCCAGTCCTTAAGGTTTTAGTTGAAATTCTAGGTGAATTCGTGGTTCTCAGTTTCGAAGGAACTCACGTCTAGACTTGTGCTGCTTTGCATGCCGCACTCTCTGTCTAATTCTATCTGATACTTCGGGGATTAAGGACAGTCGGTACCTCGTCCCCTGATGTGATCCTTCAGTGGAATTCGTGACGGGAACAGCAAAACAGGGTAAAATACAAAATAGATTTTCCTCTTCCTTCAGATTCAAGGAGATAAATATTAATGGAAATCTATAGGATTTTGATTTGTGAGCAGAGAAAAGATTAGCCCGGGTGTCAGGGATTCAGGCTTTATATTAAACATGTTAGGCTTTCTGTCACTGTGCAGTGTTCTCATTTTTAAGATTCTCCCTTACTCCTTTATTTTAAAGTTACTTTTTCTCTTTTCCTCCTCCCCATTGTTTCACTCCCTAATCCATTTTCCACATTGAGGTTGAAATGTCCTCTATTTTAAAGTTACAGCGTAATTCATTATTTGCCTGAGAGTCTGAACTGCCTCAGACCTTTGTATATCACTTTTACAGTGACTAACCCACTTGAGCTACTCATTAAATGTTTGCACATGTAACACTTAGCTCAGTGTTTATTACACAGTAGCTACAAATTACAGGACAGCTGAGGGTTTGCAAAATGCAGTTGAGTGGCATTCCCAAATTACCAGATGTCATGTACATGTAACATTGGAGACTAGGTCCCAAAACAGAGGCTAAAGGCATGAAGTACCTTCACATTCTTTAGAGAGTTACAAAAATATTGGGCTAAGTGCATTATTCTCCAGGGCTTATCAAGAGGTGGTTGAACCAACTGGTAACTTGAACAATCACCCCAGTCCCAGAAACTCCCTGGCTCTCCCAGCTGACATAAGAAATAACTGGAGAAACAGAAAGGAGGAAGGGAAACTCAATGGAGTGGATGGAAATTAACAGCTTGGCAGGCAGGTCTTGCTGTTAGCTGTTCAAGAAACTGATCATCCCAGCAGTGGATCCTGGGGCAAACTTAGGGAGTCCTGATGAATCCAGTTGAGGCAGAGCCAGATGTGTGCAGTGGGGTTCCCACAGGTCACCCCAAGTGACACATCACTCTTTTGAGAGAGCAATCGGTGTCCACCTGCTGTACAGAGATTGTTGATGGTCCGTGAGCCAAAGAACAGCGGCAGGGATCCCCGCCAGAGCTCTGCAAAGCAAACCTAATGAAATATAGATATGTTTGCCTTTCTCCTAATCCCTCCTTCTTGCCCAGTGACAGGGAATTTAGAATAAAAAAGAGAGAGAGGTGCCAGTTCCCCAGGGGAAGCCTAAACTTGGCGGTGGGGAAGGGGGCAGCGCAAAGGAAATAAAACTAGAGGCTTTGATGGGTTGGCACTGAATTTTCAATCTTTTATATGACTGGAAAGTTATTGGATATGTTTGCAATAATGTAAAAGTTAATAACGTGAGAATCAATTAAGTTTAGTCAAAGGCAGGATTAGAAAAAAAATCACATCAGTATCTCAATGAATGCGGACTGCTCAGTCTTCTGGTTATTCCCCAAGGCAAGTTCTCGAAGGCCATCCTTAAAGAGGTGAGAGAGGGTGAAGTATTTGCTGGGGTTGTGAGAGATGGACAGGCAGAGGGCAAGAGTGAAGAGAACCTGGGAAGGGGTGCATCATTGTCTGCAGGGGCAGCGGCTCTCCACACACTCAGTCAACAAGTATGTATTCAGTGCCTACTCTGACGCATGTTGTGGAAATAGTAGGTAACAAAACAGTTATAATCTCTCCTTCATGAAAATCATAACTCTTAATTAAAAAATATATGAACAGATGACCAATAAATTATACAGGCTCTGCATACCTGCAGAGAGGAAACCATTAGAGACATATGAAGTTCCAAAATTAACTCGACACGTATTTAATGATATGCAGAATGGTTACTGTGCCGCACAATTTCTTTCAAAGCAATTCTCCCATCTGTTCCTTCATTTCTGTTCCTACTGTCACTACCCTGTTTAGGTTCTCATTAGCATTTACAAAAACTAATGCCATAGCCTTCCACTCGGCCTCCCACCTTCAGTTCAGCTTGCATCTTGCTGCTCCATCGAGTCTTCCAAAAATCCAGGCTCTTACATCAACCTTTGCATGAAACCCTATCATGGCTCTGCCTTGAGAAAAGCCCAAATGTCTTCTCGCATTCTAGAACAGTGGTGACCAGGTACAAACTTATCTTTTCATTCTAAGTTCACACTACATGCAGCCTGATACATATGATTAGGCATGTGTCTGTCTAAACACTATGCTAACTTGCTACCTGTTCCATGAACATGAACTGTACAAGACACATTCATATCTCTTGCTAAGCTCAGTTCCCATACATGGAATGCTTTTCTCTTTATTTCTGGAATGTTTCTGCAAGACTGTCTTCCCTTCTTGTGCTCTCAGACACAAACTTCTGATCATTTGGAGGCTCTTAGATGGCCTATAGCTATCAACAACACTAGTTGAAAACAAGTTTATCTCCTTCAACTCACAAACTGCCCCCCAACTCCGCCGTGTTTCCCCTTTTGGTTAATGGGGACCAGCACACTGCTGACCACGTAGATGTGTGCAAGTCATCTGACTTTCCTCTCTCTGTTTTACCACCACGTCTGGTGAGGCCAACAAGTCTTACAGATTTGATTTCCAAAATGTCCTCAATTCGGTACTCCCCTCCAAAATGAACTTTGGATTCTGACAATGGTTTGTACACCAAGTGTTGTAAGAATCATATGATGTATGAGGTCTGTCCAGAAAAGGGCTGGCCATTGTTAATATAACGACAATGGTTTGTGCATCATTGATGTGACCTGGCAGCCAAGGAGAGTGGACTGGAATGTGCATGTGTGAGCAATGATGACTTCACTGCACTAGTCAGTGGGGGCAGCAGATGCTGTTGAGTGAGAATGTGTACTGTGTGGCCATTGCATTCAAAATGACTGAACAGATAAAGCAAAGAATTTGCATCAAATTTTGTGTTAAGCTTGAATGTTCCTCTACAGAAAGTATTTGAATGATTCAGAAGGTCACAGCTTTGGGCAACTGGTGATTGGCAGTTTCATTAGGACAACACGCCTGCTCATGCCTCACGTCTTATGAAGAGTTTTTTGGCAACACATCAAATCACACAGGTGACTCAGCCTCCCTATATCCCAGGTTTGGTGCCCTGTGACTGCTGGCTTTTCCCAAAACTAAAATCACCTTTGAATGGGAAGAGATTTCAGACCATCAGTGAGATTCAGGAACATATGATGGGGCAGCTGATGGAGACTGGGAGAACTGTGTGAGGTCCCAAGGTGCCTACTTCAAAAGGGACTGAGGCATCATTGTCCTATGTACAATGTTTCCTGTATCTTCTTCAATAAATGTCTGCATTTTTCATATTACATGGCTTCTGGACAGACCTCATAGAGTATGTATATTGCCTAGCAGAGTGCTTCAAATATAACAGGTCTGCAATAACTTAGTTCTTTTCTCTTTCCACTGCCCTAAATTAGATCCATGCTCATTTTGAAATAATACTGAATCCTTTGGCTGCTAATCTTTTCTTTCTTTTTATTAAAATATTTTATTTATTTATTTTCAGAGAGAGGGGAAGGGAGGGAGAAAGAGAAATATTGATGTGCAAGAGATACATCAATCAGCTGCCTCTCGCACACCCCCAACTGGGGACCTGGCCCACAACCCAGGCATGTGCCATAATTGGGAATTAAACCAGTGACCTTTTGGTTCATAGGCCCACACTCAACCCACTGAGCCACACCAGCCAGGGATAGCTGCCAGTCTTTTCAACTTCCAGTCAAAACTCTTCTTTCTTCTCTCATCCATTTCTCCTTGCCTTGTTCCCTTCCTTTTCCATCTTGTTTTAGAAAGGGTTCATTTCTACTCACTCCTTCATACTCCTCCTTCCCTCAGCTAACAGTTACTTTTTTTAGAAATATGACATATCTAACCAGGTCACTCAGTAGATTGAATTGTTATTCTCCCTTCTCTGCTTGCTTCCCATATTTGAACTACGCCTCCGTGCTCTTTGCCAAGGTATCTGCATTGTATCCCACTGGAGGCTGCAGTAAGTTTTCTGTCCCACTCATGTTGGCCATGCACTTGCTTGGCCAATGGAGTATGTGGAAGTGTCAGTGTGGTAGTTATAGATGAGGCTCCTGTGCTCCTTTGATCTACTCATCCTTTTGTATTCTTAGGCTTTACCCCAGGAATAACAAGTGCTGAGTAGTCGCAGAACTGCTGGTCCCAGGGGAAAGACGAAGACTTGTGGGGTGAACCTAAATCTAATCCAAAGCTTGGAATCTACCCTAGCTCAATGATGGTCATGAACATCCCGCTTAAATTAGCTGAACCACAGCTGACCCATTACACACACACACACACACACACACACACACACACACACACACACGTTGTAAACCACTGAAATTGTGATATGTGGGGGAAAACTGACTAATAGAGTCACTCCTTGTTTTGAAACCCTTGGTCAGGGTTCTCCAGAGAAACGGAACCAATAGAATACACCTCCCCCCAACACATACTTTTATACCTACATAGTTATCTGCCTAGATTTATTTTAAGCAATTTGCTCATATAGTTCTGGGGTCTGGCAAGTCTGAGCTCTGCAGGGCAGGCAGGGAAGAAACGACGTTGCAGCTCAAGCCCGAAGGCAGTCTGGAGGCAGAGCTCCCTCTTTTTTAGAGGACCTCAGTTTTTTTTCTTTTAAGGTCCCCACACTATAGAGGTTCAACTGCTTTTTGGGGGAAGGGTTTTCAGGGACAACTATAAAGGACACATGGACAAAACCAAAGCGGGGTGGAAGCAGGGGAGGGAAGGGGGATGGCTGGGGTGGGGGGAGTAGTAGGGGGTAAATGCAGACAACTGTAACTGAACAACAATAAAATAATTGAAAAAAATGTTGATTCCATCTAAAAAGTACCTTCACAGCAACATCTACATTAGTGTTTGGCTGAATATCTACGTACTGTGTTTCAGTGAGGTTGACACCTAAAATAATCCACTCCTTAGTTTATGAATCCCCTGGCAAGTGCATTTCCATGGGTTGGAGAAACACTAGAGATGCTAAGCTTAGCTAACATCGACATCCTTCCCAAGCTATCTGTCATCCAGTAAACATCTATGCATTGCATTCCCACTAACCCTAAATTAATTCCTTATCTGAATGGAGTGTGATTGTTGGGGCATAATCCACTGCATGTCTTCTATACCTCTACACCTTTGCTCGCGCGTTCCCTCTACCGAGAATGCTGTTTTCCCTGTTCTACTGCTAAAATTCTATCCATTCTTGAAAGGTCTTGTTTAAACATTACCTCTTTCATGAAGTCATGTCCAGTGCTAACCTTACACTTAACTCAAAATTAATCATGCCTTCTGCTAGATTTCTGTAGTAATTTGCATGTAATCCTATTATAGCATCAGGAAAGGCTGCTGTTTAGTATAGAGATGTGAGTATCTGTCTTCCTCATTAGACTATCAGTCCCTTGGTGAAGACAAAAGTTCTTAACATCTTTGTAGTCTCTGATGTGCCCAGCAAAGCATCTTACACGTGGTAGGCATTTGCTAAATGTTTATTAAACTAAGTGATTTAATGAACACACAAAGATAAAATGAGAAATTAATTACAGTAGCCTGGCATCTATTGTGGGGGGAGATTTGTGTTTTGTAGAACATATTAGGAAATTGAGGGCTATTTTTAGGGCCTAACAGTAATGTTTACAACTATTTAAAACTATTAAAAAGCAAGAACCGATTCCAGAAAATGTGCTGTGTTACCAAGGCACTGGGCTGTATTTCCTCAAACCAGAAGCCCTGACCCTGCTATTCACTGGCCGTGTAAATATGGGTGAGCCATTTCAGCTCCCCTAGGCTTCAGTGTTTTCATCTATATAACGTGGGCATTGGACCAATGATCTTAAAGTTCCTTTATAATTCCTAAATGTTGTAATTCTATAATTTGTAAATTGTCATTAAATTAGTGTCAGATTTATCCATAAAGTTAAAAAAAAGAAGCCTTCCCTAAAAGATAAAAGTATAAAAAAAATGACAAGATAGGACATTCAGTCTGAAGGTCAGATGGCTTCCACAATTCTTTCATGAGTCTTCACCACTATGCTTCCTTTTTCAAATTAGCAATAATGAAACTCTCTTTCCAGCGAGAACATGTGGTAGGGCAGGGTTAGGCAGAGACAGCTCCAAGGCCCTTCCAGGCTGGCAGTACTGCTGCGGACAGACGAGCAGCCAGGTGCAGTCGGTAATCTGAGAGGCAGGGGTGGGTTCACAATAGGCAATCTGATTCCGCTAGTTGAATCCCAATGTCTAGGAAAAACCTAACCTGGGTAACAGTGAAGGAAACTTCAGTCTCAGGAAAACATGTGTATTGATATGTTTTGCTAAACACCTTCCTTGTTGCTCTTGGTGTTTTGTTGTTCCACCCAAACGTGCATTGACGTCACCCCAAGGGCCTCTTGAAGCAAACCTGGCCTCAGAGCAGTCACACTGTTAACATCAAGGATGGTATGGCAGAGAGAGGTCTCTGACCTCTGACCCCAGACAGTGCTCTGCAGAGTCCTGGGGTTTCCAGGTGGCCAGTTCTGGGCAGCTGAACAGCCCAGGCTCTGAGACTGCCTAATCCACTCCAACCAGTGCAACCCATGTTCTAAGTGTTTTACCCAGGTAAGAAGAGGAAGAAAGGCTTCCTCTGCTTTAAAATGAAATGTTTGAAAATCACTAATCTAGAAGACTTTTACAAGATTACATCATCACTACACTTTTATTTTCTCTTAATTTCTTAGCTTTATTTGAAATAGTCTGGGTTTGTCACATATGCATGCACATATATGTAGTATCTGTCATTATTTATCTCTGCTCAAAGCCTGCTTTGTCTATTCAGACCAGGATAATACCTTACGAAATGAAGGAGCCATAGATGGAAGGTACAGCAAGAGGAAAGCAGTAAATATTGGTAAAAGATAGACAATAGAAAACTACTCAGCCATAAGAAAAGATGACATACTGCCATTTGTAACATCTTGAGAGTATCATGCTAAGTGAAATAAGTCATATTGAAAAAGTCAAGAACCATATGACTTCACTCTTATGTGGGCTATAAAACTGAAAAAAAAAAAAAAACCCCACAAATGAACAAACAAGCAAACCTACAAACAAAACTCACCAACACAGAAAACAGTACGATGGTTTACCAGAGGGAAAGGGGGTTGAAGGAAGGGAGTGAGAGGTAAAGGGGGTCAAATATACGGTGACAAAAGGAGATTTGACTTTGAGGGTAAACACACAGATGATGGATTATAGAATTATGCACTTGAAGCCTATATAATTTATTAACCAATGTCCCTCCAATATATTCAATAAAAATTGGTAAAGGAAATAAAAAAGGGGGAAAGATGATATCACATTACAATAAATTTGGGATTAAATAAAAATAGTTGTTAACACAACTTATTAGTCCCAGGAAGCCATAAAAAGGAGCAATCAAGATGAGAAGGGCAGGAAATAGTTTCAAAGGGGTAAGGTCAGCAGTGAGCAGATGCTTCAGAGAGGGCTAATAAGATGAGGAAGGAGAGGTGTTCATGGGATCTAGCAAATTACTCGCTGGGACTCACAGAGAGGAGCCCAGAGCGAGGCGGTGCTGGATTTAGGTGTGAGTGAGGGATGGGGAAGGAGCAAGAGCACTCTATTCATGAGTTCACATGGGAAGAAAAAGAAGATGATGAAGATTTTAGAAGGTACATGATAAAGGCATGGAAAGGGATGAGGCATGAAGACTCAGGCTTGGGGAAGGTCAGAGATATAAAGGAATAAGAATCTAAGAATAAAATGGAGATTAGGGCGGGACAGAGGGCTTCGGGGTCAGTAATCTTTCAATGAAAACAGTTGTAAGGGTCCGGAAAGCTACGTGGCTTGGACTTGGTGGCAGCTGGATCCTGGTGTGGGACCTAGGAGAGATCCTCATGTGGGCAAGGACAGCCATCTATGTGGCGTGCCATTCCCTAGATACCAACACACAAACCTGCCATTTATGTCAACCTGTGCAATATCCCTGGCCTGCCAGGCTCAGTTACTTAAATTTGGTTACAAAGCTGCAACAAACTGTGGCTTCTCTTCCCTCGCCTAAATGTACTTAAAAACTCTCAGAGTCCCTGATATGACTTTTGTAATACAGATAGCTGATATTGTTGGGTACTTCCCTCTATTCCTGCTCCTTGTTCTAGCTTTTTCTGCTCTGTCCTGCTGCTACCCAAAGACTTAGACTAACAGCAGCCCTCAAAATAAATCAGGACAAGCAGTGCTAGCAGCCAGTGTGCTGCCAAGTCCAAATGCAGGTCTATCAAGTAGTGTGAGGATCAAATCACACACAGGCTTTGAGACCTGGACTTAGACATCACTGTGCTATTTTAACAGTGGCTCTTAAAAGACTGATTGAACATAAAAGAGAAAGGCAGATCCACTGACCACGGGGCCCCAGAAAGAAGTCTATCCATCCCCATCTAGGTGCTGTCGCAGTGCAACTTTGCTGGGAGAGACGTGTCTGCAAAATGGATAGGGCCATCAGTAAGAACATCACCTAACAATTCTATGAGACTTGAAAGATCCCAAAGTATTTTCACATATATCATCCCACTGGGGAGGGGTTTTAGGTGATCTTTGGGAAAACGCCCTTTACAACATCTTGGCTCATCCGTGTAATGATATCCTTTCTGTGGGAATTGAAAGGACTGATACACTTTTACAACTGTTGGCAAGCAAGGAATGATAAGGTGCTGGGTATCTACAGCAAGGGAGGGAGACAGGTAACAATGTACAAATCTGTTCCTGGAAGCCTCTTTGTTTAGAATTAGACTGTCATGGATAGAATTTCTACCGAAGAATAGGGAGGAAATCTAAGCCCTCCGAGGGAGGTGAATTGTGTTTGGCTGCCACTATGGACTTACACTTGCAGAGACTGGTACCCTCTTCCCTTTTCCCACCACCAACTGAGCCTCACTGACTCGGGGTGCCTGGCAAGTTCAGACAATGGCAAACTCCCAGCTTTAGGTAAAGGCAAGAACAGCGAAGAGGCAGTATCTGGATATCACTTGGCACTACATTTTGGGGGAGTAGAGAGAAAGTAAAGTGCTTCGGACTGGGTGTTGTCCCTTAATGTCCCGTGATTCCTATTTTATGAATAAAAGAAACAATGAAGGTCTATCTCAGAGAGGACCTGAGGTATCCCTTATTTTCACAAGTCTTAGATCATGGAGTAAGCGGAAAGGGAAGCAATGGATAACAACCAGCACATAGATAAGAAATGTTTGCAACATTTCTTATCATTCCAGCAGCACAGAATAGTCAGGTAGTGAACAAAATAGAAGCGCAAGCCAGACTAATCTAGCCCCGAGGCATCAGGGAAAAGGGGTGTCCTCTTTCATCAAAAGTGCTGGGCTCATCACAAGTTAAAGGAGTGCAGCTACCAAAACAAACAAGTTCTATAAATCATGGCAAACAAAACAAAAAACAACAGCAATTCCAAAACGATCTCTTTCATTATGACTCTGTGAGGTGACTGCTGGCCAGGCACTGGTCTCTCTGCTTCACCTGTGCACACAGACTGCTATGGACAGCATCCCCTGGGAACCTAGCAGTGTTCTGTTAGGTGAGATCTGCCAAGATGTGGATGAAAAGATACATAAACGTGGCCCTTGGGGTTCAATGGTTTCCTTGAATGACTTTACTGTATTTTCCCCTGCAGCTTTTGGTAAAAGGGGTGCTTTTAAAAATTCAATAAAAGGACATGTGTTTTTTTTTTTACCATGTTTTCATTTCTAAAATCCTTACTGTGATAATGTTGACTCTAAAGCCCTTTGTTAAATATCACTATTTGTTTTGATTCATTTCCTTGTCTCAAAGCACTTTATGAAACGGGCTCAGATGAAAGATGAAGAGGATTTACTGAGACTAGAATAAGGTGCTGAGCAGTGCTTGCAGTCATTCACATTCCTCAAGCTCCATCAGTGATGTGAACTATATTTAGAAAGACAGGGGGTCTCTTTTTTCCTCTGACAGTACATGTTTTCTGATACTCATGTAGCTATTCAGTGGTTAAACAGGACACTGTTTTGCTCTTAACACTTTAAATGCTACTATTAATCAGGGAAATTTTTTGCATGTTATTAGTCTCCACTAAAAAAAATCCTCAATCTTGCATCCTCAGAAGATAATGAATGCTCTGAATGTCAATTCTATTTATTTGATATTTACAAACCATGTCCTTTCTCAGAGTTTCCAGGCATGTGCACACTATCAGCCACTGAAGGACTTCAAACAGATACCATAAAACCAAAGTTAGCAGTTTAGAAATGAAGAACTTACATTCTGACCGGGTAGTAGGAAAGATATTCACATGGTATCCTAAAATTAGTAAAGGAGTTACAAAAATGAGAACCTACCACCCCATTCATCAATCTGTCCATCCACTTAATCTACTTATCTATTCATTCATTCATTCATTCATTCATTCATTGACTCAACAAATACTCATAGCATGTCTACTACACTATAGTGCTGTTCTGGATGCATCAGTGAACAAAACGTGTACAGGTGCCAGTCCCTGTGTAGCATTCTAGTGAGGGAGAGAGAGAACAATGAACAAGCATCATAAGTAAGGAAATTATGTCCAAAGGTGATAAAAGTGCCATGAAAAACAAAGAGAAAGCACAGCTGGAGGGTTGGAAGTGCTGGAGTGTGTGTGTGGAGGCAGGACCATGCAGTACTGACTAGCGGGGCTAGGAGAAGCTTCATTCAGAAGGCAAGATTTGAACACAGATTTTAAGATGGTGAGTGGGCTGTGCTGGCAACTAAGGGAGAGAGAATTCCAAGTAGAGGGACCAGGCAGAGTGAAGGGCCTCAGGACGGAGTGAGCCTGGAGCCTGTTCACACAATAACAAGGAAACCAATGGGGATGGAGCAGCTTGTGCAGGCAGAGAGGACTGGGGAGCAGGTCAGAGAGGTAATTAGGGCTCAGAGAAGGTAAAGCTTTGACAGCCTTGTAAGGACCTTGATTTTTATTTTGAGGGAAGTGGGGAGTCCGTGCAAGAATTTGAGCAGAGGTGACATGATCCGGCTTATGTTTTAGCAAAATCACTCTGGGTGCGGTGCTGGGAATAGTTAACAGGGAGTTAAGGCTGGGAGCAGGGAGGCCTGTTCAGAGGCTGGGGAAGTAATCCAGCAGAAAGAGGATGTGGTTTGGACAGGGTGCCAAAGTAGGGGTGGTGGGAAGCGGTCAGATTTAGGATGAGTTCCTGAAACACAAAATAAAACATTCCTGTTCTCTAACACAGACGGGGAATCTGTCACCCTGACAGCTGCAGCTGTGTGGCACAGATCTCAGCTCGAATGGAGCTGTATTCATCTATCCTGTGCGGGAGTATTTGGATGACTGGCAGGCTTGGTTGGTCTTGGCTGGGTCTGTTTTCAAGGAGGAATCCAGGGCTTCAGAAGACTCTTCTTCTGCTCAGAGAAGGTGGTGAAGGCACATATGTATTTGATTCAAGGGATGATAGAGAAGTGTCAGAGGGGAAGGGTGATTCTGAATAGATAACAGGATCTGGTGCGTTGACTGGCTCCTGGCCCTGCTCCCATGAACCGTGCCTTAAGAAGAAAAGGCATCAATAAAAGAGCAGTTATCGTGAAACATTTTGGGGACATTATAAACAAAACAGTCAGCAGAATTGGCACCAGCATCTTCATCAGCAAGCAGAGATGGTGCCATACTGCAGACATTGGTGCCCTCGATATCGGCACCTGCAGTTGGCGATGCTGCTCACACTGGCAGGCTTCAGTGACATTGGCAGGACATTCAGTTGGCACTGGTTAAGGTGCCCTTGATGGGAAGAGGGTGGGTGTTGCAGCCAGTAGCACGGACCTCAGTGCCTTTTCCTGATGCAGCCCCTGCGGTCGTTAGTAATGGAACTGGTGCCCTCAGTGGGTGTTGGTGGCACTTTTGGTAAATTCTGGTGGCATTATTTTAAGCTTTGGTGACAGGAGCCATCAACCACAATAAGCTAAAGCAAGAGAGGCAGAAAAGGGCGGATGTCACACACTCAGTGAATGGTATGGTTAATGGCACACACGTGATGTGACACGCCCAGAAAATCATTAGGAGGAGCTGCAGTAAGGACTGGAATATGCAGATCAGTGTAATCCCACTTGGGAGCTCTGCCTGGAGTTCTAGAGAACCACCTTTACCTCTACAGCAAGGGAGCGACCTACAGACTGTTTCATCACCTTTGGGGAGAGAACAGCAGCCATAATTAACCATAGTTTGGCCCTTAGGAAAATGTTTCCAGGCTCATGGTTTGGTGGGTTTTGTATGTTTTTGTTTTTTGTTTTTTCATTTGTTTGTTTCTTTTTCTTTTTTTCAGTTGAGAAGTTTTATTTATCTTAGGAATCGAGGTGAATTTTTAGCTCTACTTAAGTGAATCCCAGTAGAGAGTTAGCTCTCACAGTAATTTTAGTAGTTATCATTTATCTAATTCAACAAGTATTTTATAGCACAAATCATACATGTAATGCCATCCTATCATATTGTAAACATGTAAAAGGGTCTAGGGTTCCCTCATTCCAAGAACTTGGAATTTCCTTGGGTATACATTTTAAATATATGCAAATAAAAGAAAATTATTAAGTGCCAACATTTTTATAAGTTCTAGGAAAGAAAAGACACTGAGTGGGTTGGAGAAATTTGAGAAGAGTTTCTGCTATAGTTTCTCTTCGGGTTAACATACTGGGAAGTAAATGAACAACTGTGAGAGTATGTGTGTGTGCTGTTTGTATGTGAAAGTGAACATGCATGAGAAAGAGATGGAGAGAGAGAGAGAGAGTGACAGAGACAGAGAGAGAGAGAGACAGAGGGACAGAGAATGGATGGAAGGGCATCAACTTCTTACTGTCTCTAGATCTGCAGGAATGCAGACAGCACCTTCTGTCTGAAGCAACACCCTAAGTGTTCTGTTTGGCTAAAAATACTGATTAATTCTTTGAGATTCAGTTAAAGCATTATCTAGCTATTTAGAAAAACTTCTTTGACCATCATGTACTTAGCTCTTCCACCTTTTATAGCTTTTTCCTCTCACAGCAATTTAGTTTTTGACATATGTCTTGTCTAAAATGTATGTAGAACTTCTTGATGCAGGGACCAAGTCTTACCCATTTTTGCATCCGTATCTCTGAACCTAGGATAGGGCTAAAGTGAACTGACTGTTTGAATGTCTGAATGAATCAGGGATTCACCAATGAACATCTGGCACGTGGGTGTCTGCAGACATTATACATCTGGAGTTGCACTAGCTCTCTTGGACCTGGCTCCCATCCTACCGGGGATGCTAAGATCTTGGGATGTAAGATCAGCTGTTATTCTATGCATATATTAGTAGTATTTAGAAAAGGGTTTTGTCAAAGGTGAACACTGGCAATGTTGATAAATGAGGATGTAATTGAGTCCGAGAGGTGAGAGGTAGGAAAATCAATCTTCTGTACATTTACTGCAATAACCTATTGTACATTCATGGAACAAATTTTTGCATTTGAAAATTTCTATACTTCTTAGTATTAGAAAATTGTAAATACAGTATTTTCCCATTAAGGAGTGGCTGCAAGTACAGAAGGCATTGAGGGTTAAAACTAATGAGGCATTGAAGAAAAAGCTTTAACCAGTTGCAATTCTAGGATTCATAAATTTTAGCCTAAAAATTATTTAAATTGTATCTAGTTAGCATTTATACTTCATGAATTCAAGGAACAAGTAAAGCCAAAATGCATTTTCTCTTGGAGACATGAAAGAAAGGATCTGGCAGTTTCTTGAGTACTAATTTTCTCTTATAAGAGCAGTGGCTACCTGTTCACTAAAAAAATAAATAAATAAATAAAAAAGGAAGCTGAACTTCTATTTACTAAAGCAGAAGAATGCCAGTTCTGTGGGAGACAGCGAAGAGGGCTAGCCATTTCCCAAAGGCACAAGCACCGAGAGGCCATTCGTAGAGAACAGAGATGCGACACTCCAGGGACAGGGGCAGCAGAGGAACGCAGCTCAGAGCACAGACTCCTGAGCCGGGCTGCCTGCTTTGAATCTTGTCTTTGCTTATGACTATCTGCATGGTCTTAGGCAAGTTATGTAAATTTTACGTGCGTTAGTTTCTTCATCTGTAACATAGAGCATTAATTTTAAGATCTAAATGAGTTACTTTCTAGCTAACCTGGTAAGACTTAGAACAGTGCTTGGCATGTAGTAAATTTCTGTTCAAGTGTTGACTATTTTAATACTGTTATAACTATGTATTGCATTACAATATGGTGTCAGATGGCTATTGGATTGAATGGGGTGATACTTCATAAGTTATATAAACATCTCACCACTATGTTGAACACCTGAAACTAATATAATATTGCATGTTAACAGTAATCAAGACATGAAATAAAAAAAAGAGTGTTGACACCTAACATAGGGGTTTGCCCTGCAGTAGCTTTCTGAGCATGCTCAGGAACGCCTTGAGGGAATATGGAATTTAGGCCCACAGAAGATCAACCATTAGGTTAGAACTGAAAGCCAAAAGATGGAAATCTAAAGTCCCATTGATCATCAACAAATAAAGTAATTACAAAGAAATACGATGTAATGAAAAAGTGCTTAGCTTAGGGGCAGGAATAATATTAACTCAGCCCGTTGAAGCCGACTACAGGTATCTGCTTGGACTTGAAGAATTTGATTCATTATAGCTTAAAGGGCAAAGTGATGGATGACATTCATAGCCAGATTGATGGCATTAGCTGTGTCTCAGGAGATGGGTATTACAAATAAGAAAAAAAAGGAGCATATCCATCAGTCTGAATAAGCTGAGCAAATGCTCCCCACACCAAAGAAGTTTTAAAGGTACATAGGAACAGCCTTTTGATTGACCTCCTCCTCTTCCAGAAACCTGTCTCCCAGCAAAGGAGACCTTCCCTTCCATTCCACTCGCAAAGCTTGTGTTTTTACCTCTGTTAGAGCTTTTTCATGCTTTGCTTCATATAAAAATCACTAGACTATTGGTCAAACTTTCTTTGCTAGCCTGGATCTCTTTGAAGGCAGACACTGTGTGATTTCATCTTTTTTCTCCTTGCACTGTGTCTGAGACATAAGTAGATACTCAACGCACTTGTAAGCATAACTGAACAGAGGTTCTCACTGGAGTGTTTTTGATCAAAAATAAGAAATACAGCCAAATTACATTCAACCATTAAATGAGAACTTAACTCAATTGTCAAGGGAGGGGACAAGGGCTCATTCAAAATGGTGGAGATGTTTCAGAGCTCTTGTATAAATCAACATATTCTGCCTTTCTGTGAAATCACAATGCTGCTGGGGATTTCATGGAACTGTACTGTCAAGATCTGACCGCTCAGCTTCTCAGGTCACTTTCACTGCATTCTGTGCCCCACACATTCATAGAGCCCTTGCTGCTTGAAGCACTCTCTTCACTTCCCCTCTTCTCCCACTCTCCTCTTTGTGTTGGGAGTTGATTAGATTACCTCTAAGAGATGCAGACAGGACAGCCTCTCAGTGTTATACTTGTTCATTTAATCTCTTAGCTAAGAAGATCTTAGCCATGATTTCAAACAACTTCTCTTCCAGTGCCTGATGGGTTAAGCCATAATCCCAGTGTATTAAACATAATTTCATGGCTGATGATCAGATTGAAAAATTGTGCCTTTTTTTTTTTTTTTAATCTGGAAAAGAAATACTCTGAGAAATTCCCTCATAGAGGATGGAAAGGTCACTGAGCAACATGGTCCTGGGCATTTTCAGTCTCAGGGTCTTTTATACGAGTCATTGAGGAACTTTGGGTTACTTTTCTTGGCCCAGGCAAAAGCAACATCAAAAATTCATTGAGCTTTGTTAATTCAGTGAGTGTTTATTGAACAAATGCAAATAGTTGTAACTAATATTAATTTAGTCCTTCTAAGGGCCAGGCACTTCATACACATTTTTAAGTTGATAGCTTACAATAACCTAATGTGGTAGGTTCCACTGTTATCTCCATTTTACATATGAGGAAACAGAATTAGAGAATTTCAATGACTTGTGCTTGGTAACACAGGTAGTAGGTGGCTAATGCAGGATTAAATTATGTTAGATTATTTTTATTTTTTAATTATTTTTAGAGAGAGGGAAAGGGAGGGAGAAAGAGAGAGAGAGAAATATGAATGTGACTGAGAAACGTTCTGAGTGATTGGTTGCCTCTTGTACATACCCTGGCTAAGACTAAACCTGCAACCCAGGCATGTGCCCACTGGGAATCGAACCAGCAACCTTTCTATTTGCAGGACGACACCCAGCCAACTAAGCCACACCAGTCAGGGCATAATTTCACAAAATATCTATTGAGTGAATAAATAAGAGATTCATTTTGTTTATTGTTTATGCATGAAGTAGTAATTTTCAGTTATACTTAATGGACTGAAGGAACCTCACTTTTTTCTTGGATTACCTTCAATCTTCTTTAAAATTTTTAATTACTGTACACTACTATAGTACATACAATGTGTCAAGGCCCATTTTAAGTGCTTTATAAATATTGACTCATTTAACTCTTACAGCAACCATATGGGGTAGGTAAAATCAAACTCAGGGAGTCTGTGCATGTTCCCAACCATCATACCATGCTGCTTCCTGGCTAACTCTCATAAAAGTGTCATCTCCATGGAGTTTAATGCTCACAAGATGTGTCTTCATTCTCTCCTATAGAATGCTCTTCCATCTTGCCCATCTTTCCTTCCTCTCCACCCAGATTAAAGAGGAAAATAAGTAAGTGGTTTTAGTTCATTCCATTGTGCCTTTTCTTCTTTGAAACAGCAATGCCTACTGTTAGTGAAGCTTCTCTCAGGCCATCTTCAAGGACAGGCAAGGGTCTGACCCCACTGGCCACTGGAAAACTGACCTAGCCCACATCTACCTTTTTCTCCCATGTCTGTCTCCTTCCTGTTTCTCCAGGGCCCTGAGATTCCTGCCACAGCCCTTCCTATCCTTGAGAAGGGAGGTTAGTGGTCTATGGAGTGGCAACAACTGCCCTTTAAACCCAAAACTTAAAAGGAAGCCTGATTTTATAAACAATTCCTCCACTTGCATGACTAAATAGTCATTGGGTTCTTTCCTGTCCTCTTACAGTTTTTCTCACAAACACACAAGCATCCTCAGAGCTGTGAGTCTGATATAGCACTGCACCTTCCCAGGAGGCAATTGTCATGAGCTGAGACACCTGGGATTTCATTCCTGCTCTGTCGCTAAAGGACGATCTGTTTTGGGGCAAGTCGTTGGATATTACCCGGATTTGGTTTCATCACCTGTCAAACGACTCAGGTGAAAGGAAGGCCAGGACTTTTAAGGTCCTTTCCAGCTCTACACTGTGATTTTCTTGGTGCAATTACATAAAAAAAGTGCTCAGATATCTAAATTTCTTTACTCTTCCTACTGATCGAAGCATCACTCCAAGGGAGCCACTGTTCTTTACTAAATGGGGGTAAACTTTTCAGAGTTGAAAGATGACAGCTGCTGCAGATGGTAATAGATCAGAACCCAGTTACTTGCAGGATTCCTCCCTATTTCTCTGTAAATATTCAGGGGAGATAATGAGTAAACTGATATTTCAGCTCTCTGGCTTACATAATAAACTAATACAAGATAAATTCATTTAAAATAAGACACTGAAAATCCTCCCTCTTTCACTAAGGGAGAAGGCAGCAGCCCTCTTGCTGTCTGATATTGCATAAAACCTTGGGACAGAGCATTGGTAAGGACAAGGGCACTGCATCACTTTCACACGTAGCAGTTCTTTGAATATTCATCCCAAACAGCTAGAGCTATTTTGTATGGACTGGATTTTGTCACTTCAAAGGGCCTAAAGAATGTTACAGGCACTGGCTATTCATTCTACCAATATACACTTGAAAAACAGACTAGCTATTGGTCCCCACTTTGTAAACAGAAAGCATGAAGCATGGGAGGATGTCACTCTAGGAAAATGCAGGCCTCTAGGATTGTGGGTGTTATATTCCTGAAGGAACAAGAAAGGTCTTCCTTTCTAAAACATTTAAATATAGAGGTGCTCAGCTGGGAAATGTCTTTGGGAGTACTAACCTGACCCATTCGGGGTTGACCTCTAGTCTGCATTCTTGTTCAGCCCAGTCCAGTTTAATAAACATTAACTGAGCATTACTATGTCCAGGTGCTGAGTACTTCATGCTTAGGAAATAAAGATGAATAAGACAAAGATCTTAATCTTGAGTGAGAGAGACAATCTAGTTAATTGGTAATTTGATAGGATGTAAACGGAGCACAGAAGAGTTAAATCAGCAATGTAGCCCAGACAGAGAATATCATACAATGTTTCTCCAAGGAGTACATCTTAAGGAATGAGTAGGAGTCACCCATCTGAAAAAAAGGCAGCAGCTGAAGTACAGAAAGGAGAAGGTTTTTCTGGCACGGAATGGCTAACTTCTCAGGAATTCTGTTACCTCTTCCTGGGAAGGCAGACTACATGTCTTTGCTTATCTTGCAGTTTAGTGAGGATCATGTAACTGAGTCCTGGTGAATCAAGCATGGTCTAAACTAAGTGATGCATTTCCACGTCTGGCAATAGACCCTCTGGTGTTCCAAGCTCTTCTCTATCCTGCATTTGTGAAGCCCTCAGAGAACTCTGAGATGGGAGAGCCACATGAATGAAGAAGCCTAGATCCCTGAGTCACTGATTGGAGGAGAGTTGCTTGACCCTTCATTGGATTTAGTATAAGTGAGAAAAAAATGTAATAGTGTTAAGCCACTGAAGTTTTACAGTTGTTTGTTATAGCAGTTGGAATTTATTACCTGATTATAGAGTGTGCCAGGCTAAAGGAGAATAATAAAAAAAAATCTGAAAGACTTGTTGTCACTTCAAAATTTATATACTCTAAATTACCTAAGCTGTTTACCTTAAAGTCAATTACTCTTTGGTCCCTCCCTATTCTCCAATGGCACCAACTTCTCCAGAAAAATAAGTAATCTTTTACGCTGATCTAAATGATCTAAATGAGCATATCTGTTTGTCCCAGAACCATGAGACATTTCAGAACAGAATGAACCTTGAAAGGACTCCAGGAACACTGCAGCCCGTCTCATCAGAGACTAGATGTACAGGAAGTGAAACGTCCGATACTCTCAGTTAGACTGCGTGTCCAATCGTGTATTAACTCTAGGTTAGATCCCCCATGCTAATGGTGCATACATGTGTGTGAGATTTTGTTTGTGAGTATATGTTTAATCAGATGTTCACAGGGTGGTAGGTCTATATTCCGTGGCTCTAAGTTAAAGATACCAGATGGTGAAAAGCAAGAAACGCGAGTAAAAACAACGAGGGTAGATGGAAAGTGAGGGATGGCATGAGAGAATGAAAAGTTACCTTGTCAGGAAATACCCTGAGAGCATCTGCACCTGTAGCCTACATTTCATCATTGCCCTCTTGAAAAATAGTAGAAATAGGAGTAAGTTTCTCTCATTTTTCTAAGTGACAGGGAAATAAGACGGAACCTTCTTTTCTAGACTCTTAAAGAAATGACACTGAGCGTCCCCTTGCCCCCTAAAGCTAGCACACATCTTCACCGGCCATCAAGACTAGAATTAACTAACATCTGAGTCTGAAGGACCTTGGAAGAACTAGGGCCTTTAAGAACATCTGCCTGAACAGGAAGCCATATTGAGATAATGCCATTTTCGTAATACTCCCCTTGAACTCTGAAATAATCTGTGCTCCCATTTTACTAAGACTTTCATTTCTGGAGATAGTCTTTTCCCCTGTGAGACAGGGGTAGCAGAATGACAGCCATAATCAAATCTGGTCCCCGACGTTTTACTGTATTATGAAGTGTTTGGAAACAAAGGCAGCATTTTTTTGAGGGCAAGTTTGTAGTCTTTAGTTCACCAGTTTCCACCACTCCCTGTTGTTTTGCTTTTAATGTTGTTTGCATTCTCAACCCCTGCCAGTGTGTCTCTAGATCCTTGCTCACAGCTTTTGTCTGAGTTAACTATTGTCTTTATCTATTTGCTCTAATCAGATCTAAAGTTAAATAATGCCCCCTTTTTTTCTTGCTTTGTTAGCTTTTTAAAATGTATATTCTTTGCTAGCATCCTTAAAGCCTTGTCCAATAGATTTTGACCAATTTACTTCCCTAATATGGATGGAAATATGCTATTTTCAGTAATGAGGCACCAACAAGGAAAAACATGTGTATAAATTTTTTGTGTGTTTTATGAAATTACTTATGTGTGTGAATTACTTAGCCCAGTGATATTCAGATCATGAAGACTTTATGTGCAATTGACACATCTCTGACATGTCTAATTTCTGTATGATTGTACCATATCAGGCTACCTTATATATTGTTCTACAGACCAGAGGCATGTGCCTCTTTTTTGAATGATGTCAAATGTGGCTTCTGAATTTTCTAAATATGAGTAGTGCAGTCCCATGAAGATGGCCCACGGAAATTAGATGTTTTTGTTGTTGCTGTTGTTAATGGGTTATTCCATTTTAACCACAAATGTAGACAGTGGCAAACCTCTGAGATTATCCCCAATGATCCCACCTGCTGGGGTTCACATCCTATGCAAACCCCTTCTGTTGTGTGGGAGTGGGTCTAGAGACTTGATTCTAATAAATAAAATATGACAAAGAATAAGTCTTATCTCAGGAAGAAAATTGTTTTTCTTTCTTTCCTTTTCACTCTCTCTGTATGAGAAGATGATGTTAGCTGAACCTATAGTGGTAATCATTTCACAATATATTTAAGTCAAGCCATCATGCTGTACACCTTAAATTTAAATAGTGATATGTGTCAATTATTTGTCAATAAAACTGGAAAGAAGAGAATAAGAGAAAGGATAGGATGTGAAAGACAGTGACTTCCATCTTGTTGGCATTTTCTGGCCCTCTCTCTTGCTTGTGCTGCTGAAGCCAGATGCCTGTTGTGAGATGCTTTAAGAAGAGGCCCATGTGACAATGGACTGAGGGAGGCCTCCAGCCAACAGCTTGTGAGGTACTGAGTACTCAGTCCAAAAGGCCCCATGGAACAGAATCCTGCTACATCCACATGAGTGACCTAGAAAGTGGCTCCTTTCCAGTTGAGTCTTGAGAAGACTGTAGCTCTGGTAGAGACCCAGAGCCTGAGAACCCAGCTAAGCTCTACCTGGACTCCTGACATACAGAAACTGTGAAATAACAAATATTATTATTAAATACCATCAAGATTTGGGGATAATTTGTTACATAGCAATAGATAACAAACATAGGATCTTGTTTTTCTGTTGGAATAACAAATAACTTAAAAAAAACAGTATCTCAAACTGAGGATTAGAAAGGGAGTAATTTAATCCAATCAGAGGTGTTCAGTGAAAAAAATAAATACAATTATGTGGCCACCAAAGATGGGTTATGTTGAACTGAACCAAGAAATCAAAGGCAGCTAAAAAGCAGGTGTTCATTAGGCAGTAAAGTGGAAGTAAAGTAGCAATGAACAAAACAACGCACACCAGAAACTGTACCATGATCAAGAATCCTGTGACAACACCATTCAGTAGTCATCAAATATTTTTGCCTTTCTGGAACTCGCATTGTTGCTTTGAGGAACTGCAACAATTAACTGAGGAGAATGAATAGGCAAGGAGAGAAAATACCAGAGAGGCAGGAAGACAACAGGTATTGTGGAAGCCAAAAGAAGACAGTGTTGACAGGTGACAAGAGTATCAGAATCTACCAAACACAAAGTGAGGTAAAGGTGTAACTGTGGAGAACTGTAACCCATCCCATCATTCTTTTGACAATGTTTCTGTAAATGCTGATTCTAATTAATATGCAGCTTGCAGATAAACAACACATTTATATACAAATCCCAGGAACTAATTTCAAAAGATACAAACTCCAACCTTCAGGCATCCTAGCTCTGGGAGATTTGCTGACCTTCAACCATAAAACCAGGATGACACACACCAGACTATCCACCGCTTGACTAGTTTTGAGGTCCTATTGGAAGAGACTGTGCTGGTCTGCATGTGAGAACTTTTCAACACCCACCCCTTGATCTCTCGGTTCTTCTCTCCCTCTCCCTCCTTATAAAAACCTCTGCCTGCGCTGAGATGTTAAGATGGGCTTTGAGACAAGAGACCTCCATCTTCTCAGGGGGCTGGCACTTGAATAAACCACTTTCCTTTTCACCAGCACCTGTCTCATGAATTTGGCTTTGGTTGTGGCAAGCAGCCAGACCTGGGTTTGGTTACAAAGGTGAAAAGGGGCTCATGAATTTCTGATCTGCTGGTCACTGGTGACCTTAGCACTAGTTCCCTGGCGGTGTGGCAGCCAAGGAACTAGTTAGACCCAAGTAGATGGAAACATGAGTGGGAGCAAAGGAAAGGAGGATAGTGAGGAGACAACTACTTGCTACCAAGCATTTAGACAACTACTAAATAATTCCAAAAGATATTATAAAACAGGAAAATATTAGAAAAGGAAGTGCTGAAAAATGAAGTGAGCAGGTGACCTTGAAGTTGCTAGGATGCTGAAATGCATTTTCAGTTCAGGATGAGAGCTATTAAGAGAGCAGATAAATATGGGCCTGGACGTGAGATCCCACAAACCTTCAAAATGAATACCCTTCTGGGTTCCTGACCTCCAGTTGTTATACTGTCAAAAGACAAAAGAGATTATGACCTTTTAAAAAGGATTTTAGAGGATTAGCCAAAGACCTGGCCACAGAGAATTCTTATCTGGTAGAAGGTAAATTATATGTTGCAAATAAGTAATCAGATAATTTCCCTGGGTCAAAGGGACAGAGAAAAGCCCATTATGCTTGCAGTTTCTCAGAGAGTAAAATTAAGCCATCTTCTCATGGGACTTTTGGTGTGTTACCTTTCTTAAAAAGTGAGAAGGGTGAAGTTTGATCTTCAGGAGTCCAGGGAAACTTTTAGATGTAAAGACTGAGTTGACGTTGGTGGAAGAAGTGGATGCGGGGTGAAAATTGATGTTAAGCATTGCTACTGAAGGTTAAGTATTGCAAAAGACAGAGGGAAAGAATGGGTGGAGAGGGAATTAAAGTGCTTATTGCCGTAAAGGTGTCCATGCTACAACATATCGAATGCATTCTACATGTTCAATGTACCCAGTGTACTTGAGGACATGCAGACCTTGGTGGTGGTGAATATTTCAATATAAAAAGGCGTATTACAGGACAACCATTCTTACCAAAAGAATAAACTTCTGTCTTTGAAACTTGAAACAATAAATACATATAAAGCATGAAACACATGCTTTGAAGTGTGCTAACAGATCAAGATTGCACTTAGAAAGTTACCTTTTTTCTGTTAAGGAACAATCTCCCCAGTTCCAAAATACACTATGTTAATTAAAGGATCTCAGGTAGCAGTCACGGAATATTTGTCATGACAGACGAAGAACAGGTATACTCTGAAGACCCAAATTGTGCAGACATAATGAGAAGGCACTTTGTCCCTTCCTGGCAGTGCATAGTTAGAGAGAATGCAAATGAATGTGCTGGCAGTAAAATTACGCTATTAACCATCTGAAGATTGGGCTCATTACCTAAGAAAGCAAAGCATCAATTTGTAGCACTGTAACATTCTGTTTGTGCTGCTGAGCACGTGTTTGAATGTTTTTATGTATTCTCTGTGCATTTGGGTACATAGTGAACACTTTGCAACAGCCTCTTGATGGAAGCTTAATTTTGTATTGTTTCTATTATATTGTTTTTCTCTAACGGGAATGATATTTTGTCTTAAAAGTAAACACTTCATTTATTCTCCAAATAATTCTATGTTCAAGTTCTTTTTGTTCACATCAAATGGCATGTATAGGCTTACAGATATACTTTTAAATTGAGGCACTCCTTGATTTAAAAAATTATATTTGAATAACATGTGAGGAAAATATCCATTTACTCAATCATTCATTCTTTTAATGTGAAAGCACAGTAGAAATTTCAAGGATGAATGTGACATTGTTTCTGCCCTCAGGATGCTTTTACTAATACTATCAGTACCTTCAGACAGAACAAGTATAGAACTATCAAATCTCAGAGGAAAGAAAGAGCAGTGTATTACTTCCTTCCACAAATATTGTTGACCACCTACTCTGTGCGAGGCACTGTTCCAGAGAGTGGGTATGTAGAAGGGAATACGACAGTCATGGTCCCTGACCTTCTGGACTTGGCATCCTTGGGGAGAAATGGAAAGTAAGAAAGACGACAAACTTCGGGCAGCCATAAGTGCTATGGAGGAAAAAGTAAAGAAGGACAGTACAAAGCACAGTGATATGAGCAAGGAGTGTGACTTTGAGATCATGAGGCCTCTGTGAGGAGGTGGTGGCTGAATAGAGATACGATAATGCATAGAAAGAAGTGACTGAAGATCTGAAGTTAAGGCTTCCCAGGCAGAGACTAATGAGGAAAGACCTTGAGGCAAAATGTGCTTGGCATATTTGGGAACAAAAAGCGCATGACTAGAGTGCAGGAGAAGGGGAGAGTGAGCGATGAGGTCATAGGTGTGGGAAGGGGCCAGATGCTATTAAGTTGGGTAGGCCACCGGAGATTTTGAGCAGACTGTGGCATGTGGCATGACTGTTCTGATGCTGTGTGGAAATTCAACTGCAGAGTGGTAAGAAGGGTGACTGGGGCAGAGATGAGGCATCTGCAAACTGCCCAGGCTAGAGAGAACCACGGAAAGATAGATACAAGTAGCCTAACCTAGAGGTGACAGATCAGAATCTAGTGTGGTCCAGTTAGAGGCAGTTGGTTTGAACTAGGGGGATAATTACCGAGGTGGTGAGAGGCGGTTCCACTTTGGCAGAAGTCTCACAAAGGAAGTGATATGGAACTATTTGAGCCGAACTTCAGTGATGGGCAGCACTGTGACAATGGGGAGTCATTCACTGATTTTTGTATTGAGTGCCTATTATGGGCTGGGCACTGGTCAGGGTCCTGGGGATACAGTAGTGCAGAGCTCTTGCTCACAATAAGGAGGAAACTTGCCAAGGAAGTAATATTTTAAGTAAGGGTACAAAAGTAGTGAGGGAAACAATACACATAAGCATTACTTCTAGAATTACTTCTAAGGATGCTTTATTATTTCCTTTTAGTGTAGAAAACTGTCTGATTAAACTCCTTTGCATGCTTGGCTCACCTTGAATTTGCAAAAGTGTAAAGTTTCTATCAGTAGAAACTCAGTTTATTGTCAGTTGGCAAATTTCATCAGATCACTTCCTTAGAACAGTAGTTAATATTTATCTTTCCCATTCTGCTACCTTGCCTCAACGCTGCTCACCCCACCTGAATCTTTCCCCAGATGGGTGACCCCATCTTGACTTCCCCTCCTTCTAATTCCTATTGTACACTCCTTCTGAATGAACCAACCTAAAGCATTCCAGTCATGTCTGCTCCCCAGTGCTAACAGAATAAATTTCCAGTTCCTTAGTCTGACCAACGGACCCAACCTACATTTTCTGTTTTATCTCTAACTTCACTCTCCAACTGTTTTAATCAAATTGGATTTTTTCTTCTTTTTTGAAAAGGTATCTTTCAAATTGTGCTGAAACAAATATAACAAAACCTGAAGTTTACCACCTTAACCATATGTACATGTACAGTTTAGTGGCATTAAGCACATTCACACGTTGGGTGAATCCCATCAGATTTTAAGTCACGTGTCATTATTCCCCTAATGCTTCTGGCAATTTGTTGCTTGGCCCTAACTGTATTTATATGCTTTCTGCTGGCCCCTGAAATGCCTTTTCCTTTCATTACCAATTAAAATCCTTCCTGTCTGGAAGACCAGTGCTCAGATCCTACCTCTTGCTTTAGGCTCCTATGAAACCTTATCTGGACATAGAAGGTCAACTCTGTTGCTAGGCAACATACTGCTTACAAAAGGCATCTGGACTGGGAAGATTTATACATGAACTATAAATACCTGATGGGGATGGTGGACTTTCCGAATGATGACTCCTGTAATTAGGCAGGTCCCTTGTCCCTGGAGGCTAAGCCTCTGGAGGTGTTGCAAGAGATAGAGAGCAGGATGATAGCTGGGGGGCAGGGGACGTTCCAGGGTGGAGGGATTGAGAAAAAAGGAAAACGGACTCATGGGCAACAGTGTGGTGATTGTTGAAGGGGGTGTATAAGGAGATTAAATGGTAATGGAAAAAATACAAAGTAGATTAAATTAAAAAAAGAGATACTGCTTCTTATTGGTCACGCACGAGGTTTCTAATCCAGGAACATTCCCAAATCCACCCAATATTGATCTTCTCTTCTTGGGCCAGAAGGGCCTGGACTGGTAGTTGCACTGAATAAGGATCCCACTGAAGAGAGACTCTGTAGCTGCCCTGCTGGCCAGTGGAGCTTCCTGTATTGCATCTTCATAGGTAAAATCTATAGCCGAGGACACCCCATAGCAGTCTTGTGATGCTGTCTACTTGAACCTAAGAAGACGTGGTTTGGGGAGTGGCATCAATCTGTAGACAGGTTGTCCTAAATACTAACACCCCTTGCACACCTGGACTTAAAGCACTGGGGCTGTGCTTAGGGTGAGGGTACTAAAGTGTTGCTTACCTTTGGAAGGAGCTGGATTGCCTGTAGAATTCTTTGTCTATGCCCAGAATTAAGGATTCCAATTTCCAATAAATCCTGATCTTCCATAACATTGCTTCCCTGAAACAAAACCAGAAATGTTATAGGTTAAACTGAGCATTTTTATTATGGCAAATAATGATTTATTTAATACAGAGACAAATAGCCAATATGTGATATGAGTTTCATAGACAAAAATGGAGTCATTTTTCTGTGAGGGTGAGGTCAGAGGGGGTCCCCTATGTTGAAAGCTCTGGGAAAATGTTCTTTCCCTCACCAAGACTCTCCTGGTTTACTATTTCTGTTTGGATTTTCTGCATAAGGGATTCATTCATTCCTGTGATTTAAAACTCTGTCCCTGTAAAAATGTAAATGCTTCTAGGAAGTGTTGCCATTTAGAACTATCAGTGATCTGTACATTGATGGGAATGAATCAGTTTTGTTCCCCTCCCCCCCAAAAAAAATAGATACTGTGAGCAGATGGAAAAATTGCTTGTACAAGGCAAGTTAAAGTGAGAATTCATCTTAAAATATTGAATACCAGACACCTGGTCAAGATGTGGGACCAGAACAGTGAATAAGATGCAGCCCCCTGCCCACAGCTGTCTTTATCCCTTGTAGTACAGTGTGATGGGAACAGCCTGCTGGAAGGCAGTTGGAATAAATGTGCTGTGATGGTGACACATGCTGGAGAGCCCGGAGGGATCAGGGGAATGATTCAGAGGAGATGGTGTCTAATCAGGTACCTGAAGGGTGGTGAGGACTTAGCATTCTAAAGAGAAAAGACAGGGGAGAGATTATGGTATGGTCCTACAGCTAAGAAAGAACAGAGTGTCCTTGGGAGCATCAAGTTCTGGGATAAGTTGAAGAGAGGAACAAAAGGTCATAGTGGAAAGGTCAGCCAAGGCCGGACATACAGACACTGCATGGCATGCTGAGGAATGCAGCCCTCATCCTGCCCACGTGGGGATCCACAGACAGATTTTAAGGAGTTACATCACAAGATCTCAACCTTAGAAAGATCACTTTGGTTTCTGTGGCTGGGCCTTAATTTGCTTACCCATAAAATGATGAAGATGAGCTACAAAATCTGCAAGGACAAGCCAGTCCTGAAATTCTCCAATTTCATTGATTTTTTTTACACCTCTGATTTATATACAAAAATTTACAGAATGCTTACTTTTGTCTTTTGGGGTTTGTAAGCTAGTTTCCCTTTAAATCGAGGAGTCTACAGAAAAGTTCAAAAATTGAGATCACTGTTTTTTTTTTTTGGACAAATCAAACTCTTTCCTCTTAATGTGTAACACAAAAACACTTATGAATAGAAATTAAAGAATACCTATTTGTGGAGAGCAGTGGGTACTAATGAACATTTACAGCAGAAGAAAATGAGTTGGACAGGTCAACCTGGTGGGCAGGGAGACCATTAGGAGTCCACTGCAGTTGTTCTAGGGATGATGTGGGATTAGACTGAGGTAGTGGTCGTAGGAGACAGAAAGAAGCAAGAGGACTTGAAACTATCAAGAAGTACGACTTGAATACATGGAATGATGGAGACACGCAGAATGCACATTACTTCCAGGCTTGGGCAAGACAGGGTGGTTCATGATGGCCTTTCTTGAGCTAATAAAGGAGAGGGGGACAGTCTTGTGTGCTGCAAAATGAGACCAACACCTTTCCCTGGACAGGGACAGAGTAGATGGGTGTAAACAATTTAACATTAGGCTACATTATAAATGGATCAATGACTGGTCTTAGAAAAATGAAGGCCATTAGAATTGTACCATAGCTAGGGACTTCACGTGGACAAAAACCTTCTACCTACTCCTAGTATCATTCCTATGCTTAAACGGCCCTGGAGTTCCTGGAGGAGGCCGAGTGATCCAGGTACACAGCAGCATGATAATGAAAAGCCTAATGAAAAACAAATAAAGCCAGTCTTGGCAATACGCCATAGGAAACATTGCTCTCAAGAAATTACTCAGTGCACACAATAGAGCATGGCTAAGAATACAAATGACTTCACTTGGAAATGGCGTTATTATTTTCAGAAATGGACTACTGTGCCATGAGCGGGATATATGGAACAATTCACATTTCACTTCTACACTTCGAGGGATTTTCCAAAAGGAGTTACCCAGCTCTTAAAACAAACAAACAAAAAAATAGTAACAAAAAACCTTTGGCCCTTTATGTTTTAGACCATTACCAGGTTTTCCATGGACTAAATTACCAGCCTACAACTTCAGCTCAGAAAATATAGAACCTGGCTTCTTTGTACAGATGCAAAGCACACCAGGATCCTATGGTCTGAACTAGCTACTACCTAGAGGTAATCCTGAAAACTTGATTTCCATGTTTGAATACTGAAATGATTGGAAGAATTGAGAATTTAAAGACCCCTTTTCTTTCTCTTACCTACCAACATCTTCTTTATGTTCAGTAAGAGAGGAACCTTTCAGGAGAACTGAGGGGAAGTTAGACTTCTCTTTGGGCCAAATTTCCTAGCACACAGGATAATCACCAAGCATTTTTGAAAAATGAGTGAAAATGATGGGGTGCAAAATGCAAATGATAAGAATGTGCCTGGGGGAAATGTACTAATTGTAGAAATGTAAAGAAAATGATTCACTGCCCTGATGAGACATGTTACAAATGTTCTATTTTTGCTCTTATTTCAATACATAGGGATACCAAAAATATCCTGGTCCATCACCTAGCCAGTCTTTTGTTCAAAACAGCACCAGGCTTGGAATCTAAAGATGTGGATCTGAGTCTTGTCTGCATAAACTTGACTAAGTCATTTATTAGTCGTGAGCCTCTGGTCCTGCCCATAAAACGAAGCACTTTAATGAACATCCTTTCATTTCTAAATGCCGTGATTTCAGTCACGTCCAACTTTTGATTAGTATCATTGTATATAAGAATAGGTTGTATAATTTGAAATTACATTTTATTGTTTCAGAACTTGTAACCTAAAGTTAGCTTCAAGAAGTAATTATAGAAAAGTGCAAGAATGCATTTATTTTGACAAATTCATCTCAGTACTAGGAACTTACAAAATTTTTATTAGGCAATGAGAGAATACTTTATTTTTATAATGTCATGGATTCTCACAGCTTTCCAGAGGGAAAAAAAATTAAATGTTTCAAGTCTTACAACTAACCATTTTGTTTGTTCTTGGGTAACAGTCACACCATCAGGGACAATAAACATTTCCATTTTTCCGAGGGAGGGGAAATTTATTCTCTCATTATCACCTGCCTTCACTAAACGTTAGACAATCTCAGCTTAACTTATTTTTTTTCTTGATGAAGCTGAACATCAAGGGGGGAAAATTGGGATGACTGTAATTGAGCAACAATAAAAAAATAAAACTGAACGTAAGCTCTAGCTTTCTCCCTCCTCCATCCATTTTTCACATGGCCGCCAGATCAATGGGTTTGGGAGCGGAGCTCTGATCTGTCCATCTTCTGCTTAATCACCTAGTCTGCTGCACTGTTCCTGCACTTCACAGCACATGCGCTGTCTCCAGTTCCTCATCTCCCGAAGGCCCCTTAACCCACCACCGTAAGCGTTTACCCCCATTAATCCATAGAATGTCTCTGCCCAGGGTTAACAATGACCTCTCAAGTGCCATATGTAGTTGAATCTTCCAATTCTCATCTCAAGGACTCAGCGGCCACATGTGGCTGTTGGCTGCTGGCTACTGTACCGGACATCGCAAATGCAGGACCTTTCCCTCAGTATAGCGAGTTCTTTCCGACAGTGCTTCCCTGCAGCTGAAGACATCGAAGCTGGCTGAATCACACAGAGTGGGCAAAAGTGGTGAGGCAGCAGAATCAAACACAGGGAGTCAGAAACACTCGTGCATCATTCTCAGGATAGAATTGATGTGCTTCTTAGTCAAAGTTCATGAACATTAAATTTATGGTCTTCAGCAAATTCTCTCCTAATCTTTCAGCCATTAAAACAAACTAGCAACTAGTTCCATTTTCATTAGTGTTCCTTTTTTATGGGGCTAGAAATCTATGCTACCGAAATGACAAATCAAATTGAAAAATTACTTATTTTCTTAGCATGGTACCAGGCATGTTGCATAGTGTGTTCAGGGAATAATAATCAGTAAATGAAGTTGTTAAGTTAATGACTTACTAGAAGGGTCAAAGGCCCAAGGCAGTGTTTTTAGAACAGACGTTCCTTTACTGACAAGAAATATCTAATCCAGGGGGTCTTTATTGCTTTCTTAAATTATGGAGTAAAGAAAAACAATCAAATATTTGTGTACTGAGAGCTGGAAGCTGAAGTTTCTCTGACCATGTAGGGAGTGATTTACATATTATATTTTTTTCAGCCGTGACAAATAAGATGTCCAAATAGAATAAAAAGCAGTGTTTTGCACTCAATGATCCATTAGAAATAGAATAGCTATTATTGAAGTCTTCTTTCAACAATATCTGTGCTGACTGCTTCTGTCTCCTAGAACTCCAGCTCTAAAACTTCTCTTATTTTTAACCACCTTAGTACCATATGTATTATATTCATTTAGAAACCTTTCCTTCATATTGCATATTATATAAAATGCTAGCAAAACATATTGAAGGATCATAGAGAACTGTTTTCTTCTTAATATAAGCTTGAGTTGGATGTTATTTATTCTCTTTTCAGTCCAAGCCTGAAAAATTATCATGAGGATGCTATTATTGGAGGAAATTTCTTTTGGTCTATAATGAACTAAGTTAGATTCTTCTCCACAGTTTGTGTGACCTTAAGTATTTAAATATTTAAGATGGAATGTTTGTATAATAAAATGACACTAAGATCTTGCAAACTCACACATGGAAAAACACGTATTCCAGTTTATTTTAATATAATTTTTACAGCCTAAATGACAGGGTGGTATAAAACTACAAGTATCCATTTGCTTTTCAAAAATTCACATTACACCACTGGCTTTTATGAAAGACCTACATTAGTACCTCTGTTTGCTATCCAAAAGAAATCTGAAGAGTAGTTTTGATTTCAAGAAAAAGAGCAAAAAGCAGAAATAGCATTCAGTGTTGGTTTTGTAGGGAACCATTAGAGAGGCAGCTGCACCCTCAGTAGCCAGAGTGGCCCCACCAAGCTCCTTCCCCAGGAACCGCACTCAGCATCCCAGCGTCAGCCCACCACAGCTTTGAACTCTGGGAGCAGCTGAGCTTCCTTCAAGTATCTGTGCATCCCTTAGCAAGACATGTCCTGAGGTATCTGAGAAGCATAAGAGAGCTCGTAAGGGTATTACACTTAATGTAAAACTGAACATAATTAAGCATTTCAATCATGGTAAACAAAAGAAAGACATTATACATATGTTGGACTTGGGGTCTGGGGATGCTCAAAAATTGTCCCATATAAATTAATGATAATTGCTTTTTTGATTTATGTCACTTCCACTTAAAAAAGTTTTCACAGGTACACTCTACTTTTATATAGCAGGGAAATGTTTGCATACATAATATTCTTGAAATAACAATGCTATCTCTTAGCTTCTATTAGGGCTAAGGGGGCACATTTAAGTAATCAGGTATTTATTTGTTGAAGTATTGAACAAGGCTTGGTGATATCATAAATTACAACTATGATTCCTTTGAGACATGTATTCCTATAGATTTTAGGATTATCTAAACTTATAAAAGACTGTAAAGTCATTTATACAGTAATTTGTACTGTCTTGGTCAAAAGTTTCATAGCTACAAGAGAGGAAGCCTGTTTATTTTTAAGGATGTTAACCAGCAAGCCCTACAAGAAGAAAAGCTGATGTGAGCAAAACTTATTTTTATGCTCTTATTTTTCTCTAGATACGTACATATGAAAGTAAAAAGCTTATCAACACCTACTGTCTTCTTTCAGTTTTCACAGCGGTTGGTATAAGTTAACATAAAGTGAATACTTACTGACTTCTCATTCTCTGCCAGACACTGTTCCCAGTATGTCACAGACATCAGTTTATTTAATTCTCGTAACACCTCTATGAGGTAGGTAGTTAAAGAACTTGCCCCCATTAGCTGGATAGTCCTTCTCATAACTCTTACCTGATACAGCCTCCAGGGAGACTAGAGTAGAAGCGAAAAGTTTCAGTAAAAAAAATGTGGCTGGCCCTGAATCATTTATATTTCACTTTAGAGCCATATGAAAATCACATTTGAAAGCCAGTGTTCCAACTCCCTTTATGTCTGATTTCACAGTGTTAAGCAACAATGACTCCCTCTACATAGAAGAGAATTTGGAAAGCTGTTGGATCCATTCTTCCCTCCTCTGCTCCAGTCCTTTCTGCTCACTGAGTCACAGAATCGGGGTTGGCAGGAACCTGGGGGCCTCCCCAGTCTAAACGATTCCTCACTAACCACAGAGCTTTAACTTCCCTCTCTTTTGAAGCGTGATGTCTAGGTTGGGTTACCCCACCCCCAAAAGGGATAGGGTGGACACTAAATGCCTTAAATGGTCTTCCCAGCAGCTTAGTCTGAGCAGGGGGTGAAGATGGGGTTGGGGGACACCTCGGTCCCACTCTGTTAGCTCACACTGTGCTTAGACTGGGTGTGACGGGAGAGCTATTAGAATGATACGCCAAAAGTGGAGATGAAAGAAAAACAGTTAGCAGCTGTCCTGAGTTTTTTTCCAATCACAAGCTGTGAAGTATTGTAAAGGAATTTTCCTTGGGTAGGCTGCCCATAATCTTGGCAGGCATCTGATTTTGTTCTTGCATCTAATATGCTGAACATTTCTCAGTGTCTCACAAGAGAAAAGTGAGCAGCAATTAGGTTAGTTTGGACACCTCAAATTTTTTAAGTTGAATTTATTGGGAGGGATGTTGGTTTATAAAAACATACAAGTTTCAAGTGTACAACTCAATAAAACATCAGCTGCACACTGTATCGTGTGCTGATCACCCAAAATAAAGTTTTTTTCCATCCCCATTTGTCCCCGCCTTCCCCACTTCCACCTCCCCCATGCCCCACTCCCTCTGGCTGTCACCGTACTGTTGTCCATGTCTGTGCCACACCCTGACATTAAGAGAAGAGGAATAAGGCACCTTTGTATTTACAACAGGCTCCTCCTGCAAATGACCTCTCACTGGCAACACTGATCTCCAAAAGGAAGGGCTCCTCTTTGGAGAAGCAAAAGGAATTTCCCCTGGGTATGACCAACACAAGCACAGGTGATGAAGCTGGAAAGAGAGCCTGAAATGATTAACTACCAGCCATGGACCTTTACCGAGTAACGGGTACTTTGTTCATCTCATTTATACACCATACAATGATCTTGTAAGATAAGTAATGGCATCTTCACTTTGTAGACAAGGAAACTGAATCTCAGAGCTGTAAAACAATGTAGCCAAGTGCACACAGTTAGTATGTGATGGACCTGGGACCGGTGCTTGCTTGTGTCGGACGCTGATGCTCACACTTCCTGCGCTGAGGAAAGGGAACAAATGTGTAGGAAGAGACATTTTCTGGATGGACTCAGTGGATGTGCAACAGTGCCCAGAAGTAACTTCCACGGCCCTATTTTCACACACACACACACACACACACACACACACACACACACACACACACACAGCCTGACAGCTGTTGATGCACCGACCCCTAAGAGTGACTGCCACCGTTTCTCCAACACATTTCATTTCAAATGAATTACCTTCTGAAAAATTAAGTGGTTAGTTCTTCCAACCACCTTAGTGTCATCCAGAGCCAAGCCTGTTAAGATAAGTGACCCAGGACATTTCTGGCTGAAGTACCAAGTAACTTGCCCTGTTCTGAGCCAGGACTGGGGAGGGAGGTGGGAGATAACAGCACAGTGTTGAGTGGGCATGTCTCAGCTCTTCTGTAGAGCCTTGTCAAACTGTCTCCATGACCGCCTGGGAACATGGGGTCCTCACAGTCAGGACCATGTTTTGGTATCTTTCCTGTAGATGTCTTCCAAAGCATGGATTTAAGATGGAGGATTTGTGAAAATGAATTAGTAAGGCAGAATATGTCTGGAAACGAATTAAGGACATGTGTGTCTCTAACTTAAGGTGTTGTGATATCCAAGGAAAAGAGAGTCAGTTGTAGTCCCAAGGAGGCTATTGAGGCTGAAGGAGCCTGTGGCGGTGACGGTGCACAGGGTAGACCCCTGGGAACTGGTAGACCAGCATAAAGGTGACTCGGTAGTGCCTCCAGGAGATGGTTGTCCTCCAGAAGCAGACGCCTTGAGATTTAAGGATGATGGGGTAGCCTGACAGATTCAGACACAGCCAAATAAACCTAACAGGAGAGGAGCAGAGAGGACAAGAAAGGCAAAAGAGAGAGAAAGTGTTGTTTATTAAGGATGGAGTTGGTAGTGAGGGAAGGAGTGTTGCCAGACAAAATACAGAAGTTCCAATTTAACTGGAATTGTGGAGGGTTTTTTTTTGTGTGTGTGTGTGTGCTTAATCTGGAAGTCTTAGAGAGGAGGCCATTAAATGCTGGCAATGAGCTGCCACTCCTTCATTTATTCAACACATACTTGTTCAGTTAATATTTTATGAGCATTTACTATGTGGCAGGCACTGGGCTGGGTCCGGGGGCACACTGAGAACAGGACAGTAAAGGCCCCTCTACTTTTAAAGTTTACAGTCTAGTGGAGGAGACAGGAAAATAACCAAATAGAAAATAATACAGGTAATTATCATTTAGCAATGTTTTATATATGCCAAGCACTATTAAGCACTTTACCTTGTTTACTGCTCAAAACAACTCTGGAGGTTGGTACAATTACCGCCCTTATTTACAGACAAAGAATTGAAGACACAGAGAAGCTAATAATTTGCCCAAGATTACACAGCTAGTAAAAAGTGCTCTACAGGAAATTAATACAGTGATGTGGTTTAAAAAATTACAAGGTTTCCCTTGTGGGGAGACTATGTTAGGAAGACCAGTCTGGAAAGCCCCTCTGGGAAGGTGACATGTAAGCTGAGTTGTGAGAAACTGGAAGGAGCAGCCCAACCAGGACCAGAGCCATTGGAAGATCATGGAGGGCAGAGGGAACAGCAGGTGCGCAAACAATGAGGTGAGAAAAGAGCCAGGCCTATTCTAGGAACAGACAGAAGGATAGTGAGACTTGGTTTCGGTGACCGAGGGGGAACAGGACATTAGGTGATGCAGGGCCTTGAGGACCCTGTAAGGACTTTGACTTTAGGCTAAGTGCGACGGAAAGCATGGAGGACGTAAGCTGGCTTACACTTTCACCTGGTTGCGGTGTGAAGGACGGAAGCAGGAACTGGGTGATGTGGAAGTTAAGCTCAACAACCCAAATTGAAGTGACAGCTCAGAAACACCTAAATCTGAGGGAAATGTGATGAAAGATGACTTGTTGAGAGCCATAGGAACTGGGAATCAAGTTCCTGAACTAAATATAATTTTTCACTTGAATTAAAAAAAAAGCCAGATGGCAAAGCTGGAAGTCAGAATGGTCTTTGATATGGTATATAAACTGATACAACTGTAGATGGAGATTGAGTACAGTAACACCTATTAAAATGTAAACATTCACACTCCAGGAAGCAGCAATTCTCTTTCTAGGATGTGGCAGACGTTGCCGGCCTTCTCCCCAGCTGCCTCCTGCTATGGCGGCTGGACAAACAGAAAGTTCTCAGCCTGCCTCGAAGCTATGGTTGGACATGTGACAGCATTTGCCCACTGAGAAACTTCTAGAAAAGCTCTTGCTTTTCTGATTAAAGGGAAACAATTCACCTGGTACCCTCCAGTGTCCATATGAAAGTGGCTGTGGACTTCCCCCAGGTTGAGGGGAGCCAATTGTTTATACAAAGTATCAGAGATGGGTTCACAGTCCGTGGTCATCAAAAACAAATGTCCCCACTGGATATCTGTAAGAGGCCAAGGAATGACTATGCGAGAATTAGTCCCTGGATGAGAAAGGCCATTTAAAGCTCTGTGCATCTGTTGCCCCCAAGCTGTTCTGACCACTGTTGATCTGTCACTGAAAATATCAGTGATGTTACTATGGCATGCAATGGAGTCAGAAGGGAAGCAGCAGGGTATTTAAAATTTAACTTGGACACACCTGGGCATGATAACCATGAAGAACAGAGAAGGGATATGAGAAAGAATAGAAATTAGGAGGGGGAGGTGTCAATCTATAAAACTGCCTCTTCCAGAAGTGGGCTGTCATCTGCCTCATCTGCCAGTGCCTTGATCTGGGACTTGCAGCCTCCAGAACTGTGAGAAACTTCTGTTGTTTATGAGCCTTCCCATGGCACTCTGTAATAACACCCCAAATGGACTAAGACATACAACAACATTGGAATTGAGTGTGAGGAGATGGTCACTGTAGGTTAGACAGGCAGGAGGCTACGCCAACCAAGGGGTTAAACTGAAAGCTGAGCAAAATCACAACAAAGAAGAGTCCCTTGAGCTTTTGTAGAGCTGTCTGGTTCTACCATTTGGCCTTGGGTTGAATATAAAGGGAAAATTGGTGCAAGGCACATAAATACCCCTTTCCATTGTTTAGTATCTGTACCATGAAGGACACTCTTGCCTCATTTTCTCCCAACATTTTCTTCACTAAATAATACCAGCTGACCAGAACAGAACGAGTGGAGAAAGAAAAGGGAGACAGCCTTTCTCCTAGTGAATTTGGCAATGTCTCCTTGCCAAATTTTTCTAATTAAAGAGAGAAGTTCTTGGGTTTTACTTCTTAAGTATTCAACTGGTACTTCATAAAGCCCTTCATACTAAGTTGAGCATTATTAAAGATAAACACATCTTGTCTAGGTTAAAGCATTTGTTAAATAGGCCACAGAGTCTCTTATTTCTTTCTACTTGGTGTTACATGTCTGGTGTTCTTCATTGGGTAGCTAACTTTTGGGGAGAAATGACCATGCCTTAAGTATTTCTGTATCTTCCCCATCACCTGTTTGCTAAACTTTAAATAAAATAAAAACCTGAAAGGATGAATGCATCAATAAAAACATGAAGCACAGATGTATAAAAACACCAGTCTAAAGAAAACTAAGTAAGTTTGTATGAAATGGCTTAAAAAGTTTGAGCTGACAATTCTAATATTTAGGATGTCAAAATTTTTCCTCAATTGAAGGAAATACAAAGATGGAATTTCCGGTACATGATAACACCAAAATGTTCTTAATTTCTTTTCAGTTTTGCAAATTCTCATGATTTGAGTTTCATCCAGGACTGTCAGTTGAGACATCTGATAGTCTAAAAGCATTTAGAGAATTAGGATCCCATATGGCTCAAAAATATTTCCTATCCGGCAGGGAAAAATAGAACTTACTGTGAAAATAATACCAGTATAGCCTTCAATTTATGTGTACAGGAAGTACAAATTAGTTTAAATCATTATTTATGATATAAGAATCATCATAGTGACCATCAAGATCAATTACAATGAAGTAAATAAGAAGAATATACAATTCCCACAATCATGCCGTGTTACGAGAATGCAGAAGTATGTTCCAAAGGACCAATAGTAATGGAGTTATGTTTTCTCTTACAGAAGCAAGCATTCATTGGAAATAAGCACTGAATTAGGAGCCCTGGCTTATCAATAACTAATTGTGTAAACTTGGAAAAGTCATTTCACTTTCTTGGACTTAATTTTCTCAATCAAACAATGATGAAGTTGGCCCAGATGTTGCCTCTAACATAACACCTGTTCTTGAGCAGAAAATAAATCTACTCATGTACTTACATTGTCTGAAGAATAATTCTTCTTGTTCGGAGGAAGTATTTTATTTAAATGAGTGCTCAGAGACACATTCCTATAATGATGACAGAGGACAATGACTTGGGTTCAGCCAACTGCACCAACTGAATTCATAATAACAACAGTAATAATAGCAGCTGTTAATATCCACCGAGTATTGACTGTGGGCCAGACGCCGCTTTAATCCTCAGAAAAATTCTATGAAATAAATATTACTATTAATACCCCCATTTTACTCATGAGAAAAATGAAGCTTATTGTTACCTAGGAACTTGACCGAGACCACAAAGTAAGTGGTAGAGCTGGTGTGGCGACAACAAAGAGGATAATGAGAGCAGACGATCAGGCGTCCCCGCGGCTCACAGTGTCTGGACAACTTGTCTCCCACACAGAACTGGATGCAGGTGGATGCAGTTTCTCCCTGCTAGTCGGTGGTCTGCACTCACCCCTTCCCCACAATCTCTACTAAGGGCTTGGAGATTATGAAAAAGAACATGGAATTTGGGGCTCCTGGGTTCACATTACAGTTTTGCTCTTCAGTAGCAGAGTGACTCTGGGCAACTAAGCTTCCTATCTTCATCTGTAAACTGGGGGTAACAGTGATGCCTCCCTTTAGGGATGTGGTGTGCAATGCTTATGAAATTGGTTTATAAACTATAAGGTAAAATTGCTAAAAATAAAGCATGCCTGCTAGGAACTACTTTTTCTCCCCTGTTAAGTACATAGAGCTATAAATCTAGTTTTATGTTGCTTTTGCCAGAAATAGTCTATTCTGAAAGAGGTAGCATGTGTGGCGGAAAACAAATGTAGGTTTTATTCCTAGCACTGCCACTTTGTATTTTGTATGTGAAGACTGCTGGGACACTGGACTATGTGGTGGGGTTTCTCACCTCTTCCTGGGATAGGTTCCACCGAAAACCCCATCACTGCTTCTGGCCCCTGAGCACTGGTTGGACTTCCCCAATCTACCCAGTCTCCAAACTGCTGCTGCTCTTCTCCCCACTCCCAGTCTGGGTCCAGGCACTGACACAGGGTGGGTTGAGATCAGGCACTCACACTTCACGGCATCTCTGGGTGAAGAATGGTATTCCCTGTCTCCCCCCTGCCCCCAATGCTGGCAGGACTCTGCAACATCTCTTGGGTAGAGGGCCTGAATTTACCCTCAGTCTGGGTGCTAAACATGTTCTGAAACAGACAGAGACATTTAAAAATCCTTGGAGGTCCCCTGTCCCCCATGGATTGGAATGATAGGCCCCTGAGAAAGGCTTGACTTCCCCAGACCCTGCTCAGGCTGAGGGGCTGCTCATTGGTCAGGCGCTGGTGGGAGGTGGAGCTCAGCCAGAGTCAGGGTCTGCCCTGAGGCACCTGTGTCTGCATTAGAAGATGGGGTCCCAGGCCTCTGTGAGGGTTTGCCTTCCCCGGCAAGTATCTGTGCCTGGCTCCCAGGGCTGGGGCTGTGCCTGGGGGCCTTCTCCCTCCCCCCTTCTAACCTTTAGCATTATTAAGTTTGGCTTACCTTCATCAATTTGGCCAGCTCAAGGCATTGTTTGGATGTCATGAAATAGGAATTGTACAAATTTGCTGATTCTGCATGTGAGTTAGATGTTCTCATATTTGCATTTAAAATTGACATTGCACAATATTAAAAATGGCAACATTTATGCTAATAACATTAAGTTTTAACTTTCTTTTAACTCAGAACATTAAATGGTAAATTAAAAAACAGCATGGCAAATGCAGAGAGAGACTGAGGAAGAAAGAAAAAAACTTTAGGGACTTCTGGCCAAGATGGAGGCATAGGTGGATACACTGTGCCTCCTCTCACAACCAAAATTAAGGACAACAAAAATTTATAACCAAAAAAACCCCAATCAGAAGAGATAGAAAATTGAATTGTATAGTAAGTCTGACAACAATTCACCCAGACTGGTAAGAGGGGTGGAGTTGGTGGCCGGTGGAGAGGGATAGCGGCAGGAAAAAGCAGTGGCTAGTGGTACCAGATGCCCAGGCGGTGGTTGGCACACCCCAGGCGCACAGGTGGCAGTTATTGGGCACGGGGAGGCAATGAGCAGACCAAGCGAGGAGCACAAGGTGGCTGACTGCGGTCACACATTTGTGTGCAGATAAATCAGGCAAGAACAGGCAGCAATACAGGCTGCGCAACCCAGGGCCCCAGAGTTGGGAAATAAACCCTAAAAGCACCGATTGAAAACACTTGTGGGGGTTGAGGTGCTGGGAGAGAATCCCAGCCTCATAGGAGAGTTCGTTGGAGAGACCCACAGGGTCCTAGAACGTACACAAACCCACCCACATGGAAATCAGCACCAGAAGGGCCCAATTTGCTTGGGGAAATCGGCGGAAGGGATTGCAATCAGAGAGCAGAGCAAGTGCCATTGTTTCCTCCTGGACCCCACCCCCACATAAAGCACCACAATCCAGCGACTCAGCTGCCCTGCCCTGGGGAACACCTAAGGCTCTGCCCCTCACTACATAACAGCCGCAACCAGACTCCCCCCACCCCCCCAAAAAAAACCCAAAATGGCTCAAATAGGAGAACAGATCAAAGCCCCAGAGCCAATTCATCTAAGCGACCAAGAGATAGCCAACCTATCAGATGCACAGTTCAAAGCACTGGTTACCAGGATACTCACAGAACTGGTTGATTTTGCTCACAAATTAGATGAACAAATGAAGGCTACAATAAGTGAAATGCACAGGGAATCAATAGTGATGGGAGGAAAACTGGAATTCAAATCAATGGCGTGGACCAGAAGAAAGAAAGAAACAACCAGACAGAAAAGAAGGAAGAAACAAGAATTCAAAAAAATGACGAGAGGCTTAGGAACCTCCAGGACATCTTTAAACATCCCAACATCCGAATTATAGGGGTACCAGAAGGGGAAGAGGAAGAGCAACAAGTGGAAAACTTATTTGAACAAATAATAAGGGAGAACTTCCGCAATCTGGCAAAGGAAATAGACTTCCAGGAAGTCCAGGAAGCTCAGAGAGTCCCAAAGAAGTTGGACCCAAGGAGGAACACACCAAGGCACATCAGAATTCCATTAGCCAAGATTAAAATGAAGGAGAGAATTCTAGAAGCAGCAAGGGATAAGGGCACAGTCACCTACAAAGGAGTTCCCATCAGACTGTCAGCTGATTTCTCAAAAGAGACCTTG
>PVKU01001137.1:188020-339350 GCA_004027475.1 Anoura caudifer
GGAAAGAAGTATTCCAAGTCATGAAAGTCAAGGACCTACATCCAAGATTGCTCTATCCAGCAAAGCTGTCATTTAGAATGGAAGGGCAGATAAAGTGCTTCTCAGATAAGGTCAAGTTCAAGGAGTTCATCATCACCAAGCCCTTATTATATGAAATGTTAAAGGGACTTATCTAAGAAAAAGAAGATAAAAAATATGACAGTAAAAAGACAGCAAACTCACAAATATTAACAACCACACCTAAAACAAAAGCAAACTAAGCAAATGACTAGAACAGGAGCAGAAACACAGAAATGGAGATCACATGGAGGGTTAGCAACAGGGGAGTGAGAGGAGGAGAGAGGGGGACAAGGTACAGAGAATAAGTAGCATAGACAGTAGGTAGAAAACAGACAGGGGGAAGGCAAGAATAGTGTGGGAAATGTAGAAGCTAAAGAACTTATGACACATGGACATGAACTAAAGCAGGGGAATGTGGGTAGGAGGGGGTGTACAGGGTGGAGGGGAATGATTGGGGAGAAATGGGACAACTGTAACAGCATAATCAATAAAATATATTTAAAAAAGAAAAGAAAAAAGCTTTACATGTAATTTTGGTGGTACTTTTACCCCTGCTTTTTGAATAAAGGGTCCCACATTTCCATTTTAAACTGAGTGCCACAAATTATGTAGCTGGGGATCTCCCAGCATGTGAGCTTTGTCTAATCATCTGGTATCTGCCTCACTCCTCAGGTACACCTGCATCAGGTCTGTAAGCTCAGCGCGGGAGCATGAATAGTTCATGCTCTATTCAGTTATCTCTGATTCTATCTGTATCTCCCTGAGAGAGGAGAAAAAGAGAAATAAAGGCCCTGCCTTTGGAAACTATGAAGGCCATTTAACCCTACCTAATAAGGGCAATGCTTCACTAGACAACAACTAGACATAACTTTCCATATGTGGCTGTGGGTTGGCTTAAAAATATGAGGATAATCAGAAATATTGTAACTTGCTTGGTCTTCTGGGGCTATTCGTTAAGTCAGTCAGTCACTTATTCTCTCATTCACTTGTACCGTCATTTTACAACTTACCATGCTGCACACATTTTGTTAAACATTAAGAATTCAAAAGTGCTTAAAACATTCTCTCTCTTAAAGGAGCTGAAAATCAACGAGCGTGGAGGCAGGAAGGAAGAAGGCTCATAAGTAGAGAATCATTTTTTTTAATGACAGGAAGTGCAATAATTATGGTTGTACAAGAGAAAGGACTCCTGGAGTACATGGGCATGGAGCAGGAAAGGCATTTTGGGGAGGGCGACATGTCTGATGTACACTAAGTGATGAGTCAAAGTTAGCCGGGACACAGAAAATGGTAGAGGCCGGGAGGACAGGGCATCGTGTGGCTTGGTTATGGCACAAAGGTAATGAGACCAGAAACATGAGACTTGGCACAGAAGCCAAGAGGGCAAAGAATTCCCAAATGAGGACAGGAACCAGCAGTTAAGTATGGTGAGAGCGCAAAGCAGCAAGCAGGGCCCTGTTAATTCAGCAGGAGAAATGGGAGGGAAACACCAAGTAGTGAGCTTCATAAAACTCTATATTGCTGCATTCCTAATGGGCTTCATCCGGTAGCTCTGGGCAGCAGGTACCAAAGCAGTTCTGTGCCTGGAAGGGGGAAGTGCGGATTTGAAGGGATAACACTGGAGGTCAGAAGTGAGGGGCCGATTTAAGATGCTCTTAGAGCAATTAATACAAGAGACAATGATGGACTGAACTAGGGCAGTAGTAGCAAGGGTGGTTCTGTACTAAAGAAATACTAAAGAGTTAAAACAGGCTGGACTTACTACAAAATATAGGTAGGAGGGAGGGGAAGGGTGGAGCAAGGATGACTGCTAGGTCTCCTGGGTGGGGAGCAAGGGTGAAGGGGTCAGGGGAGAAACAGACCTCTGGAGGAGGCGTCAGTTTTGGAGTGCAGTGGGGAAGAATAATGGTGTGTTCTGTTGCGGATGTGGTTAGGGGCCTATGGAAATGGCAGGTGGAGATGGCACCTGGCGGAGGAGGCTGGAGTTGTCCATTTGGGGACGATCCGAATCTAGGTGTTGGTAGCTGTGAGTGTGAGATGGATGGAAGCACTTACGGGGGAGACCATGAGAGAGGGAAGGAAAAGAGGAAGATAATGAGGAAAAGAGGCGAGTGTGTTGGCACAGAAGCCAAGAGGGCAAAGAATTCCCAAATGAGGACAGGAACCAGCAGTTAAGTATGGCAGCGAGATCCTAAAAAAAGTGGAAAAGGTCCTTTGATTTGGTAACACAGGACAGCTCAGAGGGATCACAGGGAGGGTTTTCAGGAGAACCCTGGGAACAAAAGCCAGATCTAAGTGGGCTGTGAGGTGAAAGGAGTGGGGACAGTGAGTACAGATGACTTTCAGAGAAGTTAGGGTAAGAGAGGAGAAAATTTGGAGCACAGCTGGAGAAGGAACAGGAGCAAGGGAAAATTGCTTTATTTCCTTCTTCCTTTTTTTCTCTTTAAAATAGGAGACACACAAGTTTATAGGCAGAAGAAAGGGACATAAAGAGGGAAAGCCTGAGACACAGGACAGAAGGGAACTGGTGGAGGCAGGAAGGGCAGGCCCCTTGCACTCCCCCCAGAGGAAAACGTGAGGATGGCTGAGGATGCAGGCCCTGTACTCCGGGGGCCTCCGCCGCTGCCCTCTCTGCCATGGCTGGCCGGCATCCATCGCTCAGACTGTCTCTGTTCCTGACATTGAGCTGCTAAACTGCTGGAAGACATCAGGTGACTGTGCCGAGTGAGTTCTCTGCGGACTCCTATTTCTAAACCCCAAATACACTGCACTTTATGACAATTCCTTTTTGGGGACTCCTATACAAATTCCCTGATAACAATTTTCCAAGTCTCCAATGTTATCTTTCAATCCCTCCATCTTCTAAGATCCCCTCTGGTTTTGGGTGCTTCGAAGTCGTCCATTATGAAGCCCTTCAACACCTCTGCTTTCTGCCTCACCGGCTTACGTCCTCACCTTCCTCTCAGTGTTTTTTCTTCCAATATTCGAAATTCGGTTGATCTTTCAAGGTCCATCTCAAGTGATACCCCTTATCCCTGTTTTGCTTTCAGTTTACATACACATTTCAGTTTTTTGATGTCTTTTATGTTATTTTATAAGCTATTTGAAATCCTCGTAGAACAAAAAAGGGATTCAATCAACCGACCAATTGCCCTGATGCTTTTTAAAGAAATCTTGTCTTCTTCTCGTCTTCTTCATCTCTTTGGCTCACTCTTATATCATTCCTCTTCTAAACTATCAAATCCCTTAAGGGCAGGTACACTTTTAAAAATCTGTTTTAGCAGTGACAATACATTGTAAATAATAGCTACTACTATAATTAATGGATTATAAGTTCCTGGAGGATACATGAAAAGGACAGAAAGACAGACAGATAGATGTTCATATGCAGATATATATTATTATTCTCTGAAGTAATTAAATTCAATACTTATTACATATACTTACTTGCTAGCGATTAGGGGTATACTAAAATAAAACAAAACCAAACCCAATTTCTGTTTCTTAAGGATGTAAAATCTAGTAGGGGATTCTAACATGTATGTAACACCCATATATAAACACAAATAAATATTAGGAATGAGCTTTTAGTGTGAATAGGGCTTTAAGAGGCAGAAGGCAGAGTGTGAAGAAGTGCAAAGCTGTGAAAGACCGTGACTGGAAGGCAGAGTGAGGGGAAAGGACAGGAAATGCAGTCTGGAACCAGAGAGTAAGACAGCTTGAGTGACGTGCTGATGAAATTGCACTTGACTATGTCAGAAATCTGGGAGCCCTCAAAAGTTTTAGGCAGAGAACATTATTGAATATGTGTTTTTAAAAGATAACTGACAGATAATTTGAAAAGAATGAAATTCAAAGTAGGCAGATTTATGAGAAGGCTTCTTTTTTTTTTCCTTGGGGTCTAATAACATGTAATGTTATATTAGTTTCAGGTGTACAATGTAATGATTTGATATTTGCGTATCTTGCGAAATGATCACCACAATAATTCAAGTTCATATCAGTCACCATACATAGTTTCAAATCCTTTTCTCTTGTGATGAAAACAATTTAGGCTCTTGGCAAACTTCAGCTATGCAATGTGTTATCATTAACCATGGTCACCACACTGTATGTCACACCCCTACGACTTATTTTTTATAACTAGAGGTTTGTTACAGTTTAGGTGAGAGGCGATCAAAGTCTAGCAAGGGCAACTTGAATGACAGGTTAGAGACGGAGAGAGTTAGTTGAGAGGGGAAGTGGCGAATGAGGTTAAGTAAGTGCCCAGAAATTATTTGATCTTCCTTTTTAAAAGACATTACATGACAAATACAGTGATTACTGTAACTTATTAGATACTCTGTAACACACTGATCTAGAATCAGCCCCAGGCAATGTTAATATCTCTTCTTCTTCACCATGTATTATCCTCTGAGCCTGATGTTGACACTTTATCCTAAATGACCAAATATTCTTGTGTTAATTCAGGTCTTAACTTTTGAGCACCCTATGAGCTCATATATCCTGCATATGGATTAGTATGCATCTTTTATACTTTTCACAGATTTGGTAGTGGGTTAGCCACACAGTGGATTAAAAAAAAATACCTGTTACTTTGAATTGAACGATATTACTTGGGGCGTCCTGATAGCCGTATACCCCCACACTCCTTGGCCTCTCTGCTCCCTCCCTCTTCTATCTGTACCTAGCTTTGCCTCGTTTGCTCTTTTTCATCACTTCCTCCAGGATTTCTTGATTGATTTGCCTACATGAGGTTAAGCACTTTTGCTAAGTAGAACTGTCTACTAACTTACCGTATTTTTCAGACTATAAGACACACTTTCCCCTGCCCCAAATTTGGGAGGAATAATGGCAGTTAACACTGCTGTTGAATTCTGTTTACATTTACATTGGTGAAATATTATGTTATTTATGTTATCAAATATTTGACCACATTTTTTGCTTCAAAATTTTTTTTCCTATTTTCCTCCTCTAAAACCTAGGTGTGTCTTGCGGTCCTAAAAATACAGTGCTTGTCTCTCTGTTTGCCGCACGAAGGCAGAGAGGCTTTGGCAATGTGCTCACTTGTTTTATCCCCATTCTGAGCACAGCGCCTGGCACACTGGCACTGTGCTGGTCACTCAGTGAATACTCACTAAATGAACATGGCTGTGTGTGGACTTATTTGTAGCCCTGAACATTTCAAAATCTGAATCTTCAAATAGCTGGAGACAAAGCCCTAGATTCATCCACTGCAAAACAGTGATGGGAGACCATGCAGGAAAGGGTTTTCATTCTTCATGCTCTTAAAGGAAGTTGGTAGAAAGTGAAGTAGCAATTACATTTTTGAGGACTTTTATGCAAATAAAATTCTGGAGACACTGAGACCGCTCAAGTGCCACCTCTCTGTACTGCTCCCCAAGAGCATGCAAATATCTGCTCAGGGGCCCACTTTCTTAGGTGTAGACACTATCACTTTGGGTTTGTAAGTTTCTGTGGGGCAGGAACAGCAAGCATCTCAGAATTAGAAAACAAATCTGGCAGCAAAAATACAACGAAATCAGAAAGTCATATTCCACTTTAGAAAACCTTAAGAGGTATAGCTGCAGTGTTCTGCACACACTCCAAGGCCACAGACAGCAAAGTCCTCTGCTCTGGGGCATTTTTTATTTTTATTTACGCAAACAACTCAATTTAACTTGTTAAGGCCTGGTACCATTTTAGGCCTCAGAAACAGAGGTGTTAAGAAAATCAGGCATGGACCTTGTTCTCACAGAACTTAGTGTTAAGGAATATAAAAATTGAGATTGACCGGATGTTTAGGAGGTTGATTCAGATCGAGACCCAGTTTTGGAAGTGGTCCCTGTGTGGCGAGCACTCAAGGCTACACAGGTGTACACAGGATTCGGGCAGATGGAGGAACATACAGGCAGCTGTTGGGATGCCTGACGGGCCTTTACCCTGGGGTGGAGAGATCCACGCTTGCCTCAAGCCACGTGTCAAACCAGCAGGGAGTCCGGACTCCCTTATATACTAAATGCACCCAAAACCACCAGGTATCAAAATACTGTATTACAGACTGTGATTCGGCGCATGCGTGCCTACTCTCAAGGCTACAGGAATACTGCTTACCTTAGTTGCCCAGACATCTGGGTGAGGAAGCCTGTCTGACTCTGTTTACCCTACAGTCCCCAAGAAGATAAGTACTTTCTGGGGACATAGCTGTGCACAGATTCACATCCCTGAGATAGGCTGTGACTTGGGTGTGGAACTCTCCCTAAAAGACCCTTTACTGGGTATCCCTGCAAGGGCTCAGGTCTTCGCTTCAGGACAGATACCTCATGTTATCATCTGGGGGTGGTTTTCCCAACAGGCACTGCAAGGGCACCGATGATTACTGGCAACCCTAGTTTCCAGGTACAGAAATTTCCCATTATTCTAGGATCGCCAGAGCCAGAGTTTACTGTGTTTTCTTTAGCACCATCAGCCACCTTCATGGTGCAATTGACAAAGGAAGTCCCAGCTACGACGGCCTGGATTGGAAGTCCTCACAGCTTAGATGCCACGAGGTGCTCCAAAGGCCAACTCTGAGAGTGACGGAGGGGTTACAAACCTACTGTTAAAATTGAAGCTTAAGACAAGGACCAGAGGAGTCTCATCTACAATTAAGTGGCCTAACACAATGTACACTTCTAAATCACATTTTGGATTACATCTCAATGGACAATATTTTTCACGTGCTGATCCAATGTAATTAAACAACAGAAATAATATGTGTGGTAGGACTGAGCAAGCAGTGCCTTTAAAGTTGTTGCCAGTTTCCAAAGTTGTCTTTTGTTGTTAACGTTTCATTGATAATAATAGAATTGTAATTGTATCCTGCAGAGCATTTTTCCATTGAGCTTTCAGTTACATTATTCTACTGGCCAGCAAAGGCTGCGAGGCTGGCTGGCTTGGCACTGACTGTCCTCTTGATCACTATGAGAGCGAGAACCGTGATGCAGATATCTGCTCTGGCAGTAGCTCTCCCTCCACCTCCACTACATGATGATGACAGATGCTATGGCCAAAATAATTACAATAAACTCAGGATATTAAAATGAATGAACATATTGGAAAATACAATAGATGGTAAGTCCATCACTCCACTTTTGCACCTGCTTCTCAGGAGCCATTTCTTCTTTTTTGAAGGGTACCAGTTACACCCTAACTATTTGAGTAACGATGCTCCAAAAAACTGACGAGAAACCGGCATACTCCTGCCCGGAGGAGCCAACTGGAATACCAGATGATAAATCAGGAACTTTGACCATGCTGCTTCAGGCTTATAAAGGAAGCCCAAATTAAAATGTTTAGCAAGCTGTACCTGACATCCCATAACTTCACAAGGACTGTGTCTTTGGGGATATATACCTCTATAGAAAGAATACCTGGCATTCCTTTTTATAATATTAGGTCAAAGTATGGGATAATGAAAACAGAAATGCCTTATGCAATGTTAATAATTTTTATACTCAGAGGGTTCGGCTGAAGCTCATAACTAAGTAAGATGGAGCCTGCCAGGAATTGCCCGGCCCAGGCTGCAGACCAGAACACTTGAGTGCGTTCCAACACAGACTCACTTGGAGGTTAGCCACAATCATTTCAGGACTCAGTTTCTTCCTATTTTTGAGGCTGCAGTGAAAAGATTAATTCCTGCAAGGAAGTACTCTCAAAAAGGCACAGGGAGACCTGAGCATATAAATAACACAGATACCTAGAGAATAGAAGCTAGAGGAAGAAATGAAAACACAATGATTTAAAAATATTTCTGACTGTGGAGATATTAAACATAATTCATCCTTTAAGATCAAGGATAGCTTTATATCTCTCTCTGTAGCTCTCCCTCTACTTCTCATTGAAACTTTCCCCAGGCCTCCCAGGAAGAATATAAAGAAATCAAGAATTGGTCTAGTCCCTTACAGATGAGCTGTGAGATTCAGTAAAGTCAAATGACCTTAGCTTGGTAACAACACAAATAATTGCAAGAGCAGCATTTATAACCCCCATGACCTCTACACTGATACTTGTTCCATTGCACCATCATGTATGATAATTCTGAAATAACTACAGTGACTTCCATTCATGAAGATAACTCATTATGACAGAAAATGTTCTGTGTGCAAACTTCCGTGCCCTGAACACAATGGATTTTAGCCAGTGGTCCAGGTCTCTGTCTTTTCATCTAGACTGTGTGCCTTGAGGATAAAAACTCTGAGTCTCTTTAATATCCCCAGAGGTTAGCAAAATAACTACAGATCTTTCTTTCCCTGCAGTTTTCAACCATCAGACTTTACCTTATTCTCTTGGGACACCTGTTTCTAAAAAAAAAAAAAAAAAGAAAAAGAAAAGCTAATTGGTTCAAGTAAAGTAATTCCTATTACAGGCTTAGCTAGCTAATGGTTACCTTGCCTTTCACATATAACAGCAGTGCAATTAAAATCAAGTTAATGAATGAATGGAATTCCTTGTGCGTCAGGCACAAGTTAGATGCAGCAGAGTATGGTGGGGAACCACGTGGGCTTTGGAGACAGAAACCAAACACAGACGCCCAACAATTTCCTACCCATGTACCTGGGGAAGTTGTCTTTCCTGGATTCTTTATCCAATTCTTTACCTGTAAGGAAATGATTCTTCACCTGCAATTTCCTCCTCTATGAAACAGACACAATGTTACCTACTCTGCAGGGTTATTTTTAGGATTCAAAATAGGTGCAAACAGATGCACTCTTTATTCATTCCTTTATGCGTTTATCCCCTTACAAGGGGAAAGCTGAGGCACAGACAGGCAAGGAGGCAGGACCAAGGTCACACACTTGGGAAGTTCCAGAGGCAACGTGTAGGACCAGGCAGTTGTTTTCGTGTTAACAAATGCACGAAATCATGTAGGTGAACGGATGTCTCCATTTGCCATGACCGTGACTATTCGTACAGCCCCTCACAGTGGTGAAACCGCTCACTAATCTTACTTAACCTGCACAGCACTCTTGTACAGCACAAGTACCCCTACTTTAAGGTGATGAAAATAAAGCCCAGAGCATGTACCTCACTAGCCCAAACCCAAATAACTAGTGAGCAGCATAACTTGAAGTCCCATGCAGGATTTATGACCATAAATACAAATACAAGAAAGAGAGCCGGCCTTGGGTGCAGGGGAGATGCCCCCATCACTGCTATTTATCCAGGTGGTCTTTTTGCATTGTTCTTCAAGGTCTCTGGTAGCAAAGCTGAGAGCTGGCCAGATACCGTGAGATGGAGGAGAAACTGAAAGTGAAGGAATGAGTTCACCAGCACATTTGAACTCCTTACTGCAGTGGTACTGGTCAATTATCTCTTACTGAGCAGTGATATCATCAGCTCAGGATAAAACAATCCAGATTTTTAAGGAGGTGCAAAATAGCCACTAAGAAAATCAGATAAGCCTACCACAGCTGGGAATAAATTCTATCATAGAAATACATCCTGCCTGGTACCAAAGACAGCCAGGAAACCATGCCAAGAGCTTCTTGGATGAAAACTGACATTTTCTGCTGTAGAGACAGAAGTGAGAGCCCTGATTGGGGATTTATATTATCAGGAGTTCTAAAATATTTATCGTCATTCTAGGTCATTTATTCACTTACCCCTTTAATGCTCATTTCTTTTCTGCCACTGGGCTGAGCTTAAAAGCAAAGAAAAATAAATTCATTTTATTTTTATACATTAATATAAAGTAGGAAGCTTCTCTGTTCTTTGGTTGGAAATATAATAGCATTTCCAAGAAATATTAAACACTAAAATGTTCTTTCAGAAATATGACTTTTGCTGTTGAAGAGGGATATTGGACTTATCTGAGTAGGCCATGAATTTTTACTTTTTGCGGGGTAGCTTCCTGCGACTTAACTACTTCAAGAGGGAAAACCTGACAAAACCAATAAAAATGGCCATTGTTTCACTCTTATTGATTGCCCCATTATGCTTCTTCCAAGACTCAACTCGGCACCTTCTGCAGGCAGCCTTTTGTGACTCTCCACCTGAATTAAGATGTCCTTCCTCCGTGTCCAGGAGCCCTCCGCACAGACCATCATCCATCACTGCCCTCCGCATACCGCCCAGAAGCTCCCTGACTCTGCATCTGTGTCCTCAGGAGATGACCCGGACAAGGACCATGTCTCTATTCACCTGGTGTCCTCAGCACCTGGCTCAGGGCCAGAGCTTGGAAAATGTTTACTGAACAGCACTGAATTTTAAAATAACCTGACTGTAGAAATGCTCCCTCCACTCACATATAACTCACTATTTCAAGTGTCTCGGGTATATTAAAAATGTCATTTTCTAATGGTATCAAAGACTTGCAAGTGAAAGAAAAAGTGAGTCTTATTTTCCAGGTCTACATTAATTGGCTTATATAATACTAAAAGGTATTTCTTTAAGGCATCATTTCTATTTCTCAGGCTGGAAGGATACTTCTGCTAGTGTCCTCATAGCTTTCTATTTTGGCTCTGAATCCAGAGACATGAAAGAGGTTTGACTCAGCTGCCGCTTAATACTGCAGAAGCTTGAGAGAGAAGACTATTATATAAGCTAATGTGTATTTTAAGGTGTTTTTTCCCCCATAGATAGTACCTACATGCTACCTTCCAATCTTATGGAAGTGCTGAAGCCCAGTATGTAGGAAAATGAGGTCCCTTACTTGCTCTGCGTTCCTTATAAGTATGAAAAAAAATAAAAGAAGTTGATTAAGGGTTAGCATTTTTTTTCTTTCTTTACACGTCTTTGTAATTCATTTAATGCAGGAAGTGGGCTGAGTTTTCTTGTTCTTTCCAATTCAACTGTCAGGGAGCTTTCTTGCCAGCCTGCTATGGTTACCATGGCAACAAGATGATGGTGGCAGTAATATGATCTCATGTGCCTTGTGTCAACAGCATCAGATCATCATGCTTAGGATAATTTTGACAATAAGTTTCAGTTATAGAGTCAGGATTTATTAGCATTTGATTGATTATCTGGATCTATGGAACAATTATAGCCCTACATGGCTCATAGAAGCATATTCTCCAAGGTTAACATTCTTCCTTACATGACATCTTATATGATATACTAAAATATATAAAGAACTCTTATATGATGATGTATCTACTTTAATTTTCATTAGGCAGGAAAGACATTGTTAACCCCACTTTATAGAAGAAGAAATAAAGGCTCCTGCAACATGCTTGTGTAAGGTAGCAAAGCAACTCTGCGCCTGAAACTTCAACTTGAGGCTTCTGCCACTCAGAGTCACAACGCTTTTCCTGTGCCCCTGGTGAGAGTCGATGGGTGTTAGGAAAATGTTCTTACGTGCACAGGTTAGACCACAGAATGTCTGAATTAAAATAATTAAAACGCATGTATGATAACAACTACTAGTGCGACAATACCACTCTTTTATATTTGGGCGACGTTTCATACCATAGCAACCTCATCTCCTAAGGCTTCCCTGACAACATACACTTAAACATGCTTCCCCGTCCCTCTGTCCATTGACCATAGCCTTTTTAAAAAGACATTATTATTAGTTGCCTTAATTGTTCCACTGCGAGTTTCTTGAAGGCAGGAACTGTATCATTCCTCTTCGGTAGGCCCCCGTTCCTGGCACAGTGGCTGGCACATAATAAACACAACCAAAGTGCTTGTTGCTTGTCAAAGTTAACTCATTCGACTCCCCTCACACAACTCCAGGAGGCACGTACAATGGGCATTATGACACACCATTTTGATAATAAGTAAATAGGGAAACAGACATAATGATAGGAAATTTAATTCTCCTAATCCCAGGCATGTGTTCTTTCCACATCATCTACTTTGCTTCTTTGCATGCTTGCTTCCTCCCTTCCTGTCTCCCTCCATTCTTCCCTCAAATATTTGCTGGTTGCACCTTATATTCCAAGACTACTATAGATGGTGGGATACAGAGATGAGTGAGACAGTCCTCACCAGCACAGGACTTGCAGATATTGCAGATAACCTTCTGCCTGGACAAGCAGGTAAAATAAAACCTTATACGGAACCCTAAGTGTGCATTTGATTATTTCACAACCTAGCTGGCTCTTTAAGACAGTATGTTTAGAATATATTTCAATTCCACCCTTTCAAGTAAAGTGTTAGAACCAGACAAGCCTTGAGCCATCACCAATACAGAATCCCCAAACTCAATGTGTCTGAAAGGAAACCTAATATCTGTCCTTCGCAAATGGGGTGCAGCAGAAAGAGGCAGGTAAGTAAGTTTAGATTCTCCTGCCTCTATTTGTCACCTTGGGTCTGTTACGTTAACACTCCACAGGTGTTTCTTCAGTTCTAATTTCTACTTGGCACAAAACACAGGGTTCAAAATAGTTCCTGAACAAATGGATTAATGAAAAATTTGTCAATGAGGATTTAAATAACAACACATAATAGTGATACCTAGAAGTGTGATAGCATTAATAAACATTTGTAAATAAGTGAATGGGCTCACCACATATGATTAGATCCATTTCCTGAAACATCCTTGATTGTCAAGACAAAAACTTCTAAGCATCTTTACTTCTCTTTCCTCAGTCTCCAGACCATGCGGTTCCATGTATTTTACCCACACTAAGTCTTGGGTTCGTTCCCTTCCTTCCATCCAATGCCATGCCTTTGTCTAGCCCCCACGCTTGCTCAACTAGACTTTTGTAGGAAGTTCTTTTCTGAAGTTCCTCTCTTTCTTGCTTTCCTATTCCAAATTATTGCTCAAACGGTTATCTTTAAAGTATAAATAAGACTGTATATCTAGTCAGAAATGTTTTGTTTATTGTCATATTCTAGTTAAAAAACTTTTTAGCATGGTATTGGAATTGTTCCAATGGTGACCTTCAGTTCCATTTATAATCATCTGCATTTACACACTGTAAGTTTTAGCTTTCCAGCTCCTTAAACATGCTTTTGGACTTCAAAAATTTTGTCTTTATATGCTTAGTTAGTTGAATGGTAATAACTCTGTAATGCTATGCACATGCTTTGCAATTTTAAAGATTTCAGGTGTGTATAGACTGAAATGTCACAAAAATTCTGTGGTCGGCAGACAAGGTAGCATTTCATTCACTGATTAGGGACTTTAAAAGTCAGAGGTTAAATGATTCTGATCATCATAACTATTCTGAGACTTATGATGGAAAATATTTGTGGATGCGATGATTGTTGAATAGAATAAATCAAAATATTTAAAATCACAACTGAGACTTCAAAATGTTAACGCTCGACATTTGTTCAGCTCTTTAGCACAGAGGCTAATAATAAAGGCTGAAGCCCAACTGCCTGGGTAGGAATCCTGGTTCTACTGTTCCCTAGCTGTGTGGTCTTAGATAAGTTGTAATATCACTCCGTCCTTCAGTGCGCTCATTATCATAATGGGGATACCAGTAATCTCTACTGTATAGGATTACTTTAAGGGTAGAGTGAGTTTACTATGTATAAAGCCGTAGAATAATACCTGAAACATAGTAAAAACTCCTCAACGGTGTTGCTGGTAGCCTCAAAGATATATCATAAGAACTTCTTTGGAGGGTTCCCTGATCTCAAGAAGCAAAAATTAATTGCTTCTTCACAGGTGCTCCAGTAGCACCTTGCTTTCTTTCTTCTGTACAGTGGACACTGTAGCTGTGTCAGGGTGTTGGCTCAGGATGAACTCGGAAAGTTTGCATCTACTCCTTATGGGGACTAGTCACTCAGTTTCTCAGTTTAACATCTGGGGACACCAGGATAGTTGCGGCATTTACGTCGTAGGGCTGTGGTGATTGTGTAGTTCGCTAGAACCCATGAGTGCCACACTGGGTGCTTGGCACAGTGTGCGTGCTCAGTGCAATGTACGCGCGGTGCTGTTACTCAGAGAACTGTTTCACGCACGCTATTTTTAATTTCTTGTGGTGAGAGGCTGTCTCTTTTTTGTTATATTTACTCCTATCTTTATTTTTCCTACATATTTCTTAAAGGAACATTTAGATATAAGGGATTTTTACGTAAACTTGATTTAGGAAGAAAGAGACAACTTTTGTACAGAAAATCTCAAATTCTAAGTTGATACATACTAGGATTTAAATACAAAACATGTTCGATTCTAAAGAAAGCTATCTTTTAACATATTTGTTCTAATCATTACATAACAGAGATATAGTAGTTGTCTGGAAAACACAGATGCAATACATAATAAGTTAGTTTAGATTATAAAAATTCTGTTATCTTGTGTGAAAAATATGCAAGTATATAGACATAGGTAAAGATAGAGACACAGACTTTACCAAAGAGTTTGAAACTTTCCTTCTGTAAGCTGGCACATCTCAGTAAGGAACGGAGTTGGCTAGGCTGCATATGAGAACATTTTAATGCAGTAATTTTTTACATGCAGCTTTATATAGCACCCTTCCCTAAAAGTGACTGTACAGTGTCTAGTGCCAGATGCAGTCACTAACTCAGATCTTTTCGCTTCCATAAAGAGGTTTCAGGAGTGAAGTTAATATTCTATTTAGCAAATTAGAATGTAATATTACGTGCTGTGATGTTGTGAGCCCACCCACCCCTGAGACTGCAGACCGGCCACTACTCACAGGCTCACATTAAGTACTATGCCTACTTCTGGTTCACTCTCAAAAGCAACTGCACATACGCACAAAGAAAGGGATGAAGAAAACGAACGAGCACTTTGAAAGTATGGCGGGCCACTTTAACAATAGCAGATTGAACATTTTTGACAAATATTCCATTTGGAATTACTATGAGACTCAAGGGCTGGCAGAACTTGCTGGGGTTTTCTTATGTTTGTTCAGAAGTCCTGGATCACAGCTTTTGTTCTCGGGGTAACAGCAGTAGCAACTACAACACAAAAACGGCAACCACCATTGGCTGGGCGTTCACGTCCGAGACTTCTGCCGTGGGATGAGGACAGCCCTCAAAGATGCCAGGTTCGCAGCCCTGGAATCTGTAAATATTACTTTCTTTGGAAAATGGATTTTTGCACATGAACTAAATTAAGGATCTTGAGATGGGGAGATTATCCTGGATAATCTGGGTGGGCCCTAACTATGATCACTTGTATCCTCATAAAATAGAGACAGAGAGATATTGGACAGACAGAAGAATAGGAAGCAATATGACGTGGGGACAGACACTGGAGCGAGGAACCACAGGTCGAGGGGTGTGGACAGGGACCAGAAGCTGGAGGAGGTAAGGAGCAGATTCTCATCTAAAGCCCTTGAGAGCAGAGAGACCCTTTCTGCACTTGGCTCTGGCCCAGTGATACTGATTTCAGACTCCGGCCTACAGAACTTTGAGTGGATAAATTGTTTTTGTTTTAAACTGCCCAGTTTGTGGTTATTTGCTACAGCAGCCAGAAGAAACTGGTAGAGATTTTAAGCATCTAACCATCAAAGAAATATCAGAATACTGCTGATATTCTTTCCCCAGACTCCCAAATTCTTGATTCCTTTGTTCTGTGGGGGCTGCTGGTGGTAAGAATAGAGCTATGAACGCATCCTTCCAATGCGAAGCATCACTTGCTGACATTTTTGTAAAATCTCTTCCATTGTCAGCCCTACCCACTTATAGGGCTGGAATTGACACTTAGGTACAGTGAGTCAGTCTGACAAAAAAAAAAATGTCTTGTTTTTCCCTCAGTGGATTTTCTTCAATGCAGCACTGTAAATCCTGTTGTTTCAATGTTTCTTATTTAATTTGTTTATTTAAACATTTTGAGTCTACCGATAATTAAAATAGAACTATCTATGACTATAATGCATAAGAAATGGATTTATCGTTTTTTGTTTGGGTTTTTTTTTTGCTAGCAAATGTTAAGAAACTGTGCGTGTAAGGCGTTGATTTAGGCGGTAGAGATTTAGTGATATACATGACTGGTTTCCTGACCTCACTTAACTTCTTGATGAGATAAAAGGAAGTAACAACAAGTCACGCATCGCGACAAGCAGGGCACGGAAACGCCATCGGAAGAGAACGGAGACGAGGCCGACATTCAGGTGACTCGCTTGGGTGACTGAAAACACAGCGGAGTCACTCAGTGCCATGGACACTGTGGGAGAAGGAGCCGATTTGGGAAACGTGATGGGTTTGAGGTCCACGGGGAGCGTCCACGTGGGAAAAATGGGTCTGGCTTTACCAAGATAGATCTAGGATGAAGTCTGTGGGAATTATCTGGACATCCGTGCTAATTAAAGTCCTGGGCATGGAACTGATTGGCCCTGGACACTGTGGTTGGGAGAAGAGAGGCCTGAGGGAAAAGTGCAGGGCTCAGAAAGCAAGTAGCAGATTAAGAGAAGGACGACCACAGCAACCAGAGAATTTAAAGGGGTCTGACAGGACTGCAACGGAAGTCTATTCAATGAGGATGGCCTTAAATGCCAGACTCACAGTTTAGACTTTGTTTTCATAAGTAATAGTTAGTGTTTTGCTCAGGGGGCTGATCTGATTACAGTTGTGTTTTGTAAGATGAACCCAGGGGAGTGTGAGGATGGACATTGGAGAGCAAAGGCTGAGGGCGAGGAGTTCAGCTGAAAGGTTAGCGTGACAATCTAGGATAAGAGGTGGTGAGATCTGGGAAGGAGTCCCAAATGTACCAAATAAAATTGGCATCAAAGGCACACCTGAGAGTGTTCATGTCTGTGTCAAAGGTCTTGCATTTTGTATTAAAAGGTAGAAAGAGAGGAAAGTCCTACGTTATGGGGAAAAATTCGGTGTATGGCCTGACCCAGTTTATTCACTGAGGACTTTGCAGAATCAGGATCAGTGGGACATGCAGTGCTGTCTCCTGGCAGTTGAGACGAAAGTTAATAATAACCATCTCCTCAGCAGAGCTGGGGACTGCTCACTGAGTGTGATGCTAAGGGCCACAAGAAGTGCATGAGAAGAAGTATCGCTTTGTTCCCTGTATGGAGATGCTGACAAATGAAGTGCGGTTGACACAATGAACCGCCAAGTCCAAGGGCAACAGTGTTACTTGGTGGTTTGCTTCCTGGGGTCACTGCTGAGCTGATGTGAGTGATGGGCATGGTTCCTTTGATCTTGGAGGGCTTAATATCATCTTCAGACTTAGTCAAGAGTTAGTGAGGTCTTAGGAATGTCCTAGGAAAGGCACTCTGAACAGTTCTGCAGGTAACTGAGATTTCTGAGATATTTTAAAAAGTTGTAAGGCAGTGTGAGATAGTGGAAATATACTCTTTGGAGGCAGACAAACCAGGATTTGAGTGCCATTCTTACCATTCTGTGATCTTGAGAAAATCATCTAGTCTCCTTAAGGCTTAGAGAAAATGGGGATAAGAATAGATTTTGTGAAAATTTAGCAAAATAATATATGGAAAACCCAGACTTAATAGATATATAATAAATGTTAGCTCTCTTCCATATTTGAGATTCCATCAAAATATTCATTGAGAATATGTTCAATTGAAGACTTTGAGAGGGAAATCAATCCAGGGAAAATGGAAGGAAATTCCTTAAGAAACAAAATACAAAATCTTGTGGAAGTTACTTGATTTGGTTTGTTACAACTATGGAGACATTTTCTTATTCACATTAATCATCAAGGATTTCTAATCAGCAGGCTTTCTTCTAACTTCCATTCAACTTTTAGTTGGATGATGTAGGGATGTAGGTATCTAGGATAACTAATGAAATCCTTTTCTAGGGTGTATTGCAGGGTACTTTAACTTGCTGTGCATGCAAGGTAAATAACTCCTAATATGAGACAACAAACAAAGTGTCTGTCTAATTAATTTATAAAAATGTTTAGGAGGCTCCATAAACATGTTTTCATAAATGCATGCTGCCTGCCAACTTGCCCGACTTTGAGAGTTGCTATAACAACCATCAGTCTTCTCAGCAGCCTTGGCACTCTGAATTCTTAGTGGTTTTTTATTTTAATTTTTACTAAGAAATATAATTTCTGGGCCCATTTGCTTAATCCTTTAAAGCATGGCATTAATAAAGCCAAGGTAGAAGATTTAGCTGTACACATTAGCAGCAAAAGTCTCTTCCAAAGCAACTTGTTCATTCATTCACTTCATTCAATCAAAAATATTTATTGAATGCCTGCCATATGCCAGACTGTTCCAGGTACTAGGGATGAAACAGTAAAACAACAACAAAACAAACAACAAACAGGCAAACAAAAAACCATGAGAAGTGTTGTGGTGATGCTTACAGTCAGGTGTTAAGGGCAGGGGGAGGAAAACACTAAACAAGCAACAATGCATACACGTGTAGTGATATACACAGGGTCATGTGTACGGTGAAGGCACAGGAAGCAGGGAAAGGGGGAAGTGACACTCTTGATGTGGTGATATTTGAGTAAAGATGTGGATAAATGGAGTAAGAAAAGTTGTAGATAACTTGCAGGGGACTATTTCAAAGAAGGAGAGTGAGCACACAGGCCCTAAGGTGGGTGTGTGCTCAGCTGCACCCAGACCAGTGGGGCACCTGGGTGATCGCCACAGAGCACCCAGAGAAGAACGGCAGATAGGCGGCTGGTAAAATCAGAGATGATCAGAGAAGCTGTTCCCACAGGTCTGGAAGCCACTGTGAAGATTTTTGATTCTACTGTAAGTGAAATGGAGAATCAATGTAGGACTATGAGCAGAGGGGTAACATCTGATCTATGTTTTGGGAAAGATCACTTTAGCTGCTGTGTGAAGAAAAGACTGCAGGAGGTCAAGATGGGAGACCAATTAGGGAGCTATGGCAATGACACAGGGGACAGGTGATGATGGCTTAGAGCAGGCGGCAAATGCTGAGAAGTCATCATCAGACTCTAGATGCCCTTTAGAGGTAGAGCCAGCGAATTGCTGACGGGGTACAGATGATGCAGGAGAGAAAGAGTGAATTCAAAGATGCCTCCAAGGTTTTTATCTGGAACGGTGGAAGAATGAAGATAATATTTTTCTTCAGGGGAAGACTGAAATAAAAGCAAGCACGTATGTGTGTGTATATATGTGTGAAATAAAACTTAGAGTGGAGTTCTGGCCTATTAATTCTAAGATTTCTGTGAGACATCAAAGTAAATACATCAAGTAGGCAATTAGATATAAAAAAATCAAATCCTTTATAGATTTCAGAGTTCAGAAGAGAGAACTGGGCTGAAAGTGTAAATCACTTTCAGTCATCGGTGTATGGATGGAACATAGGGCCCTGGTGCCGAATGGGACCGCCTGGGAGTGAACATGGACGGAGAAAAGGAGACACAGGACTAAGACTTCGACCATCCCAATGTCAGAGGCGGGAAAGACGTGGAATGTCCAGCAGCAGAGAATGAGGAGAAATGGCCAGCAAAGGAGAAGAACCAAGAGATAATAAAGTATTGGGAGAAAATTATTTCAAGATGAAGAAACCTATTAGCTGAGTCAATACTTCTGAAAGGTCATATAAAATGAGAACTGAGACTTGACAACTAGACTTGGCAATGAAGAAGTCATTGGAGTCTGTTTCAGAGCAGTTTTGACAGAGTGATAAGCAGAAACAACTCTTTTTCAAGAGAGAACAGAAGGGGCGATAGTGATTACTGACGGATCTTTCGAGGAATTTTGCTAAAAGGACAGCTGAAAAATGGGGCAGTAACTGAGGCGATGTGGGGTAAAGAGAGTTTTAAATTTGAGTTAGGATCTATTATGACATGTTTGCATGCTCATGGGGATAATCAACAAACAGGGGGAAACTGATGAGGTGGGACAGAGGAAATAGTGGCCAAATCATTTAAATGTGACAGTTTCCATTCATAAATTTGAAAAAATTAAACACACATCTATCATGTAACAGATATACAGCTAAGTACTGGGACACAGAAAAGGATAAAACGTGGTTCCCGTTATCAAAGAGGTCACTTTCTGGATGGAAAGAGGGAAGAAGCATTTTTTTAAACCCATCATTCACATTCAACGTAGCAATGGTAATGTCTGAGAAGCATGCCAAGGGCTCTGTTCTGGGCATTCATCATCATGGCGTATTGATTCTTGGGCTACCACGTCACTGTAAGCCAAGATTCAAGGTCTTCATTTCGATAATGCAAGGGCACGTTCCAGGTTATACTACCAATTGGACTGATTCAGGCAAGAGAGCTGAGTGTGAATTGTTGCTGTGGCGTCAATTTGAGGTGACAGATTAAAGAAATGCTTAGGAAGTAAAATCAGTAATACTTGGTGACTGGCTCATCTGGGGTTAGGTAAAGAAGAGGGGGAGTCAAGGATACCTGCTGGGTTTCTCACACCCAGGATCCTGGAGGTGTGGCTGCTGAGAAGCTAATTACTAACAGGTAGTGTGGATGGATGAGAAGATTCTGTGGCCTTTCTTTTGAACAAAAAATGAGGTCTACATGACACTTCCAAAAAGCTTCAAAGGAGTCAAATATTTCTGTCTATAAAGAGAAAAAAAAAAAAAAGACCTGCTCCTTTTTTGTGATGTCACAAATACAAAAGAAAAATAAGATAGGAAAGTTTCTAAAATACTTTTTGACACTACATGAGAGACTCTTTCAAATAAACTCAGAGTTCCTGGACTGATGTCTTTATTTTTCCATAGAATAGCTTGAGAAATTCAGTGCAAGTTAATTGAAACATATAATTGCAGTTCACAGTGCCCCAGACTGTATGAGCCCTATGAAAATTCTGCGTAGTCTTGGAGTTTGGGGATAAGAGAATGGTACAGATCAAGGCACCTTCTTTCAGGTTAACTCCTCCAGGCAGGAAGCTTCACGGTGCCACGCACGGCTTTTCAAGCCTGAGTGCCCACTCAAGGCCTCCCACTGCCAGTGGGATGAGGGTGAGCACCCCTGATGACAGGTGAGGAAAGGGGGCGTTTGAGCATGTAACCTGAAGCAAGCAGTGCATACATGAAATTTCTTTGAAGTCTGGCATTTGAATTTTAACATTTAAACAAATTTTATATTCACTTTCATAAAATATCCATTGCCTTTCATATAAAAATGATAGATTCTACTCCTTCTCCCACCTTGCCCTGCCTCAAATCACTGAGTACAACAGAGGCATTGGAAAGATTTGTCGTGTTTTATCTGATGAGTCTGATTATGTCCCTATGTCTTGCCACTCTCCCCTGGAAATGTTGAGAAGCCCAAGAGAAAGAAAAACAACACAGTTTCAAGAGGCATGTCCTCATCTATCCCAGTTCTGCATTTAGTTTTAACTTTATTTCTACTTATTTATTTCCAATAGGATTTTGGAGTAGCTGTGTGACTTTTGGAAAATCACAATCACTCTGTACTATTATGGTCTCCTTCTTTATAAAGATAAGGGAGTTATTCCACATGATCTTCAAATTTCCTTCTAACAGACCAAGAATCTAGTCCCTCATGGTCCAAACAAAAGGTAGACAGGGTTAGTGGATGGTGGCATCAAATGTGTATTAGAAGAACCGTTGACTATTTTGGGGAAAAAAAATGAAGATTCAGCTAAGACTTGAGTCATGGAAACTTTGAATTAAAAACAAATCCCTAACCTTGGGAGATGATTATAGCATAGAATCCATATACTTGACATGTGTTATAAAAAGAGCTTATTTCTTGAGAAGTAGAATTGCAACTTTCTGCTGAAAAAATATCAACCCCCCAAGGCACACTCAGCAAGCCCACAGGCAAACTCCCACTTCAGTAGACTGAATAATTTGCCTGCAAAACATCACGTTGGGATTAGCATGCCGAATATGATGGAGACACACAGGAGATGGCAAAGGCAATTTGAAACCTTAGGGCGGTCCACCACTCCGCACCATCCCACTCTCAAGTCCTTCTCTTACTCACCAAATATTTAAGAAAAATTCTGACACCAATAATGCTGATGCTTGCGTATTCTGGGATAATAACAATGATCCAGATGTATTCTCATCATTTATCAGCATTTGCGAAAGAGAAAACAGCGAGCTATGACTTTGTAGGGGGAAAAAAATCCTAGAACCAGAAAAGCAAAGGGCACATGATGCTTGACCCGGTGAAGACTTATGACAGTATGGCATAATAATAGTATCGACATAACATAACATTAGCCAGAAAGGATTGCCTCCCATAAGGAATTGTTTGCTTTTTGAAGGGAATTCATTAGCAAGGCCCAATAGACAAACCTGACTACACAAAGGGCCATGTTGGAACTATTTGGCTGGCCTCCCATTCTCTCTAGAAATTTTGAAGACATGCTGATCCCTGACAGGATGCTGGCATGCCTTCAGGGTCTCCTGGGCTGTGCCATATTGAGAAAGCTTTCTTTTTTTGACCATGACTGCCATTTCCTCTCCACAGATCATACTTTTATAAAACTGATGAGCACAATTTATTTAACAAGACACCTTAAATATAAACAAAAGATAATATATGCAAACTGCACCTTAAAAACTAAAAACTAACATCACCTATGTAGAAATTCTAAGTCCTTCCACCAGCTGGTTGAATGACCTTGGGCAAGTTGTTTAAACCCTCTGAATCTATTTCTTCATCTATAAAATGTGCATAATACTTTCTTGTTTCATGGGACTAACTAGTTAAAAACCACACAGTAGCTAAATACTGTATTGGATTCCAAAAACGCCTCATTCAAATGCTAGGGTACTATAAATAGCGTTGTGGCTTGCCATTTGAGGAGACGCATCATTAGTGTCCTGTCTCAGCTGCCATGGTTGCTGAAATTAGCACACAGACCATAAACGGTTGTCTGGGACTCTGATTCAGATGACCAAGCAACAGAGAAGGAAGTCTTTACCTAAACTCTTCTTATTTCCTATCAGCATGCTGTTGTGTATGCTCAGAATTGGGGTGGAGCCCTTCGCCAGCCACACTGATGGCTAATTTCAACCTGTTTGAAGAGCTGCAATGATTTCAATCAGTCAGCAGGAACCGGCCCATTCATCTGGACATTCCTCTCAAATTGGTTGAAAGAAATCCTCGACATTTGATGTTCTGATCTGATTCTCAGCCACTCAGCACCAGCATGGGGCCTGGCATTATGAAAAATTTTCCAGTCTGTTGGGTGGAAGTGATCCAATTCTGCCACTGTTTGTGGTAGAAGGGAGATAGAGTGCAGAGGCAGGATCCAAGAAAACACGAAAAGTTCTGAGGCTTAGAGGAAGTGGCCTCATGTAGCAGCAATCTGGAGTAATGGAGTTGGAAGTGACAGAGAAAGCCAAAAGATAGAAGGTCCCAGGGAACAGAGCTGGTCTTTGGCTGGGAGCTTGGAGGACAGTTAAAGAGCAGAATGCCCCATTTCTGGATTCTTCTGTGCATGATCGGGTACTGCAGCAGGACGGGGCAGGTGGAGCTGTTTCAGGGCCAGGAAACATGGCCCTTCCTGCTATGGAGACAGAACAAGGGCTAAAGGACTCATCTGGTTGCTGCTGTGGCTAGAGGAGGCCCAGTCTGAGGGTAGAGCATGGTGCCCAAGGAGGGAACAACGGAGCAGAGCATGATTCAAGCAGACAGTTCTGACTGCCAGTCCCAGACAAAGAAGCACCCAAGCGCACGTGCCTGAGTGGTGTTCCTTTCCCAATGGCATGGGGGATTTGGTGTTAGGGGATGCCCACAGTTCCAAGCAGAACACAGTAAGTCTGTGAGTGGGGAGCAGGGCTCAGTCAGTTAGCCCAGAGGAAATCATCGGCTAAAGCCTTCGATAAGAAGAAACGGGCCACCTGACATGGAGAGCGGAGCACGACCCATGGAGAGAGCCTCAGGAGTGAGACGGCCCACTATGGTGATCGGAACTGGGACAGGGCAACAGGGCTGGCTTAGCCACAAGAACTGTCTGATGGGTAGTCCTACAAAGTGGGGTAGACTTTAAATATCTGCCGCTTTAGGTGTGTCTTGAACTTAGGAATGGGGGAACAAGGCTCGGTCTGGAGGTGGAGGGGTAGTGATTTCAACTGCGGTGAGGGGGAAGTGTGCTCAGAATCAGGACCCAAAGGGGGGAAGAGAAGCTGGAAGGTAGTTCTCTTGCCTCCTCCTGCTGCAACTTGGATGTAAAGATAAACAAGGTGATACTGTCTGGTTAAATAGGGGAAGAAGCTATCAAAATGCTATTGATCGTCTTACTGAAGACTATCCGTCATTGTTCACCTCCTCAACCTCTGGAAAGATGTTCGGTACAACGTTCGGACTTCAAGTGATGACCGTGTCAGAAATGAAAAATGCAAAAAGTTTTACACCGACAAATTCACATGAACAGGATCACTGCTCATCCAGGATTTATTCCTGTGTTCACTCTTTGAGGAAATAACAAGAATTGCACCTTATCTAATTTGCAATTTTAGGCATGGTTAATTCTAAAGAGACATGGCAATCTTTATTTTTATCTTCTGGCCAGTGACATCAGTTTTGCCAACTCATTGTCTGGTTTCCCCAACACTGTTGTATGACCTCTGCCACATGACACAGGGGCACATCCAGGTACACTGAAGGTTGCCACTTGCTTGCTAACTTTAAAAATAATCCTCAGCCATTTGTTCCTCTTTCAGATCTTAGCACGTGATGTTGCTTTGTGAAACACAAAAGATTGATCTTATACTTATGAGCCATTTGGTACAGAAGCTGGTAGAGTAAAATTTAATTGATTTTTTTCCCCTGCAGCTTTTGAAGAAATAGGATGTGAACCCACATTTGGTGGCAATATACATATTTTTGTAAAAGGATATTTTACTTGCTTAGGCTGAATTGAATTTATATTGATAAGCTTCAGTCATCCTTCACTCCTCTGTTTCGCTTACTCCTAAACTCAGATCTTACCATGTTGCATCCATTTTTCTGCCACAGTATCTGAATCCGACTCTTTTTGTCTGTCACTAGAGCCAGTGACTTTCTCACATCCTCCGTATTGCCACCAAAGTCAGAGTATTGATACAAAAATCTTATTGTAACACGGTGCGAGTCCACAACCCATAGAATGGCACGTGAGGGCTGGTAATCTGGTCCCATTTGATCTTTCAACCTCGAGTCCTGCCTCTTCCACTCCTGAAGCCCTCACACTGAGCCCCCAGTAACATCCCTCCCCTCCTTTGCTGAACATGCTCTGCCCTGTCCTCGTGCCTCTCGGTACATGCTGTTTCCTCTGCCCAGAAGTTCTCTGTTTTCTGTTTCTGTGGACCCCTTCGACTCATCCTTTAAGGACCAGTGCAAAAACCACCTCTGTGAAAGAGCCCTTGATTTCCAGCCTGGGTGAAGCAAGACCTCCGTGATGCTCCGCAGCATATGGAGCACAGCTGTGCTGAAAAGGAGTTCTGTCACGTTGTGATGGTTGGTTTGTAGGTCTGGCTCTTCCACTCAGCGGAGCCTCAGAAAATCAGGGCTTGTTGCTCACTCAGCTTTGCTTTATTCTTTCTCCTGCTTCCCCACCTGCTCTCCCAACCTCCAGGGTCTAGTACAGTCCCTGACCCACAATAAACAACAAAGACTTGTTTGTTTAAAGAATGAGTGATGATAGGGCACAGGATTTCAGGAGTCTCTTTAGTTTTGCTTTCTTTACTTACTTAGTGCTTATTAAGGTAAAGTCACTGCCACGTCTACCTTACTGACTTTTTGATTCCCGTTCTCAGTCTTTTCTCCCTGCTGGCAGAAAGCTAATTGTGCAGTATCTGCTGGAGCCTTTTTCTTCAAATTACTGAGAAGGTTTGAGGGTCCCAGCATCACTGCCCAGAACAAATAAAACATTTCTTGAAGGCATGGACTATATTATCTGCCAATGAAATGCTGTGCACTTTGTCTCAGTTGTGTTTGCAGAATAACCTTCCCATAAAACTCTTTTTTGCTAATTTTTAGCTTAACCTTTTTATTAGAGGCAGGCCATTTTTCCCCATCTCATCATCTTCTGAGACTGTAAATTATCCTGTTACTTTATTTGTAATGGGAACATACTTATTTTCTGTGATGATGGCTCCCCTGAGCCTTCCTTTTTCTCAGCTACATAAAGTTAACTTCCTCAGTGGCAACTTAAGGACAGATTACAAGCAGCCTGGGAAGCAGGCTCCGTTACCACAGGGGGCCGCCCACTCAGCCTCCTTCTGTTCAGCCATCCGAAAGATGCAGCTGCTAAGCCAGCCAGCCCTGGGCTGCTCTCCCCCTGCCTCTCCCTCTCACAGGGGGAGCACAGACATCCCTTGCTCCATCAGGAACTGCTTGGGTTCCCATCCCCAAGTTCTCTAGACTCTCCTCCTCCTCCCCCTACCCCAGCTGCCTACCATCTCCCTCCCACACCAAGGCCAGCAGTGACTGTGCTCCAAGACTCCCCCTCCTTCCAGGGGAGGTTTCCATAGCAACAGATAATGTTGGTGGGAAGCAGAAATGCTGAACTGCAACTAGTGTTGGGGCTGGGAGGAGGAGGTGAAATGTGGGCCTCTGTGGAGGCTGCAGGATGACGAGAGGGGAGCACTCAGGTGAAAATAGGGGAGAGTGAGGCCAGGTGAGGAGCCCTCCAAGGAAAGAAGGGCAAGGAGGCTGGGGGCAGGGGAAGGTGCACTGGTAAGCAAAAATCACTGTGGTTAGAAAAGTAAGATCAGAGGAAGAAATGGGAGGAAAGATTCAGACACTAATGGAGAATTCCATATATAGTGATTGATGGAGGGATTGTTAGGTAACGTGCTGGGAATAGGTGATTTTTAGTTCAAAGGTGATTTTTGTTTCAAAGGTGAATACTATGAGGCAATAGTGCAGTGACCAAAAATGGGGGCACGAGAGCTTAATAATAATATATAAAAGTAAGGGTAGTGTACCTGGGCTTGTAAACCGGCACGTCAACTTAAGAGTCATTTGTTACTTATCTTCTCTGAGCCTTAGTTCAATCCTTTGTTTGCTCATCTATTAAAACAGAGTTATTGGTATCTATTTTAAGAAATTGTGAGAATCACGTAAACTAAAGCACATGAAGTGGTCACATATAGTAGGTAAGGTAGCTATTTTCTTAAATCAGTATCTGAGGTTGAAGAATAGTATTTCAAAGGGGACTTAGGCTGGATATTTAAGTTAAAATTCATTGAAAGCTGTGCATTGTTACATGTTTTCTTTGTGCATTTATTTCAATTTCCCTTATCTCCTGAGCAGATGGCATCGTGGTAACACGTACCTGAGGACATAGTGCCACAGCAATACTGAGTTCATCACACAAAGGGAGCCATCCGTTTCCTCGTGAGTTTTCTATCCGTGCTTTCAAAAACTCTTCTTTAATACTTGCTCATTTCCTCTCCTATATAGTCAGGATGCTATTGCTCTCACAACCTCTCATTTCTCTTCTCTCCCCTTAGTTCAAGAGGTGGCTACAAAGACAGTATTCCATGTTCACCATCATGTCGAGAGTAGCCCATCAGCATCTCCTGCATGAAGGGCTGTGCCATCATTTCCTTCAGGACCCCAAGGCAAGAAGAGCGAGAAAAGTTGTGCTCTAACCAGAGATGCCTGAAAGGCGGTTTACGCCAGGCTGTCCTTGCTCTCTGAGGAGAAGGACGTGGAAGCACTGCAGTGACTCGCCCTCTCCATGCCTCCCTGTCCCGACACTGGGACAATTATAGCAATGATGATGACTAACACTGGAGCGTGCTGTTCCAAGTGCTTTACGTGAATGGACTCACAAACCTCACCTTAACCCAATGGGATTAGGTCGCAGTTACTACCATGCCTGCTCCCACGTAAGGGAACCGAAGTGCAGAGACGTACAGAAATTTACCCAAAGTTAAAATAGCTTGTAAATCTCCGGGCTGGTGTGTGAATCGAGGCAGAGTCTATTTATTTTACTTGTCTATTGAAGGAATATCTGGCCTCCTTCAGGAATTGTGGCTCAATGATATTACTGCTGCTTTTTAGAGATAACTGTTTTTTTTCCTCACTTGGTATCATTTAATGAATAAAGCAGGATTGTGAGAATGTGCCCTTGGTTTCTATTTCAGGATGTGCACTGAGTGCATTGGTTTATCTTTTTTCTTCCTAGATTCCGGTAAAAATTTGGAAAAGGAATAAAATCTCAGGATCTCACAATAACAAATATAACTGGAGGCAACTTTATGAGAAATTTCAAAAATCATAAAGAGCATAGAGAAGCACTGAATGGGGCAGTGAAGTGGAGGCAGCTTTAGTTTGGGGTGTTCCCTGAATCCAAACAAGGAGCCCAAGTTGCCCATCAGAACCCTAAAGGTTTCAGCCTGAGAGAAGGAAGGTAGGGCAGGGGTAGAGATTGAGAACTGGACCAAAAATGGGGACAGATCAGAGGTCTATTGATGCACCAGTTGCCTCCTTACCCCCAACATGCATGCTCATATTCTCTCTCTCTCTCTCTCTCACACACACCCACACATCAGGCGTTTATTCCTCTCCTCATGCCAAAAAGAAAATAGATGCTCATTCTCTTAAGACATTTGAAAAAAACCTTTCTGGGGATAATTAGATCAGTTAGTGAGGTGGTATTTAGGACACCCTGCTCATTATAGGGGCACACTGTTCACCCCAAAGTAAAGAGTGCCTAGAAGTAAAAACAATGTTCCTAGGTACACAGAGCTTTCAGTCAGCCTTCCTATCGCCTCTTCCTGAAATATGAACAGAAAACCACAAGCGACCAGTCATTGTAGGGTAGCCTGTGGCATGACAAGGAACAAGTGAGTTAAAAACAAAGCACAAGAGAAAAACTAACTGTAGAGATGATTTGACAAAGAGAATTTCAAAATAAAAACAACTAACCTCTAACTGGTACCACTTGACAAATCCCAAATAATGTTACATATAAGGAAAAAGAACAGGGTGTTACAAAAAAAGGAATAGAAAAGAAGAAAGTGCTTTGTGACCTTAAACATACTATTGTCAAAACTAAAAAAATAATTTAAAGACTGAATGGAGTCTCTTAGAGTATAAACTAAAAATAGAAAGGGATGGTGAATGTGAGAGAAAGGACAAGAGACATTAAGGAATGAGGAAGTCCAATGCACGATGTCTGTCTAATTTGTAAACAATGTCTCGTTTGCAAAAAGGCAACAGAAAAAAACGAAGGGATAGAAATGATCAAATAAATAATTAAAGAGATTGCCGCAGAATGAATCTTTATATTTAAAGTACCTAACAAGTATGGAACAGGATGGAAAAGACACCTGCTTAGTCACAGGTCAGTGACACATCAGGACGACAAGAATAAAGGAAGATCCTGAAAACTTGCAGAGAGAGAGAGAGAGAGAGAGTAAGAGGACGCCAGTCAAGGAGCCAAGGTCAGACTTCCCAACAACCACGTCAGCTACTACAGGCAAAGTGGAGCGCTGCATGCTGAGCTCTGAGAAAACGGAGATTCAGCCTGGAACTACATATTAAAATACAGTATTAATCAGCCACGGGGGCAGAATGGAGGCATTTTTAGATTCATAAGGGCTTTGAAATTCACCTGTCATGTATTTCTCTGCTTTTTCTTTTTTAAAAAAAAATGTGATTTGAGTATATGCTCCAGCAATACAAGAAATCAAATCAAGAGAGAAGGAAACATCCAAGAAACAGTGGGTTCAACCCAGGAGTGCAAAGAAGAGGCAGTTAGTCCCAGAGACCAAGTGAGGCCTGGGACAGGAAGACTTGGGGGGAGGGGTCTGTGGGAAATGTATATCAGAACAATAGATGGTATGATGGAGACCATGGAAAACCTAAGAACATAAAGGCAGAAATGTGAGAGAAAGGAAAAATAATCAGAAATGACAGGAAGAAGAAAATTATTAAAAATGAGTAGGATAACTCTCATGTCTGTAGGTCAGGTAACTGCATGCCTGGGTGTGTGGCCATCTCATCGATGCCCAGCCTTATTGGGGTGGAAGTTGCAGCCCAGGTTTGGGACAGTCATCCTGATAAGTGCTCTGACACTGCATGAGTGGCGTGGAGGCAAAGAAACACTGGACTTCAAGGCACCACTGCAAGGCTGGACAGTGAGGATGGCAGCAGGGACCACGACAGGGCCCCATTCCCGTTTGCCAGGCAACACTCGGGTCTCTAGTATGACAGGATGACGACAGAAGCCGCTACTGATAGCAGTGGAATTTCATGCTGGCTCTGGCATGGAGTCAAAACGAAGCTGATTGTAAAACATTAAAAAGTTTTATTTCATAGCATCTGAGTTTATGGGCCAAGATTCAGTCTGCAACTCGACTGGGGATGGGGACAGGTAGGCGAGAGACAAGAGGATGGCCTAAATGAGCCAAAACCTCATCTCTCACGTCAAGATGTGAGTAGATGAGATCTGAAGTGGACAGAGTGAGAACTAAGGACATATGCATATCACATGGAGAGAACCTCCGGAAGGACCAAGTACCGAACTGCTTAAGGTATTTGCTTCTGGAGAGTGGGGCTGGGAGTGAGGGGAAGAGTGCAAAAAATTGTTTGCACTTAGGCTTTATTTGTCCATTTGTTTTGACGTTTTAAAAAATATATGTATCACTTAAGAACTTTTTAAGAAGTATGTTCTCATCGATTCTAATGTCCAAATTCCTTGCTAGAACGCAGTTGTTTCAATTGTCCTTGCGTCGGCTGTAAACCACCTTAGAAAAGGGTTAATAAATCAAATCATTGACCAGTCACAGGCATCCACCCCACTTCCCCTTTCTCATTTCCAAGAGTGCTCTCCAGAACACAAGGGAGGGACACCCTCTTCAGCGCTGCCATTGTCTTTGTTGCTTCTGGGGTAACAAGAAGCAGAGGAGCCTTAATTTTTAGTATTTAGACTTTGGACCTGAAGAATGATATTGAAATGGTAGCCTCTGATTGCAGCTTTTTAAAGTGCACTGTTTTCCCTGAACCGAGAAGGGTCTTCTGAACTAGTATCCATAAAATGCTCTCTAATGGGATCTCAGACACGAGAAGTCACCACTGACACCAATGTAATTGTCATCCCCGGGCTCGGCTTTGTGAGGCGGCACAGATAATCACCTACCGCCGCAGGCTGACGATTAGCCAGCCCGTCAGGGGATGCTGAGTGCTCACTGGGAAGTTCTGTGTGGGGGGCAAGGGGCGAGAAGGCCCTGTAATGACCTGTCCTCAAGGCACTTCAAATGAAAAGGAGCTAAGGGCGCAGAGGGGGAAAGAAAGCAGAGATTCACACATGCCCCAAGACAAATGAATAAACGTATCATTCTCAGTTCCACAGAGAGGGCCCTGGAGATCCAAGCTAGATTGGAATAAAAACAGACTCTCTCTGGTCTGGCCCATGAGGACGTCTCTAATGCATTGGCTCTTTTCAGTCTTGCCCAACTGGACCCAGGCTACTGCATATCTCTCTGTGCGAATCACAGGCTGTCCATTGGCCTGAAAGGCTGCCCTGTCATGTCACCCAGCCTTTGTCAAGCTGGGACTTTTCCCAATCCATCAAGTTAGTGTAAACCTGACCTCTTCTAGGGAACTTTGCTGAGTTGCTGGTTTTGAATGCCTCCACCCTACCCTGAATTACAGTTCCAATCAGTTAGAGAGCTGAAGGGATTCCACTGTTTTCATGTTTGTTTCTCCAGTACATTGTGAGTTTCCCAAGGGGAGGGCCTGGGTATATTATTCATTCCAAAGTCATTGTGAAAACACTTAGAACAGTACCTGGAATACAAGCACTATAGAAATGTTTGCCATCACCACCACCACCACCATCATCATCATCAATCTTGGCACTCAGGCGCCTAGCATAAGGACTGGCACATACAAGTGGCAGTGAGCAAATGTTTCTTCATTTGAATTTTTGGAACATTTCAAACAAGCAGAGTTTTGAAGATGAGGAGGTTGGCAGTAGTCATGGTTCCAAGGTGAGAGCGAGAATGGTCCCTTTACACACTGCCGAGAGCAGTGAGTACCTTTGAAGAAGCAAAGAGTGGGTGAATACATTTAGTTTGAGAGGGTAGGAGGGTGTCTGAGGTGACATGAAACTGTTGAAAACAGACTTGCTGTTGGCTTCGAGACAATACACTAGCCCTCAGAAATATGGGCTGGCTTGGAGAAACACTTAATGTAACTGAGGTAAGTTCATTTTCTTCAGGATTCTCTAGAAAAAGAAGGCCAGGCGGTCCGATTGATGTTTCCATGCTCACCCTCCCTTGCTGTCTGTACATGCGATGTGCACGTGTGTGCTGCCGATGGGTGAACCTATCTGGGCCTAGGGGAGGATCATTAATCTGCCCCTCCATATGGGGCCTGCATAGTTTCTGAACAGTTGTTTCCCAGGTAGGTAACACTTTCCCAGCAGTATTACATGATTGCAGAGATTGTGGTCAGGCCAGCCTCTCTCTTTTGTATTTTGAGCACTACATGCATTTTCAGTCTCACCATCTTTGTTCATGATTCTATTCAATATTGTATCCTTGGCCTTGCTCTTTATAGTTTACAGAAAACCTACACAAGCCCACTTCCTCCAATGGGGCCTCCCTGATCAACCCAGCTCATAAACATCTCTTCCCTCTCAGCACTCACAGAAATTCATAAATTCTAACGCTTATTTCTCCCATAGTTACGTCCTATGCTGTGAAAACATTTACACCGCTGTCCTTTCTTGCTGCTTGAATGTGTACTGTTATTTAGCTGGTAGGTGTGCTGGCCTTAGCTCCCAGAACGGACTGCAGGATCTTTGATAGGAGCCTTTGACAGGAGCCTCTGTGGTCTCCAGCACAAGGGGCACGGTTTGATGAGTAGAGTCGGTGCTCAACAGGTGTGTCCTTAGGAAAGCATGGATGAATCCTCCAGGAACCCATTCAAAAAGATTTTCCTGAGAGCCCTTCACGATGCTTATCTATTTTCTACTTTAGACTGTCAACACATGTTAAAGAATAAAAGATAGATTTAAAACACAGATTTATATGTTTAAAATGCTACCATCTTCATCAACTGTGTTTGTGAATATGCTTTACAGTATTGGTTAATATACCTTTTATATAGTCTGGATGCATGTTTACCAGTTATTCTTGAAGATTAAACTACTACACTCTTGGGTATTAAAATATTCTTACAAAAATTAATTATCACAATTTTATTAACCATAGTTAGTGGAGCTGTTTATCTCTGTGAGCAGGTGGGTGTCCTTGGGTGTTTCTGAGGAAAGCACTAAATGTGACCTAGCTCCCTGGGGTCCCACGGTGCTGTGCCAACAGCACTGCACCCCTGCACGGCCCCTACCCTGCAGGCTCCCTTCTGTGAGTGCACATGCAGTCGATTCATCAACGTCTGCGGTGACGAGAGTGAATTAAGGTGACATAAATTTCCAGCATCCGTTAGAGTTATTTGGTATAGGTCACAGAGGTAGGAGGGTCTGGGGTATTTCAATATTCCCAGCATAAATCACGTAAGCATTTTCCTTGTATGCAACGTAGCATGAGGGCCAGGGCAGTGATGCCTTTTAGCAACTTCTGCGTATCATTGTGCTGCCAGTAATTGCAAAGTGGCTTTACCAGCTGACTGGCATGAGCAATCATGTCACCGTCATGATTCATTGCCTGCCGAAAGCACACAGCCAGCCTTAATCAAATTCCCACCAGAACTCTGTGAACCAGGTGGCCTTCTCCCCTGTTTGTACCTGGGGAACTGATGCTCACGGAGGTGAAGTGACCAGCCCAGGCAGGAGGGGCTGGACTATGAGAGTGATTCAGAGGGCAGTCATCTTGCTAATTCCTGTTGAGCAGAATGGTTACAAATCTCAAGCCCTCAACATGGCCCTATAATTCCACACCCTTTTCCTAGTAAATCCTGTGTCCCACTTTCTGAAATGCTCTTTAATACCTTCTGTATCTTTCAATCTTCCACACCCTTGTCTCAGAATTTACCAGGAAAGAGAATCCACTGGAGGAAACATACCTCCAAATTCTCATCACCCGATATACAAATCATTTGGTCCCCTGCCTTCCCTCCTGTTACTTGCCTCTGGATCCAAAACAGTCTCACTGTTATTCATTCAGCCAGTCCCTCTTTCTTTTCCAATGCAACATCTCCCTTTCTACCTGATTATTCCTTTTCATAGTCAAATATGAGTCCAAGCTCTCCTGTTTCAAAAATTTCCCCTTTGACCTCCAAATCACCCTTTAGCTACTTGCTTATTTCTGTTTCCATTCTCAGCAAAACTTCTTTCCAGGGCTGTCTACTCCACCTTCAACTCAGTGCACCATGGTCTCCGTACCTCTCACTCCACTGGATGTGCTCTCGTCAAGTTCTCCTGTGGCCTGTACGCTGCTGAATCCAGTTCTCATCTCACCTCTCTGCTCTCATCTCAATGAGACTCGATCTGTCATCATCATTTTCCCCTATTGATGGCTTCCTCATGAAACAAGTTTTGGGGGAAAGATCTTTCCACTTTTAGACACTTGACATTGGAGCAGTCAGTACAACAGAGGAAGTAGAGAACTTTTATCTTTGTTGAGTATAAATGAGGTCACTTAAGGTGAATGTGTGGAGTGAGAAGAGAAGAGGGAAATGACCAAGTCCTAGGGGACAGGCAGAGGCAGGCGGTTCACAGAGAAGCTGCAGAAGTGGTGGCTACTGGGTCAGGTGATGCCAAGGAGGAAGGGAGTGATCAATTGAACCCAGACTACAGAAAGATGGCGCATATACGGACTGGAAAGAGTATATCGTATTTGGGAGTTAGGAGTTCATTAGCCACCATTTATAAGTAATTTCAGGATGCTGACAGAGGCTAATTGTACTGAGGCCTGCCTGTACTGAATGCAAGGGCAAGCCGGCGAGTGTAGACATTTGAAGGTTGGCTGTGAAGGGAAGAAGAGCGAGCAGGTAGCAGGCAGAGCAGACACAGGATTGAGGGAGGGAGTTGAAAAAAATCAGGCAATATCTGGCTTGTTCAGAGATTGCAGAGAAGGCTTACCTCGTGTCATACCACTTGTGCTGGAACTGAAAATAGGACTTATTTATTTTGTGTCCTGAATCAATTGAGATAACATACGCATGTGTAAGAGATTTAAAGATGATAAAGTGCAACAGGAATTTAATATGATATTCTTATTTCCGCTAAGAATGATTACCAGAAAAGATTTTATTTTTTGACTGTATAATACGGCTTTCCTTCAAATCCTCCTCTAAAGAACTTCATTGATATTTATTCTGAAGTTTGTAAATGACGCTTTGCTTGCTTCCTTTGGAAAGAGTGAGGGGTTTCTGGAGTAGCTGTTGCCCAGCCTGTCTGCTTCTGTTCCCTTGTTCTGAGCCGGCGGACAATTAGATAGGCTATATCATTATACGGGCCTCATGAATACTAATTGCTCAGCTCCTTCTTTACAGGATGATTCCTTTCTGATAAAAGAACATATAAATTCTGTCAAATAAACTTGAGATACTTTAGACTCTAGGCCTCTTATTCCAAGATCTCCTTCAAAACTCTGGAAGGACAAACCTAATTCTTCTTGCCAGCCATCTAAACAGACACTGGCTTATAAAACCCAAGGTGCTGCACAGTGCTTTGGATATGAATCCTAATCATCTTTACTCAGTCTGACAGAAGGTAAAAGTTTAGCAATCTGAAATTTAATTTTGTGGACTCAAGGGGCAGGAATCCATGACCTGATATTAAGAGGCCTATATTAATTATTCACCATATTTTTCTCTCCTCCAAATATGCCTCTATGATTTATAAGTGCAGACATAAGGGCTCTTCCTTCTCAATAGTTTTTGAAATCATGTGCCCTTAAATGGATGGAGAGTTCTCAGCATCTATGATGTGCATGGTACCCACAGACTGGGTCTGGAAGTCTGGGATGGAGGCAGGGACCGGAGTGCCATGACCTGTAAAGTATTGTTTCTATGTCTCTCTAGCCTGAGTTTTCTTGTGGATGAAATTCTGTAGAACTTACGACAACTCATCATGCCTTAGAAAGGATGAGACTGAAGAAGGGCGAGTACTGTCTCTCATGCACACTGGTCCTGTTCGATGCAGTGCCCCCTGCATACACTGAGTGACTCCCACTCAGAGGTCGCACGTCTGATGACAGAAGTGACCTGGAGGTGCACCTGTGTTTTTGGAGCCCTGTGTGCAGAGGGGAGTTTTCTGAGCCTGGACTGCCTAATCTCTGCAGGAGGCAAGGTTTTTCTTCTCTTTTGACCTTTCCTCTTGGTACTCCTCTGAATCATCATCCCTCCAAGAAAAAGAAATGATGATGCTACTTTTGTTTGTCCAGAACACATACTTTTCTCAGCTCACCTACATTATTTGGCCCCAGCAACATATTCAATGAAATATATTTTTTTCCCTTGGACTCAGATTGGCCTGGGTTTGAAAATTGAGTGCTTTGGGCCAGGTATTTAGTCTCCAAGTTTTATCATTTGTAAAACTAGAATAACAAACACTACATGCTTTGTAACACTTTTGGGAGAGTTAATACAACATAGGTAAAAAAGTAAGAAACAAGTTCTGACAAACAGTAGTTATTTTATTAAGTTGGTTACATTTCCTTTCTTCTCTATAAAACACCACTGATCTAATTCTCTATTCCCTTGGGACCCTTCTATCAGATAGTTATCAACCATAAGGATGGAAAACAAAGTAATATATCTAGTTAATGTGATTTGTTTGGAAACCAGCAGGGCTGCAGAGTAGATGGGAAAGAACACTGGGCTAGAGAGGCAGGAAGCTCTTGGTTCCGGCCTTGCTGGCTCCCCTGCGAACTAGCAGTGTGACCCTGCATGTGGCGCCTCACACGTGTGAGACTACTAGTTAGCGGGAAGATCGCATTTATCATTAGTGAAAGAGTAACATCAGATTTTTTAAACATATTACCTTTCATGTAAATCTTACATGAAAAAGTATTTATTGCATGTCCCTTAGGGACTGTGCTTGGCTATATGAAGGATAATGAACAAAGGATCTCTATACACACAAATTTACTGAGGACTGTTGTGGCTGAACTGGGTTCCCCCGAATTTACAGGTTGAAGTCCTAATCCCCCAAACCCCAGAATGTGAGCTTATTTGGAGATAAGGTCTTTACAGAGGTAATCACATTAAAAATGAAGGCACTAGGGTGGGCCCTGATCCCATACGACTGGTACCTTATAAGAAAAGGAGATTTGGACACAGGCACACACACACAGATGATGTGAGATGTGGGTGTGAGAACACAAAGAGAAGACAGCCATCTCCAAGCCAAGGAGAGAGACCTGGAACAGACCCTCCCCTCACGTCCCTTAGAGGGACCAACCTTGCCAACAGCTTGATTTTGAACTTCTAGCCTTTACAACTGTGAGACAATAGATTTCTGTTGTTTACAGCACCCAGTTTGTGGCATTTTGTTATGGTGGCCCTAGTACCTATTCAAAGGCCTATCATGTGCCAGTGACTGGGAAAATACACACAACAAGACACTGCAGTTTCTCTCAGGGGGAGTTGGGTGAAGAGGCAGATCGCTCAGCCTTGCATGGTGAGCCTGCTCCTGTCGATTGTGTGTACAGGGTGCCACCGGACAGCTGAGCAATGTCAAAGAGTTTGTTAAAGCCTCCCCAGAAGGAACCTTTGAGGTGGGATTTTGAAGGTAAGAGTTACCCTGGGTCAGACTGAGTGCAGGAAGGGGAGTTAGTTCCAGGCAGAGGACAGTGTGCATAACACACGATGTGTGCAAAGACACAGACTTGTGAGCAAGTGTGGCACAACTGTAGGACTGGGAGCCACTTCCCATGGTAAGAGCTTAAGAGGGTAAGAGATGAAGCTGGAGAGGTGGGCAGGGTCCAGATCTGTAGAGGAAGGCTCTACGAAGCAGCAGGAGGGACCGAGGCATTGAGGAGCGGGTCTTTCTTGAACAGGCACTGGGAGGACACAGACTGTGTTAGGTAGGCGGAATGCCACGAACAGAAGTGCAGGCACACGTGTGTGTGACAGGAAGGGTTCTGGTCTGGTTAAAGCAGAGGCCCTCTGGAGAAGCCATGGGGATGAAGCAGAAGGTAAGGAGAAGTAGGATAAAGAAGTCCCTCAAAGGACCAGAAGTATGACAAACTGGGAGTGCTGCAAGGGAGGACCAGTGTCCTGCTCAGTGTCTGCGATCTAGTAGGGGCTGTATAAACCCTTGCTGAATGAATGAGTGAAGGGTGGAATGATGAAATTAGGTGGTCTTAGTGAATTGAACAGAGACTTTTAAAATCCTATTTGGTTTGTTTTTAAAATCCAGGCAGTGCAGGGCAACATGGTTTTAACCTTTTTGAGTCTCATTCTCTTCATTTATAAATATGGGAATAGCAATACTTAGTGACAGGGATACAGTAAGAATTTCATGGGGTAATTTATATGAAACTGAATAGAACTTCAGAATTCCATCCGATCAATCTTTATGGAGATGCTACTATATGCCAGGCACTGTGGCAGGCTTTAGGAATACAAAGACAAACAAAACCTCAATCTCTGCTTCTAAGGAACCTGCTTTCTAGATTAGAAGGCAGACATCCTAAGGGATAACATAATTGCAATGCAATATAGTAAGGACAAGCATAGGGCAGGAAGTGCACGGGAACGGGTCAGTTATGCCAGCTAGATAACAGGATGGTACAAGACAGCGGTCCTCAACTTTTCTGGCACCAGGGACTGGTTTCCTGAAAGATAAGAAGATGGGGAAGTGGAGCTCAGGGGAGCTTCGATGGCCTGAGCTCCAATGGCTTGCCTGTTGTGGATGAATGGGGGATGAAGGGTGGGGTGTGGGACCTCTGGTATAAGGGAATACTTCCTGGAGGAAATGATGCTTAAGCTGAACTATGAACAATAGTGCACACTTAGGTGAAGAGGAAACGAAAGGATTTCCTAACAGAGGGGACAACGGGCTTCCTCTGCAGCTGTGTTTTTCTGGTTCCTGTGCCTGTGCAGCTCCCTTGCTGAAAATATACTCCAGTCTGATTGGTTAGAGCAAAAACACCCTCTCCAGCTCTTGTCATACTCCTGAAGGCTGGATCTTGAAATCTGAATATCCTCAGCTGTTGTCTGGGTTTTCTTAACTAAGGGGCCTTCAGGAACCTTGCTGTGGCCACCTGCCAGCTTCCTTCAGTTCCTTTCTCTTTCCCTCTTTCTTTCCCTCCTTTCCCTCATCCAAAGTTTACCGTGACTACACACGCAAGCCACGGGTTGTGCCTGAAGATAGAGAGGATCAAAGCATATTTCTAATACTCCAGGAGTTAAAAATCTGTGCAGAGGCAGCAAACTACGACCCATTGACCAAATCTGCCAGTTTTTGTAAATAAAGTCATATTGGAAAACAGCCATGCCCATTATTTATGTATTTATTTTCTAGGGCAGCTTTCAGGCTACGACAGCAGAATTGGACAGCTGCAACAGAGACCATGGAGCTCCCAAAGCCTAGAGTATTTACTCCCTGGCCCTTTACAGAACAACTCTGCCAACTCCTGTCCCAGTATTTGTGTGGTGGAGGCAGTAGGGGTAGGTAAACGTGGTAAGATAAGTGGTCAGACAGGAAACTACATAAGAAGGGTCCATAACCCATACTTGGAGGGTCAGGGAGGAAGTGACAGCTAAAAGAAGGGACAACTAGGCTGAGAGCTAAAGAACAAAAAGGAGTTAAGAGAGGGAAGGAAGGTCATTCCTGGCAGAGAAAGCAGCATGTGCAAAGGCCAGGCAAGGAAAGAAAACAGTTCTCTAGAACTGTTCAGAGAGGAAGTGGCAACGGATAAGGCTGCAAACTTAGTTGGGCTCAGGCAGGTCATACCGTCTGCTGAATGTGAAAATCATATTCAGGATTTTGGAAATACAATCTCCCATAGGTAACTGCAAATCACTGAAGGATTTTATGCAGGGTAGTGCTAATGTGTGCTTTAGAAAGATCTTTCCAGCTGTGGTAATACTTAACATCTGTTGGGGCATTTATTCTATGATAGCTCTGTGCTAAATGCTTTGCATGCATACAGGTATATGGAAATATTTGATAAGCAGCTGGACAGCACCGGGAGCCAGGTAGAGAGAGGGGAAGAGCAGGGATAGTTAGGGATCTAGGAGAACCAATGGTCTCCCTAATGATGGACAGGCAGAGCACTGCCCACACTTAGAGGCGGGAGGAGGATGAGGAGAACAGAAATGATTGGAAAGGGCAGTATAATGTCGCTGAACCCAATAAATATCAATAAGGGAGTACATATTAATAAGGAGTGGATAGTAAAAGCCAGACATTGTGAAGAGGGCAAAGGGAGTTGAAGTGAGGAAGAACAGGGGGGTTGAGGTTTGGCAAGAAGCGGGTCACAGGTGAATTAGAACAATTTTGGCAGAAGAGTTAAGAAGCAGACAAAATTATAAGGGTTACAGAGGTGACCAGAAGTGAGAAAATGAAGGTCATTACCACTGAACACTTGTTTGAGAGACTGTCTTTATAAAGAAGCAAAGAAATAAGATGGATTCCTTAAAACTGAGTCTGTAATTCAGCAGTTTTAATTCACTTTCTGATTCATGAAGTAAATCCCTCATCCCAAATAACTGTTCATTGGAAGCAACAGTGAAGAACACACCATGGGAATCTGCCACATGACTAAGTCTGAGGACAGTGCCCGTGAGCATCAGTTAGTAATGGGAGGTGTAGTACCGCATTATCAGAAAACGGGGACAGCATATTTTAATGCTTAACAATGCAATTGGGATAACTTCCAGGTGGAAGAAAAGGCTCTCCTTAGTATCACCAGATTAGCATCGTGGCAAATGTCATTTCTGAAAGCTGTTCTTCGGAGATGGTCATCCCTGAACATGCCCTCATGTCTGACTTCCTCCTGCACAAGCAATCAGAGTCCCTCCAAGGCTAATGAGACCTACATGAAGAATTAATAGCTCTGCCAGTGCCAGTCTTGTACTCTGCATCTTTAAAGAGCTCAAAATATTAAATAACAAGCCCAAAGAACATTCCTCCCGGATCCTCATTAGATTGATTTTACAGATGAGTAAACTGAACCATAGAAAAGCAAGACAGTGGAAATGAGAAGTCTTACTTTACTTCTCTCTGACACCACAGTGAGGCTGCTGCCTATCAGATTTGTAACTAAGCTGTTATCAAGAAAAAGAATAACTCCCTCCTGGCTTTGACTCTTGGAGACCAACAGATTTTCTTTTCTTTTTAAAAATGTTTATTGCATTTATTGGGGTGACATTGTTTTAAAAATCATATAGGTTTCTGGTATACAATTCTATTATACATCATCTGTAAGATACATCATTTTATTGTGTTCACCATTCAAAGTCAAATCTCTTTCCATCACCACTTATCCCCTCTTTGGGATACCAATAGGTTTTAAATGCCTATAGTTGAAAAACAGGATGTCTTTTTTTTTTTTTAAGTGGGTACGTAATTACCAGTCTAAATGAGTTTGAAAAATTATAGCTGCACTTTCACTATAAAGCCAACTACTCAACTCAGAGTCTCGCCTGTTGTGGAGACAGGAAGGTGTAGAGAATGTTGAAGGTGTTTTTTTTTTTTCTCTTGTACCTTTAAGTCTCAGTAACTTTATAAAATTTTCTTAAGCAATATTTGAAACAAGAAATCATTATGGGGATTATTAGTCCTAGCCTGTAGGGACAATTTATTTTTTCTGCTTCACAAGTTTAACTTCTTACTTGGATCATGATTTGATGCTAAGATACTTAAAAGGTCATTTTATTAGGTCAGCCACAAATGGTGCTGTTATTACAGAAAAGTTATGTAAAAGATGGAGAGAAGTCAGTCCATTAGCACATAAAATGCACCAGAAAAATGGGGAAAATTTCAAGCTAAATACTTGTAACATGAATCTGGCTCAAATCTTCTGTTTAAATGGATGACTTCCAAGAGCTCTGTATTCCACTTCAGAGTCTAACAGGCACTACTCCCTCTGACCTTGGGCAAGTGCACAAAAACGCCCATTCACAGAAGGCTCCTGGTATTGTTTTTATTTTGCACTCTGCAAAGGCTGCATTTTGAATGTTTTCATGATGGTCAAAACATTCCTAGTCAACATAGATGGCAATTGCTAGACACACAGTAGCTGCTAAAAAAAAAAAGGCAATTTGGTATAATTTCATTTTCCCCCCTTCTGATTAGAGTTTACAAATACAACTGTCAGCTAGTTACCCTGGTGAGGCCATGAGTCAGCCCTCTTCCAAGTACAACATAAACTTCTTAATTCAATCTTTGGCCTATAAATGTACCGTAACACTGCCAGTGTTTTGATGTTATCGGTATCTTTATCTTCCTTTCTCCACACTCTCATAGACTTTATATCTTCCATTGCCTACTGTAATTTGTTGCCGGGAAAACAATTGCAAGTAAGTAATATGCTGAAGGCTGGTGATTATATGGAAGGATGAGGGGCAAGATCCCCGTGACATAGGGTGTGCACACATGTGTAAGCAAATGAAGGAATATGTATGCAATGTTCATGCAAATAATATGATAGGTCTGAGGGCAATCCTGTAACGTGCTTGAGGTCAAGGATCACGTATCGTTCATTGTTGTATCCCTAGCAATTAACACTGTCCCTAGAACATAGAAAATGTTGCATGAATACATGAAGGGTACTAGTGTTCCATGTTCCCACTGGCAAAACAAGGCTTCTGGGTTCAAAGGGAGGCTGCAGGTACATCTACAACAATCCACTGTGCATCCGATATTGATGGGTGATTTCTATGTGCACAGCATTATGCTAGGGGTTGTGAGACAGGCAAGGAAACTGAGTGCAGGGAAGGGGATTGGGGACTGGGTGAAGGAGGTGAAGGGATTGGGAAACACAAACTGGTTGTTACAGAATAGTCACAGGGATGCATAGGATTATAGTCAGTAGTGTTGCAATAACTGTGTATGGGGTACTGGAAATATCGAGGGGAACACTATGTGAAGTATATGATTGTCTAACCACTAAGCTATACACCTGAAACCACTACAAAATAAAATTCAAAGGAAAAAGTAAATAAATAAAAATCAGACTGACAAATCGTTCAGAAAAAAAAAAAAAAAAAAGAAAAGAAAAAGAAAACTGAATACACAGAACTTGGACTTGAAAAGCTTCCAGTCTAATTGAGGAGACAAGATATATATAAGTGAAAACTTAACTCCTAACTCTAGAGAGTGAATAATGGCATGCCAAAGGTAATTTTTCATACTGAATACAGCCATTACATGAGTTCAGAGAAAAGAGAGGCTGCTGAGGACTGGAGTCATTAAGGAAAGCTACACAAACAAGGCAGGAATTGAGTTAGACCTTGGAGGATAAAGGACAGAGGGGAAGGAAAGGAAATAGCTGTTCAGGAGAGGGGAGAAGGGAGACTGCAAATGAGCAGCCATCCAGACAAGAACAGATAGTTTGAGACTTAAAATTAGGGAAGCAGTCATCATTAGACTTTGAAAAAAGAGATGATAGAAACATACAGAGTAAGGAAGTAAATCAGTACAGTGTATGTGCATTTTGTATGGTAATCATTACATACCTAAACTCCTTGGTGGAAAAACCAAAGTAACTCTGAAACTTAGATACATTGTATATGTTGCAAACTTGGGCAAACAGGTGGGATGCCAGAGGACCACTGCTGCATGCCCAGGGGCTAGCGAGTAGCAGGCTGATGTGCCTAGAAAGGAGGGAGCTGAGGTATGATTTCTGGGGGCATGAACAGGTAGAGTGCAGCCTGCATTCTGTGTTGAAGGAGCTTGTGGTTACAGCATCGATCTGACTTTCCCCAAGTCTGATGTGCTTGTATAGCTAGTCACTGATTGTATCCGTTTCCATTTATTTTATATATTTAAGGATTCAGAAGGGTCAAAACTATGCACAACCATTCTGCAACCCAGGGCTAGATACACAAAGAAAAAGTTTGAAATTTTGACTTTCAGATACACACATCAATAAAATGAAGAATAAGTGTAACAGAGCCAAAGGAGAAGCAATAACTGACAAGATATTTAAAAATAAAAGGGGGTCGGTCCTTCTTTTCTAACCGTGTGTAGAAATTGATGTAAGAATCTTTGTTAAAGTTAATCATAGCAATGTAGACAAACTATCCATATATCATGTTCATGTGTGAGAGTATGTAGAACGGAATGAGTGAAAAAATGCTGTTAAAGATTTCAGTAAATACTTTGAAAGTCACTTATGTGGATCCTTTAAAACTCCCATTCGTTAATAGACTATTGATTAAGTGAGAAGTTAACTCTTGAGAATATTTCCTCAATAAAGTATATCCATGCAAGGAGGTACTATGATATCTTAACTAACATTAATTATATCCTTTTGATGTCTCTACTGACATGCTCTAAAAAGCTGATAAGACCTGCACTACATCATAGTTAACAGGACTGTGATGCTTGTTGCTTAGGCAACAGGATGAATAAATGCAGGTCAGAATGTGCTTCAAGAAAAACAAAAGCTAGAATATGATACTGAGTGGAGACTGAGCAGCTCTAACAGATTTTTCATCACATTCACGAAATCTGTTTCTTAATGTGGGCTGATCATATTAGTGTACTTAAACTAAGTTCATAATGAAATAAATAGATTATGGAGATCAATAAATAATTTTTATAGAGGCAGAAATTGACTTTTATGACAGTAGTAGCAAATAAATTGCTGGGTGGCAGCATATAAAGCAATAATCAACAACACTATTGTATGATTTGCTTCATTTCAGAATAACAAATTCCTCTAAATGATAATTCAAAGTTTTTTAAAAATTCCTTCTGTCTCATGAAGAAAGTGTTTGACTGACTTGTCTGAATTAACCATGTTTTCATAATTTCTGGAAAATTATACACAATACTTGGAATAGGAAAACGAAAGACAATATAATCTATGGAGCAGATCAGATCCTGGTTTTGCCATGTATGTACAGGGTTTCTGCCTCCCAGACACGCTTCAGCATGCTTGTACATATTTCATTCATGAATGTTTGTTATGATCTCCTAATGCTTATTTGAAACCTGTTTGATTAGCCTTTCCATTCTAAGCTTTTAAAAAAAGGATTATATTTGCTGGAAAGTGTTTAAAATGCAGAAGAAAATCATGCTTCATTAAAAATTTTCAAAGCAGCCAAACATTCCAGAGAATCCAAAAACCTACCTAACTTCTCATGGGAGCAGAATAAACATGGACAAGGGTTTGAGGAACAGGAGTGAGAAGGTCTCATCTCACATAGATCGGGAGGAAGAATGCTTATCAAAACATGCAGTAAACATAAGCAGCGATGCAAAGACTTTCATTCTGTTCCTCTAATTCTTGATGTCATCTTTTTAGTGTCCTAAATCTGTCCTAAATCTGCTCAGCATCCTAAGACTCTGAGAGCAATTGAAGAAATCTTACTTTTTTCCTATTTCAATACCCACAATATCTTGCCTGACTGATCAGTGATGGTATTCTTAAACACGAGAAAAATAACAGTAGCTGTGTATTTCACTGTAAAAAAAAGGTTCATAAAGATTTCTATGTATACAGTTACTTAGAGAGCATATGTTTTGATGCATTTATGTAGCTTTTTAAAGAAAGCTCATGAGGTATACATATTTTTTGGGGAAAAGCAGAAGTTTAACAATTTGAGTAATTTTCAAATCTACAATAGTCAAGTCAGACTTGGAGAAAAATAATCTCCAATGGAGATAAAAAGACCTGACTAGCTCTCAGTATTTGGTGATCAATTCTGGTATTAATAAGCTTCAGGCATCGGCCCCAGCATTTTAGTGAAAAATAACTATTAATGATTTCCACAAACCATTTGCGTGCCACATGCCTGTGTTATGAAGCTCTCTCTAAATTTAGGGATAGGCAGTATGTGAGGTGGGACCTCACAAGCCAGGAAAGGTAATAAGGGCAGTGACGTAACTTAACAAGGGAACTGATGAGCACTGGGGGAGGTATCCAAATGATTAGAAAGCTGTATCACGGGTCTGCACATCGCCCGGTCCTCCTGCCTTACCTATATTCCCCGTCGTGAGAAGTTTGCACACAGCAGGTCTAGACTGCATGCACGCCAGTGTTCAGAAGTACATGAATGTACTTAGTCCATTAGCCTCTCTTTCTCAATATTGACAGCTAATTGATAGAAGTGTTTATTTTCTACCTAGATATACAATACTTCAATGCTCCACAATCCGCACAATGTAAGTAAGTGAATGCTCTCTGTAACTGTCCATCTGAAGCAGTTTGTTAACGAACTGAAGGTCGTCCACCCGATTTAAGCTGCTTATCAAACAGTTATCATGAAAAAAATGAGCTTCACACCGTAAACAGAACAAATTGTCTAATTAATCACTAAATGCTGATGCTCAAATGAAATATATGTTTTTAGGAATGTAGAATCAACTGAAGAGTGCTATAATCGAACTGAATATCCTGAGATAACAAATTTATAAAAACCACAGGAAGAATGACAGGGAGAATATAAATGTTAATCTTCTCTCACTGCCTATAAATAGTACTCTCACCGGTTCATTCATATAATCCATATGTATACGGATGCCTAGAGACATCATTTCTCAGCAAGTGTCTATATGCACACAGCAAGTTCAGTCCTAAGGGCATCCGATTTTCTGATGCAGCTACATATACACAACTGACCGGTTTGGGTGCACATCAGGCTGCCTGTGCGCCCTGTCAGACACATAAGAAGCAAAGACAGACAAAAGGCAGCTCCGTGGACACAGAGAGCGTCTTACCATAAACTGCACATTGTCAAATCCATTAGCCATCAGGTGGTTCTCGTACTGAGGTAGCCCAATGCTTTCCAACCATTGTCCCACTGTTTGGACAGGGCATCTGGGTCCTGTAAGAGGATGAAGAGGGAAGCGTTTAAGCAGGGAGTAGCCGTCCACAGGGTAATAGCGGTAGTCCTGGGCTGAGAGGTGGCATTGCCACATCATGCTCCTGGGAAAGTTGCTATCAAAGGAGCCCGCCAGCTTGACAGATTAATGTTCTCAGCGAGAGAGCAAAGTCAGAAGTAAAACATAGTTTGCCAGGCAGGCTGCGGAGTATGACTTGATCCTAGCTCCACATTTCTTACATATTAATCTTTACTACCGACCAGTACGTCACACAGCCCCCAAAACCGGGCAGCAGAAGAAGGCACATCAAGCTGTCGGCTTAGGCTGGTCTGCGTTCTATGTGATTGTTGGAGTACTCCACAATGAGCAATGCACGGCCAGCAGCCAGAATTCTTTTTATCAAGTACTCCTACACTCATCAGTATGCAGCTCCCTGCTCCCTGCTCCCCCTCGCTCGCTCCCCTTCATTACCCAGCCCAGGCTACACCTCGCATTTTCAATAATAGCCATCAGATAAGGCAGATATTTTTTTTGTCTGCAAGCTGTAAGCTGCTTCCTCCTACACACCCATCCAAGCGTCAATCTTGAATGATGAGAGCAGTCAAAACAAATGCAGAAAATAGCAAGATTCAAAAGCAAAGCAAAGTGCTTAAATCTGAATTGAATCTTCATACCGGTTATGCGTTACAGAGCTATTTGTTGTGGAATTTTACGTTTCAAAAGACACCAGGAAATGCAAAGCTTTAACTATAGCTTATAGCGGAGCTCCCTACAGGTTCCCTTTCCCCCTTTCTTTCCTTCCCTTTCTTCTTCTTTCTAAAATGCAGCACAGATAAACGTTGCTGATCTAAAGCTTTACAGTGTTTGGAGAATAATGATTCTCTTTCTTCACCGCACGGCATGAAGAGGAACTTCTCCGAGATTCTTTTTTTTTTTTTTCATTTTTGAATTACTGCAAAATACAGAAACTGCATCGCAATCTTGAAGTCAAGATAATTCATTTCTTGTTTGCATGGCTTCTTTCAAACAAAAGTATTACCAGGCACAAGAAATCCTTTTCCCCTCTGATATTTATAATCCATGTCTATCAGGGTTACCATTCTAAATTAGCTATAAAGGTAACATTACTGGGTAGAATTTTTAAATAAAGAAGAGCAACCCTAACCAAAAATAAGTCAAGGATAACAGATGTAAATGTGTGAGTTTTACTGAATGGCAGCCAGATTGAGTAATTAATTTAATAATTAGGAGAAAGGAGAGAGTAATAATAGAACCCATAGGGCCAGATCACCAGAAGAATAAGACTCTCACTTCGGATTGGGAAAGGACTTGAAAAAAGGTTAGTCTACCCCCCCGCCCTGCCCCCTGGCAGCCCTGCCCCCACCACCCCTGGCCACATGAGCCCCTTGTCACAGTGTTCCTGGAAGAATATCATCTAATTTATGCTTGAATGCTGCCTGTAACAGAGCTCTTATCAAGAGCTTACTTATCAAGAACACTCCATTTATTAGAAAGACATTTTACTTCCTACCTGAGTCTCCTCACTGGCTCCAGCTCTGCCTTTGGAGTCCCAGAGTGGGAACAGTGCTTTTTCCACACAGGTGTTTTAAAAATTAAAAATAACTCTCATCAACTCCCCCCTGCCCACCACCCGAAACAGGGCCCAGTGCATAGTAAATGCTCACTAAGTATTTATTAAATAAATGAAACATCATTTTTCTTTTTTCCCCAAATCTTATTTTTCCATTTCCTTCCTCTTTTTAAAAACATCGTCAACTTCCCAGAACAGACATTAAACTTGAAAATGACTTGCACACTCTCTCCTTCACTGCTGACATCAGTTCCCAAGTTCTTTTCATCCCTCACTGTAGAGTCTCCAGCTTTTAGTCTCTTGATTCTATTTCCCATTTCTCCTTCATGGAACTTCGACTGACTTTAATCCTGCTCCCCTCACCCAGGCCCCCTGGCCTAAGGCAGCAGTGCCTGTAACATTGGTCTTCCCACCGCTGATATTTCAAAAATCTATTTTGTATGTAGGTGTCAGAATAAGTTCTCTAAAGTACTATTTTGATTATTACTCCCTTTTCCAAAACTCTTTCATGGTTTTCCGTTGGCTTCAAAATAAACTCTCAACTTCTTTGATGATATTTTGGGACCTCTTTATGATCAACTACAAAAAATCCACCTTTATTTCCCTCTCCCCAGAGTTCCCATTAGTTGGGATTACTGGCTGGTCTCCGAAGGCAGCCTGTAACATACATCGGTTGGCTTTATTACCTCCCCACATTCCCGCCCCGTCATCGGCTTAGAATCAGGTGACACTTTCGTTATGAAACCTCCTTTTATCCCCGCTAATGGGAATAAATCTCTTCCTTATTTATCTTAAGTGGCATTTTTACACTCTCTATTATAACATGTATTTTTTGTCTAACCTTAAGGTTATTGGTGTATAAGATTTATTCTTGAATGTAGGAATGTCTTCCTAATATTGCACACAGTAAGGAATTAGAATGACTCTGCTAACCCAAATCATGGAACTTTACTTTCATAATCCAAACTACAGAAAATCTTCCTAGTATTGATTTAAATTTTTGTTTGTTTTTAAATCTTTCCCAAGTATGTGAAGTCTTTACAAAAGAAGACAGTTGGGTTTCTAAATAGAATTTCCAGGTGAATTTTTGTTTATTATCCTCATCTTCCCTTTTACTTTACTATAATTTATCCTTGTTGGTTCCAGGCCTTTTAGGAAGGTCAAAAAGTTTGTAGCCATCTAGAAACCCATTTTAAGAAATTCTGGTTCACAATATTACCCATATGAGATGTTAAGAACAAAATACAATTTGTCCTTGGACATCTCTAATGCTGGTATGAGGTAGAACGAAGTATTAATTACAACCTCTCCTAGGCTCACATCCACATTGTTCCCCTCAATCATTATAAGCGGTGAGTAGGTGAATAAGCTACACAAAGAGTGAGCAAACACTGCAATAACATTTGGACGTGGTGAGATGTATGCTGATCGACCAGTTCCTCAAATCCCATCTCCTCCCTTGAGATACATACCAGGGCTGAAGCACAGGGAAGAGTGCCACACACATCTAGGGAGTTAAATCATCTTTGTTAAATAAATGAATGACAATGGAAATGACTTTCATAGGATTTTTGTTTCTTAATAGAAAGAGAGACAGAGATCTATAGCTATCTATCATTTATATATCAGGGGGTTTCAAGGTCTAGGATGCTATACAAAAATAGCTTAGAGAGAATACTGGGTCCTAATCACTTGACAAATTATTTTATAGACTGATTGAATTTTATTCTTTTAACTGTTCAATCATTCAATTTATACTCAGAAGTGCTTATATTTTGGTGAAAGGTCACAATGCCAGAGTGAAGTGAGTTAGGAGACAATTGGGTAGAGAGAGGCGGTGAGGCGGAGAGAGGAAGAAGAAAGGACCTTGAGTCATGTTGTTAAAGTTATTTAGTTTAGTTAAAGTATTTTCTCATGAGCCAAACCTCTAAAAGGAACATATCCAGGTCTGAAGGTCATTTTTAATAGTGTTTAAGCATACGTTTCCTTGAAACACTTTTTTGGAGTCCTAGAATTCTTAAAGCATAACAACGCATTAGTGGGCGGGCACCTTCATTCAACTAGAACTCTAAGTCCCAAAAGTGAGATAAGAGGAGGGAAGGAAGGAACTAAAAGTTATTCTGGGCTACTATGTCCGAAGCAGTGTGGCGTGGATTATTATCCTCATTTATAGATAAGGGAATTGAAGCTCATAGTGTGTGATGAAACCGGGAATTTTCTTTGACACAGTCTTTAAAAAAATAATCCTGAGGGCTCCACTTCCAGAATGGCAATGTAAGGAGCTCCATGGACCCTATCCCAAGCCAAGCAAGCATACTTGCATAGGAAAATGAAACCACCATTTACAGTCTCTGGAAATTGTCTCAGAAACATACAGAGGATGAAGAAATATTTATTCAAGAGTATCTACTACAATTTTGTTAAGAACAGAGAGAATCTATGGCACTGGGGCCACAACTGGTTCCCTCCCAGCTCAGCTGGAAAGAAACTCCACTCTGGGTGGCTGGGCCCAAGAGGACAGGGCTGTGTCTCTCCTCAGCTCCCACCGTGGCACACGGTGTCTTATCAAAAGAGGCGGTCAGTAACGTTTCTGATTCCCCTAACTCCAAGTTGCAGAGGTTAAATTTCTGTGCATGTGTAGCTGCGATGCCATGGGTTCCCTTTACCCTCCCGGTCCCCATTCATTAAGTGGAGGCTCTACCCACCGCAGCAGGCTGGGAGCTGTAAGGCTCTCAGTGCCCTCATCCAGCTTGATTGTAGGCCTGAGGTCCCAGGCCCAGAAAGTCTAGCTGAGGAGATGAGGCTACCATCCCGGCCCAGAGCCCAGAAGAGTGGTTCAAAGCTCTTGCCAAAGGGGAGAGTCCATCCCTAGGTAGAGAGTTCTGTAAATTTCTGGTTTGGGTTAAATTTCTTGGGGTAGAAATTTCCACCCTAAGAAATTGATTTTATTTGAAATAGAGTATGAGGATATTCAAGCCCAGGTGGGTTATTGAAAACAATAAAGATTTTTATGATAAGCGATTAAAAGGAGACTGACTAGTGTCTCCCTTAGGGCAACTAGCTCAGTGGTAGGCCAGCTAGTTTTAGAGAATCCGAACAAGACACAGCGGAGAAGTGCCCTCTTGCGGTCCTAACAAACTTCCAAAGCTGGCCTTAATGACTATTCCAATTTAATGGGACCAGAGCTATTTTTAGTGCTCTCTAGTTTTTGTTCTTCTTGCATTTTTTGTTACTTCTTCCCCCAGTCCCTCCATATTATCTGTGTCATCCATCCTCTCCTTAAGGTAATTCATGATAACAAACTAGTGTGTATCTTTCATGCACATTCACCCATTGGCACAGACACAGATATGTACAAATATATATGCATGCATATATGTATGATATGTAAATGCTGGGGTTACTTTGGACAGTATTTCATAAAAATACAATCATATCACACTCACTTTTCTGAACCTTACTTTTTCAACAAAGCCTGATGGAAATTCTACCAAGTGAATGATAAGTTATAATTTATTCTTTAAATTATAGTAGTCCACAATTTTGATACACTGTATTTTATTCATTTCTTTGCATGTTATCTCCAGGCCCACCCCTTCATTTTCTTTTTAAAAACTTTGTGTTTTGAGTTCATTGTAGATTCCCCTGTAGTTATAAGAAATAATGAGAAAGAGATTTTGTGTAGACTTCACCCAGTTTTCCCCAATGGTAGTGCCTTGTACATCTATAGCATGGTATCACAATCAGGTAAATGGTGTTAGTAAAATCCATCAATCTTATTCAGGTTTCACCAGTTTTACAGGTGTTTATTTGTGTATGTGTGTGCATGTGTGTGTTGTATGTGTTTATTTCTTTGCAATTTTATCACATGTAGACCATGTGACCATAATCAAGGTCAAGACAAATATACTACCATCCCAAGGATCCTTCTTGGTACCCTTTCATAGCCACAGCCATCTCCTTCCCTCTCCCACTAGCAACTACTAATCTGCTCTCCACCTCTATCATTTTGTCATTTCAAGACTGTTAGATACATGGAATCATACAGTATGCAAGCTTGGGATGGTCTTTTTCCATTCGGCATAACTCCCTGGAAACCCATACAAGTTATTCTGTGTATCAGTAGCTCATTTGTTTTTATTACTGAGTAGTTTTCCACGGTATGGATGTGCCAGAGTTTGATTAATAATTCACCCACTGAAAGACATTTGGGTCATTTGCAGCTTTTAGCTGTTACAAATAAAGCTTTTATGATCATCAGCATATAGGTTTTTCTGTGAACATCAGTTTCCTTTTTTCTCGGATAAATGTCCAAGAGTGCAATTACTGGGTCACGTGGTAAACGCACATTTCATTTTATAATAAACTGTCATATTATTTTCCAGAGTGCTCGTACCATTTTATATTCTATTTAGAAACATATGAGAGAGAAAGTTTCTTTGCATCTTCACCAGAATTTGGTGCTACCGCTATTTTTTAGGAAATGTTAGCTATTCTGATAGGTGTATAGAGGTACTTCACTATGGTTTTAATTTGCATTTCCCTCATGGCTACTGATGTTGAACATACTTTTATGTGTTTATTTGGCATCCACACATCCTTTTTGGTAAAATGTCTGTTCATGTCTTTTGCTTATTTTCTAACTGGATTGTTTAGTTTTGATATTGAATTTTGAGGGCTCTATATATTATCAATGCAAGGTCTTTGTAGATTTTTTTATTCACAAATATTTGCTCCCAGTCTGTAGTCTGTCTTTGATTCTCCAGATTTTTGCAGAGCTAAAGTTTTTAATTTTGATGAAGTCAATGTATCAGTTTTTCCTTTAATGATCATGTTTTTGGTGTCTAGCCTGTTTTTAATTTTTTTAAAATGAGCATTTAAAAAATATATGTATTAAATAGCCTACAAGGAATTATTTTTTAATATGGAATTTTAAAAACCTCCTATAATCTGGTGGTTTACATTTTAATGAACAAATACATCTAGGGTAATGAAAAATATGCTTGACTTTAACCATTTCATCTTATTTTATGTTTATATTTACCTACAACTTTGTTTCATCATTTTCCTTTTCTTCAATTTTGTTGGTCTCGTGATATTCCTATTCATTCCATTTTTGTCTTTAGAAATTTGAGATTTTGTGATACTTCTCCACTTCATTCATGATTTCTTTTTCCTGCTCTAAATATCAGACATGCTTTTCTAGAATTATTTGAAAATAAGGTACTAATACTTCCCCTCTTTTATACACTCAATTTCTCACCTACTCCAGTAAAATTAGGCTTTCAGAATATTTTTTCTTCTCTATTCTCCTATGTATTATCATTTCTAAAATGCTTTTCCTTTACTTTTTCCCAACCTATTCTTAGGTTTTGCCAATAATCATTTTTAAAACTTTGTTCTAGTCTATTGCTAGCATTTTACTTATAGGATATTCCTTCTATTTAATGATCCCTTATTCAATATGTATATAGAACTCTCACACTGTGTTTATCATATCAGTTTAGATTTAATTATTGTAAAGATATTTTATCACTGTTGTATTATATCCTTATAACTTTCTCCACCTTGGTATTTCTGTTTTTATTTTGGGTTTTTAAAAATACATTCTCATATACTCAGAAACATTTTGAACTAAATGAAAATAAAAGTACAGCATATCAAAATTTGTGGCTTTAGTTAAAGTGATACTTAAAGAGAAATTTATAGCATTAAATATCTGTATTGGAGTAGAGAAAATTTCAAATCAATAATTTTATCATCCAGTTTAAGAAATGAGAAAACCAAAAAATCCTAAAAGTAAGCAGAGATAAAATAAAAATTAAAAAATAAATAAAATAGAAAGAAGAAAAATCAACAGAATAAATCAATGAAATGAAAAGCTATTTTTGGAGATAACCAATAAAACTGATACAGCACTGTTCAGGCTAAACAGGAAAAAACCCAGAATAAATAATAGCCAATATTAAGAATGACAGAAGTGATAGCCTTACAGAGACTACAGATATTGATAAGGATAATAAAGAAATATTATGAATAATTTTAGACTAAAAAATTCAACAACTTAAGTGAAATGGACAAATTTATTGAAAGACACAACTATTAAAGCTCACTCATGAAGAGTTTCCTAACTGAATATCTTTTTATTAAAGTAATTATAGTTATACTTAAACATTTTCATAATTTAAGACATAAAGTCAGCATTACTCTGATACCCAAATCAGACAAAGCCATTGTGAGAAAAGAAAATGACAGGTCAATGTTTGTCATGCACACGGATGTAACAATTCTTTAAATCTCAACAAATATATGCACTATCATATAAAAATAATAAAACATGCCCAAGTTGGGTTTGTCCCAATAATGCAACCTTTCTTTAATACTCAAAGCCCAATAAATATAGCCCAATAAATATTACTACAGAAAAACCATATGATCCTCTCAGGAGATGCAGAAAAAAATCATTTGAAAAACCCCAACATCCATTCCTCATAAAAACTCTCAGCAAACTAGAAAGGAATTTCTCAAACCTCATAAAAAGGCATCTATAAACAACCTACTTGTGAAAGACTGAATGCTTTCCTGCTAAGTTCAGACAGCCAGGCAAGGATGCCCACTCTCACCATTTCCATCTAGCATCATCCTGAAATTCTAGCCAGCACAATGAATCGTGAATAAAGAAATATAGTGTCCAGATTGAAAGGATAAAGTTCAACTGTTTCTGCTTGCACAGGACATGATTATCTCTATATAAAATCCTATGAGATACACATAAAAAGCTACCAGAATAACTCATTTAGCAAGGTTGCTGGATACAAGATCAATATATAGAAGTCCATTGTATTTCTAGACACTAACGATGAACAATCAGAACTTGAAAGAAAAAATTGTGTAATTTACAATGGCATAGGAAATTTTAAGGAGTAAATCTGTCAAAAAACTCATCAGACCTATACACTTAAAACTACAAAGCAGTGCTGGAAGAAATCATATAAGACCCCAATAAATAGAACAATAAAGCATATTCATGGATTGAAGGACTCAACATTATTAACATGTCAGTTTTACCTAAAGTTATTGATAGATTCATTGTAATCCCATTCATAATTCCAAGAGGCTTAAATCTGCGTGTGAGTGTGTGTGTGTGTGTGTGTGTGTGTGTGTGTGTGTGTGTATGTAAATTGTGAAACTTTTCCTAAAATTTCTATGGAGATGCAAAGGACCAGGAATAATCCAAATGACTTTGAAAAAGAACAGAACTGGAGAACGTATGCTATTTGAAGTTCTGGCCGTATAAAGCTAGGGTCATTAACACTGTGGTGTATTAGTCTTAGGTAGACAAAGAGACACATGGAACCGAATGAAGGGTTTAGAAACAAACCGACTGGTGTTTGACAAAGGTGAAAAGGCCATTCTGTGAGGAATGGAGAAACGTATCCGTGAACGGTGCTGCGACAACCGGAGATCCATGTACAAAAAATGGATTTCAATCCATATCTTGCACTTTATATAATAATCACAGTTCTAAGTGTAAAATCTAAAACTATAAAACTTCTAGAAGAAAAATAAGGAAAAAATTTTTAGAGAAAATCTTGAACTTGGGCTAGGCAACCAAAGCACAATTCTAAAAGAAAAAATGATCATTAGAATTCATCAAAATTTTAAAATTCTACTATTTGAAAGACACTCTTACAAGAATTAAAAGACAAACTGCTGATGAAAAGAAAGCATTTGCAAATTATATCTGATAACAGACTTGTATCACATATAAAAAAACTCTCAAAACTTAGTAACAAGGAAACAACGAATCAATTATTTTAAATAAGTAAAGATTTAAACAGATACTTTACCAGGGAAGACATATGCCCAAAAAATAAGCACATGCAAAGATATTCATCATTTGATATTAAGAAAGTGCAAATGAAAACCATAATGTGATGCCACTTCTTACAATGTGTAAAATTAGAAACGCTGACCACACCAAGTGTTGACAATGATGTGGATCAACTGGGATCCTCAGACATGGCCAGTGGGAATGTAAAATGGTCCAACCATCACAGGAAATAGAGTATTTCTTAAAAAGTCGATATACATCTGCTACACGGCCCAGCTATACTACTGCTGGGCATTAACCCAAGAAAAATGAAAGCATATGCCATCCAGAGACTTGTACATGAATGTTCATAGTGGCCAACAGCTGGAAAAAGCCTAAATGTCCACCAACAGATGAGTGGATCAACAAATTGTGGCCTGTTCATGCAACGGATTATTACTCAGCAATAAAAAGGAACAAATTCATGCATGCATCACATAGATGAATGTAAAAATAATTCTGCAGAGTAAAAGAAACGAGAATCCCCCCCAAAGACTGCATTTTATAGGATACCATTTATATAAAATTTTAGAGATTGCAAACTTATCTAGAGTGATGGATGATGGATCAATGACTGCCTGGGGATGGGGAGAAGGAGACTGGCAGGGATGACCAAAGGACATGCGGAAACTTTTGGAGGGGATGGATGTTTATTTTCTTGATTGGGGTGATGGTTTCACAGGTGTCTCCATCTGTCAATCATCAAACTGTACACTTTAAATTTGTGCGGTTTATTGTAGGTCAGCCATACCTGAATAAACCTAGTTTTCAACATTTTTTTAAAGGAAAAGAAAATAAAAAATGGTGAGGGAGGGAAGTGACTTATTTTAGCCAAAGTTATCAGGGAATGCCTCTCTGAAAAAGGGACATTTGAACAGAGACTGAAATACAGTGAGGGAACAAGCCTTTCTGTGTCTGTGAAAAGGGAATTTGAGGCAGTGGGAACAGTGAGTCCAAACTCCACTATCCTGCCCTCTATTGTAATGGGCTGGTGATACTGGAAAGTGGAGGACTAGCTTAATTTTGATACGTTCTTAACTGTTCTCACTGCATATCATGTTGCCATTGAAGGCCTTGGCGATTGAGATGAATGTGGACTTACTCAAGGATACTGTCTGAAAACTGGTATAACTGTATTAAATTGAATCCATGGCATCAGTTTAGGTTTCTAAAATTAATTTTCTCTTTTAAAAGTAGAAGGCAACTAATATTCTGATTAATTTCAGACATCTCTTAATGAGGTCTGTTATTGTGCGAGGAGGACGCTTCTTTTTATATTTTATTCATGCCTTCAGCATTGACTGGCATCTTCAGCAAATGCTTATAAAGTACCTCTGGTTCCATGCATTTTTGCTAGGAGGTGGCATTTAGCTTTGAACATCCTTGCACATATGAAATTTATAGGCTAGTGGAGAAAACTGGTTTACTACCCAGAAAATGTCATTTGAGATTAGAGGAGTTAAAATTTAGAAATACGATTGTTTATTGTGGCCATATAGGAAGAAGAAACAAATTAGAGAAAACTACCAGGTTCCAGGAACAGAAACCTGACATACTATCTGTTTTAAAAGGTTCTACTAGATGAACCAGTTAATGTGGGTAAACTGATTTGGCCGAGGTGGCAGTCATCACACCTGTGTGAGTAGGAAAATGGCATTTAGGAACGGATGAAGAAGAGCCACTGGAAAAGAGTAAAAAAAAAAAAAAATAAAAACTAACTGACTAACCACTCAAAAATGTAGCAAGCACCTAATCATAGTACCAAGGTAACTGACAAAAGGCATGCACTTTTCAATGAATGTGAGCCTTCCAAGTGATCTAAACCATATATAAAGAAGGGGATGGGGTGGCAGGGCAGGAGAGAGCAAGTAGGGGGGTGGTGTGGGGGCTGGGGGGGAAAGTAGGACAACTGTAACAATAACAATAAAAAATAGGGGGCTTGTGCTTACTGAGTACCTACCATGTATTTGACCTTTTAAACGTTCTCTTATTATGTAAAATAATAGCAACCATTCATTTACTCTGGTCAGATTCTACATGTTCTGCATGCATTAGCTCATATTACTTTCATGACAACTTTGTGATATACAGTTGTTATCAGCTCCCGTTCACAGGGGAGGAAAATAAGCTACATGTGGTCCTCAGTTGTGTAAAGTCACCCCGTTAGACTAAATCCCCGGTATCCTGGTTCCGGGGCTGTAGTTTTTAGCCACGACTCAGTACTGCTCCTCCATGCCAGGTGCAGAGGGTGGGAAACCAGCCCTTCTGCAGGAAGGAGAATGCGTGCCCGTATACAACCAGCAGGTTGGTCTTGAAAGCTTGTCCCAGTTTTTCTGTTTATTCTTATTCCCACTCTTCATCTTACATTCATTACCCATGGATTCTACAGTGTAAAGCAATGGGATAAAGCAGGAGGGAATAATGAGAGGTGGGAGAAGGGTAAAACCTATCACTGGATATTTTCCTTCCACCCTGAGAAAGGGCTTTTCTGCGATTCCAGAAAACAGCCGCTTCAGTGGCGTTTCCACATGGGTGCTCAGCCTCTGGTCTGCTGTGCGTGGATGGCGGTGCTGTGTGTGCAGGGCGAGGCTGCCTCATCGAGAGCCAGTACAGCATGATGGTCAGGAGCCCAGACCCTGGAGACAGGCGGCAATGGCTTTGAATTTCGGCTCTTCTTCATTATCTAAATATTTGCTGTTTCTGTGCTTGAGATGGAGCATGGAGCAATAGAAAGGGTACCGTTCTGCTTGGCCAAGTTCCCATGGCTTCATTTTTCTTTGATGAAGTGAGGGTGACACCTCACCCCACCTACCTTACGGTTTTGTTTGACGCTAAAATGAACTAACACATGCGGGAAAATGGCTATGGATCACAAAGCACTATTCAAATGCTATTATCTTTGCTGTCAGAAAATACATACTTGTGTTGTTCATTCGTCCCTCAGTCAGAGGAACTGGTCCTGAACCATCAGTGCTTTTTCTTGCCCAGTTCTCTTTGTTGCAGACAGACAACAATGAATGGAGTCAGCCGTCTGGCCAAATTACAGAGGAAAGCACATTGTACTGCGAAGTGATCAGAATCCCAAAACCCATGATACCATTAGAGGCTTTGTCTTATCTGATGCATCAAGGACCAGGTCTCAGCCAGGGCAGCCCGGTCTTCACATCTGTCCGAAGGCAGAAAGAGAAGAGAGAGCTGCGGCAGCAATGGTGAGAAGGAATGGTTCGTACGCCCAGCTTCAAAAGTGAAAGAAGGGACTCCTGGTTACTTATTCTAACATGTTTCAAATAAAGACTGGTCATTTTTAAAGAGGCTGGTAAAAAAGCTCACTTAAATAAAAAGGCTAGACCCATATTTTGGAGGGAAATTGCACATTCAACTAATAACAACAGCAACGGTCTCTCTGTGAGCCTACTTTCCTGTCTGTTAAAGCTTGTAATACAGGTGTAGGGGCTGGGAGCGAACGGCGTCTGCTCCTGTGGGATAGTGAAGGAAAGATCCCAATGGTTCTATTTTTAACTAAAAAGCATCAGTTTCTCATTTTTCCTGTTCTAAAAAAAGCCCTCTGAGCTGAGAAACATGAATTACATATCTATTTTCCTTATGGAGAAAAAGTGACAATGAAAATTAGCAAGAAGAGAGCTAATGCAATAAGAACAATGCTTCTTCAGCAAATAAAAGGGCAGCCATTTAGCAACACACAGAAATGCACAGCAGAGGTGGGAGACCAGGGAAAAGAAAAGAGATTAGCTGTTCCAAGAATTGTGCAACATTGTGGGTCAAAGGAGTTCTGGATCATGAAGCCAAGATTTAAGCAGGAAAGTGTTCCAAGATTTATACTTTGGTGTTTAAATGCTAAGGGAAGTGAGGAGCTCAGATTCAATCTTCCCTACGGCCTTGAATTTTATTTTGAACTAAAAACTTCATGAAACACTGAAGAAATACCAGGCTTTACAAAACAGATCTGACAACTTATGGTCTAAAATAGGAAATGAAATTTAAGTCTAAAATCTTCTGGTAGACAAATATATATATATATATATATATATATATATATATATATATATATATATATTTTAATCAGGTCATACCTAATTTTAAGAAATAGTAATTCCATGATTTAATTCTCATTTATCCTTCCTTTAAGGCTTCTGGAAAACGTTTGAATCTTTGAGAAGAAGCTGACTACAACCCGAAGTCATCAAGGCCTCCTGTGTGCCAGTGACTGTGTTAGGCTGGGAGAAAGGAGACCTTTCCTGCCCTCCAGGACCCACAGTCCATTGGGGAGAAGAGTACTGTGGAGGATGACAAATGCTATAATGGTGGTGTGTACCAAATATAAGAAGGTAGATAAAAGGAAAGGGTGCTTAATTTGGCTTAGGTGAAGGGCTGAAGAGAGTTTACAGAAGAGTTTGATTGATCTGTGACTTGAAGATTTAGTAGGAGCCTGTGAGGCAAATAAAAGGAAGATGGCTATAAGAGTTAATTTTTTGTGTCAGCTTGACTGGCCTAAGGGATGCTGAGAGAGCTGGTAAAACAATTATTTCTTGTGTGTCTGTGAGGTTGTTTCCAGAGGAGATTCACATCTGAGTCTGTAGACTAAGTAGAGAAGACCACATTCACTAGTGTGGGGAGGGTATCGCCCAATCTGTAGAGGGCTTATTAGAATGAAGTCAGAGGAAGAGTGGATGTACTCTCAGCTTATGATGCTACATTCATCTTCTCCTGCACGTTGACCCTGGCACTTCTGGTTCTGGGGCCTTCAAACTGGGACCAGGACTTCCACAGTCAGCATCTAAGATTGTCAGGCCTTTGGACTCAGACTGAATTACACTGTTGGCTTTCCTGGTTCTCTAGCCTGCAGATGGCAGAGTATAAAACTTCTCAGTCTCCATAATGGTGTGGGCCAATTCCTATAATAAATCTCCTCATCTCAATCTCTCTCTCTCTCTCTCTCTCTCTCTCTCTATCTATCTCTATCTCCTATTGGTTTTTGTTTCTGTCTAATACAAGGGTATTCCAGGCAGAAGGAATTACATGAGTGAAAGCTATATTTGAGTAAAAAAATGGGGCAAATGATTAATTATTGCTGGAATTCAAAGGCTACATGTACATGTCTCAGGAGGGATGTGCCATAAGGAATGGGGTGAGACATGTAGGCAGAAGACAGATACTCAAGAAACCTGTATGCCAAGAAAAGGAGTACTTTCTTTCTCAATAACAGAGAGGTATAATCAAATTTGTGTTGTCCAAACAATATCTGGGAGGATGTGAGAGACAGACAAATGCATGGTAGAAGCTGGAAGTAGGGAGACAGAGGAAGCCTGCAAGGCTTCCTGTCTTATAAAGCAAACAGACTAAGTGACACAACCAAGAATTTTGGGGTTAGTCTCTAAGTAGAGGAAATTCCAAATATCCTCAGTCTCTTTGAACCCTCCACAGTAAGCCCCGGTTCAGTGACTGATTGAATTTCCTGTCAAAGGAACTTGGCCTGCCATGCTTCAACCACAGAAGTTAGACATGGGGTTGATTCTTCTCAGAGACACCTCATCTATTTGGTTCAAATTTAGCTTGCTACTCATGGCAAATGAAAACTCTGGACAGGAGGAGATCAAAATTCCAAGTGTTCTGTGCATGTATTACAAAGTGGTAAAAAGGAAATAAACACAGGATAATTTTTAGAAACGTGATTGGTGAGAAGATTAAAAGAACTGATAAATCTGGAAAATGCTTAGATTAGCACTTGGCATAAATCACGTGTTGAACAAATATTAGTGAGAAAGTAAAAATATGTACTATATAATAACTATTAGTTATATATTATTAGCTATAGTAGTATTTATTTATAATAAACAATACATATAATAGAGTTTTATATATAAATGTGAATCCTCAGCTGAGGATATGTTTATTGAGTTAAGGCAGGGATGTCCAACCCATGGCCCATGGGCTGCATGCGGCCCAGGATGGCTATGAATTCAGCCCAACACAAAATTGTAAATTTACTTAAAAATTTTTTTATGCTCACCAGTTTTCATTGGTATATTTGGATTTAATGTGTGGCCCAAGACAACTATTCTTCTTTCAGTGTGGCCCAGAGATGCCAAAAGGTTGGACACTCCTTGTAGAGAGAGAAGGGAAAGAGAGAGGGAGCGGGGGAGGCAGAGTGAGAGAGACAGAGACAGTGATTGGCCGTCACCTGCATGCACCCTGAGACGGGATGCAACACACAACCTAGGTGTGCGCCTTGACCAGGAATCAAACTTGCAACCTTTTGGTGTGCAGGATAATGCTCCAACCAACTGAGCACCCTGGTCAGGACTGTTATTAATATTAAATGGCTCCTGAGTCATAAGCAAATTTCAAAAAATCAACTTGCTGAGTCAGTTAAACATTGTCTAAAATCCATGAAATCCATGATTTTGAAAGAACTCATCAAGAAACTCTGGGTCAGATTTAATACCCATCACTCTAACAGATGCCTTGTGATTAAGTATGAAACCAGATAAGGCACTGAATTCATTTAATCGTCTTAGCCTGACAATTTTAACTATTATAAAATCTCCCCAATAAATACCCACTGGGATGAAGACTTATTTACTTTCTCACTGATAAAGTCAACTAGTAAATCTATGATTTCTATAAAACAGAAGCCCCTTCAAAATATTTTTAACCTCAAGGTTAATTTCCATTTTCTACTAAATCCTGAAATCAGGGCTAAAACCATGGTTTTACTTCATTGTCTCAGCAACCACAAAATGTCTCTTTAGATAAAGTAGGATGAGTTTTGAGAGAAACTGAGCCTCAAGCTTGCATGTAATCCTCAACACAAGACAATCTCAGCAATTTCACAAGCAGAAATGTTAATCTATTTCAGATAGAGGCTGTGCCTAAAAATTAGAATATAAACCCAAAATAAAAAAGAAATAGAGTTGGCTTAGAAATGTTGAATTAACAGACCAAAACAACTTCATTCCATAATATAAACATATAATTAGGAATTTAAAACAAGCATTGAGATTAATAATGACTCAAAGTCATGGGGATAGAAAAAGAACTTGTTTTCTAAAAAACTCAGAAGCAAACCTGGTAATATGTCATCAACAGTTGTTTTCACCATGCAGCATCCATTCCTCTCTTCCCATAATGACCCAATTTTCTATTTTCCTTGGATGGTGGGGATCTTAACCCTTCACTACCTCTCAGTTCCTGTGCTTTGGGAAGAGTATCTTGCACCCCATCATCAGGGATGGACATATAACTCAAATCTGTATACAAATCCTTCAGTAACTTGCTTCTAACCAACAGAACACCTCAACATTGTCAGCATGTCACCTCAAAGATTAGATTACGGAAATTCAGACTTCATCTTTCTAGGAGACCCTCACTTTTGCTGTCTTTGATGAAACAAGTTACTATATAGAGTTCCGTAGCAAGGAACTGAGGAATACCAATGTCCAGCTGGGAAAACAGGTCCACAGTCCAATATGCAAAGGAACTGAATCCTTCTGATGATCATGTGAGTGACCTTGGAAGTGGAGCCTTCCTCAGAGCCTTCAGATGAGCTCCAGCCCTGGCCAACACATAGACTGCAGGGTTGTGAGGAAGCCTGAAACAAGAACCCAGTAAGCCATGCCAGGTTCCTGACCACAGAAACCATGAGATTTAAAAAAATGGGTATTTTAAGCTGCTAAATTTTGTGGTAATTTGTTATACATCAATAGATATCTAATACTACTACTCATAATTCATTTGGCTATTTACGTTCCCCTGGCCAGAGTATTTCACTCAAGGTTGAACATATGACCAAATTCAAATGAATAAAAGTTAGGCTCAAAACCAAAGAATTTTGTTAATCTACCTACCCCTACCATACATACAGAGCAAAATATGGTGAACACATAGGCTTAGTGGTGTTGGCAGTCTTATTTCCACCACTTTGGAACCTGAGGATAAAGCCAATAAGGAGAACAGAGAAAGAAATGGGAAGGAGCTGTGTCCAAATAAACTGTTTTGAGACCTCAGGGTCAAGTACCACCTGAAACTTGAATTTTTCTTGGCTTTTTTTTTGGGATATATCTCCTTTATATTTTACAAATATTAAAAATATGTTTTATGTTTTAGAAATATACCTTTATGCTTGAGTCAACTTGAGCTTTCAGATCCAAGATATTCCATAAAATAGTAATTTCATTTCTTTCCTTGTTTTTGGTTTGTAAATAATATTTTACTCTCTGTATAAAACAGGGTTTGTTGATAGATCTAAGAAAATTGATGGTCAATAAAGAAAATCTCTTCTTCAGCACCTCTAGATTCTAAGATGTGGGGTGCTCTGCCTGCAGGCCCCCTCCCCCCCGCCCCAGTCGCCACAGATGAGAATAAGTCTACCAAGACATGATCTGCTTGGGAAGGAAAGGTGGCTGATCCCTCAGAGGAGAAGAGCCAAGAGCCTTTTCCTCAATTGGGCTTTTATTGGGTTTGTTTTGCATAGGAATAGAGGCTCATTAATCATTGTCAGGCAGTAAGGATCAAACAATAGATAACATACAAAGAATTCTGAGGGCCTATTTTGAGTCAGGGTCAGATAGCTAAAGAGCAATAAAACTTTGAGGAACTAACTCACTTCTTGTTTGGACCCTTATTTAATTGAGAGCATTCTAAACAAAACAGGTTTCACAGGATTTTACATATTCTTTCTTAGGCCTGATCACCCTAGGGAACTCGCCCTTTCCTGCACAGGGCTACACCCACCACTGGCATTGTTTCAGGCTTAAGTCAGGCAGGGGAAGTAAGGCAGCCAAGAGATTATGAGGCTTTTTGCAGACAGAATGAGGACTCAGGCTATGTCAGGATAGCCGAGGGGCCAGGGTCCATCACCCCCTTTTGCTGTAGCCCCCAAGTCCTTCCTTGGGGCCTCCATGTGATCGTGCCTGTCTTAGGTCATTCCCCCCTTGGGGAATCTTACCCGTTATTGGCTAACCAATCATGCACTGGGGGTCAGTTATGGATGAAGTAAAAGGAGCAGAAGCGGCCCCCCTGACAAGGAGATAAGCCTAGTCTCCTTAGTGGCTTACAATCTAAAGGTCACTTACTCAGCCTTAGCCATGGGGGCGGGGGGTGTTATAGCTCCTGAAACCAGGCAGGGTGGTTCCCAACACTAAGATAAATTTAAAAAAATAAAATATTAAAGATCATCTCAGTAGCATTCATGTAGCTAGCTGATATTAGGTAGAACAAGACTGATACTGCTTTAAATTCTATAATCATTATGTAATTTGTTTTTAAGTATAACAATTAAATTTCTAATATGTTGCTTTCTACTGTGTCCACAAATCATTTTGTTCTATGTTGAATCCTTTTAGCAGCTAAATAACATCTTTAACTTCCATCAACATTTAGCAAAGTCTGCCCAGTTTCTACTGTAGTTGTTTTAATATGTGAATATATCCTTCCTATTTTATTATCAGATCCTAAAATTTTACATAAATTGTATCTATTTTTTATCTCAATAAGTATGTTTTATTTAATGAATTTTGGTTTCTTTCATCAATATACTGTAGTATTTTATCTTGAGCTTCTATTTTTTCTCTATTGATTTTGACAAAAGTGGCCTTCTGCTGTGGGTTATATCAAACATGGTTTAATTGAAAATAACTTTATATACATATTTCACCTAATGGGTCATAGATAAGTAACTTAGGACCATATATGTAATTACGACAATTTTTTTTGTAGTTTTAGATATAGTTTAAGTAAAATGGAACAAAAATTTATCTTGTCAAGGGCAAGTGCCAGTTCATTGTAGATCTAAAACCTTCATTCACAGTCTTGTCAACTCATTCACAATCTTTTGAACTATGAATGACTAACCTCATATCAAGGTAATAAAAATAATGCTTCAGAATTACAAAGGAATACCAAATATAAAGACAATGTAGGAAAAGATGCTAACAATGAAAGTTTAGGTTGTAGTGTTCATTTATATGAACCAAAGTGATCCTCTAAATCAAATGCATGTTCTGGGTTAACTTAGCATGATGATAAGAAATAGGTTTAGTGAAAATACATGCTTACTGACTTCTGGCCAAGATGGAGGTGTAGGTGGACACACTGTGCCTCCTCTCACAACCAAAATTAAGGACAACAAAGATTTAGAAACAAGAAAACAACCAGAACTGATAGAAAATTGAACTGTACGTAAGTCCAACAACCATTCATCCAGACCAATAAGACAGGCAGAGTCACAGCAGGAAAAAGTGGAGGTTGGTGGACCAGGGCACGCAGGCAGCAGTGGCTGGCAGATCCCAGGTGTGCAGGTGGCTGCTAGTAGACCCCAGGCAGACAGCAGCGGCTAGTAGACCCCGGGCACAGGGTGACAACGGTGTAGACCCAGTGAGGCCGTGCAAGGTGGTTGGCTGACCAGGTGGTCCCACAATTGGGATCAGATAACCCAGGTGAAGGGGAAGTGGCAGAAGGGACTGGAATCCGAGAGAGAGCAGAGCAAGCGCCGTTGTTCCCTCTCGGACCCAGCCCCAACATACAGTAACTGGGCTGCCCTGCCCTGGGGAACACCTAAGGCTCTGCCCCTCACTAGGTGACAGCTGCTACCAGACCCCTCAAAAAAAAATCCAAAACCCAAAATGGCTCAAATGGGAGAACAAATCAAAGCCCCAGAGCCAATTCATCTAAGCAATCAAGAGATAGCCAACCTATCAGATGCACACTTCAAAGCCCTGGTGATCAGGATGCTCACAGAATTGGTGGATTTTGCTCACAAATTAGATGAACAAACCCAGGCTACAATAAGTGAAATGAAGGAAAACGCACAGGGAACCAATAGAGATGGGAGGAAAACTGCGACTCAAATCAATGGAGTGGACCAGAAGGAAGAAAGAAACAATCAAACAGAAAAGAATGAAGAAACAAGAACTCAAGAAAATGAGGAGAGGCTTAGGAACCTCCCGGACATCTTTAAACATCCCAACATCTGAATTATAGGGGTACCAGAAGGGGAAGAGGAAGAGCAACAAGTGGAAAACTTATTTGAACAAATAATGAGGGGGAACTTCCCCAATCTGGCAAAGGAAATAGACTTCCAGGAAGTCCAGGAAGCTCAGAGAGTCCCAAAGAAGGTGGAGTCAAGGAGGAACGCACCAAGGCACATCATAATTCCATTAGCCAAGATGAAAATGAAGGAGAGAATTCTAGAAGCAGCAAGGAATAAGGGCATAGTCATCTACAAAGGAGTTCCCATCAAACTGTCAGCTGATTTCTCAAAAGAGACCTTACAGGCAAGAAGGGGCTGGAAAGAGGTATTCCAAGTCATGAAAGGCAAGGACCTACATCCAAGATTGTTCTATCCAGCAAAGCTGTCATTTAGAATGGAAGGGCAGATAAAGTGCTTCTCAGATAAGGTCAAGTTCAAGGAGTTCACCATCACCAAGCCCTTATTATATGAAATGTTAAAGGGACTTATCTAAGAAAAAGAAGATTAAAAATATGACAGTAAAAAGACAGCAAACTGATAGATATTAACAACCACACCTAAAACAAAAGCAAACTAAGCAAACACCTAGAACAGAAATAGAACCACAGAAATGGAGATCGCATGTAGGTTTAGCAACAGGGGAGTGGGAGGAAGAGAGAGGTACAGAGAATAAGTAGCATAGACAGTAGGTAGAAAATGGACAGGGGAAGGGCAAGAATAGTGTGGGAAAAGTAGAAGCTAAAGAACTTATGACACATGGACATGAACTAAAGGGGGGAATGTGGGTGGGAGGGGTGTGCAGGGTGGAGGGAAATGATGGGGGAGAAATGGGACAACTGTAATAGCATAATCAATAAAATATATTTAAAAAAAAGAAAAAGGAAAATACATGCTTACTATCAGTAGAGTTGTTTACTTTAACTTGATACATACTCTAGAATAGAATTTTGCATTCCCTTTCCTTCCATCCTTGATTTCAACAGTATTTTGTAATCAGGGGATAGTTTAGAGCCATGCAAAAGCTGACCTAACATATGAGCCCTAGCAACTTTTCTAAGTTTAAGAAGAGTTAAGTCCTATGTAATCATAGTCAAAATGTCTCTGTGGGGCCATATCTTCATCTATAAAATTAGAAGAATCTGTATAAACAGTTTTTACTTCATAGGATTGTTGAGAAATTAAATAATACTTAGAACAGCACTTGGCATATGATATATCCACAATGAATGTTCACTTCCACTATTACTATTACTACTATGACTATTTTTATTTAGTATTAGCATCATTATCATTATATGGCTTTCAAGGGTCTCCATTATTTGGGCTGACTCTACCTCAAATTCATTCATACTCCCTTCCCTCCACGATTAAGTAAATACCTTCTTGTACTCATTACCTGCCTCATGCCTTCTTGCCCCATGTTTTGCTCATGCTACCCTCTCTACCTGCCACACCCTGTGGCCACCCCCATCTTCTTTCCCAATTTTTCAAACACTTTATTCTATTGGTTCTTCAAGGTCCTTCCATGTCCTCCATAAGGATACTCCAAGTAGGAAATCGCGTCTTCCTATAAATTCCCACAGCACCTTATCCGTGCCTCTTATATGACAGTTTTCACTTTTGATACTGTGTAATATTTATGTATATGTATTATATTTTTCACCAGACTTTAAACATCTAAGTTGTGGAAGCCATATCTTAATCACCTCTGTCCTAGCAGAGTATTTTGCACAAAGCTTTATTTTTCTTACTTTTTTACTCAAACATTTTTTAATGAATGAATAAATGCTTATAGAAATCAGATACATAACTTTAGCTTCATTAGGAAAGCTTTCTAAATGACATGTCTAAGCAGTACTTACTTTTTTCCCCCCTAAATAGTGGAATAGAGACTCATTGCTGGAGGTTTATTTCTTAGATATCCAAAGCTGGTTACCAGATTCCTCTGATTTTCCCAAGATTGGAGCTGTAGTCTTAAATTAAAGGAAGTTCCTTGAGGGCAAGAGGATTTTCCCCCACCTTCCTATCATTTAGGTAGAGTGAATGCTTCTTGATTTCAATGGAGTTGAAAGAAATGTAGAATATCAATTTCTGAGTTGAAAGAAACCTTGAACTTTTTAAAAATTTCCAATGCTCTGCTCTCGGAGCAAAACTGTATCCTTTTTCAGGCTGGAATATTGTCTTCCAAGCTCCAACCACTCACTGAACTTGAAACCTATGATTTGTTTCTGCAGGCTTAATGTTCTAGGAGATTTTAGCTTGCATTTGGGCAATAATCAAAGAGAACTGGTTTCACAGCCTCAAAGTGAAAGATTATAAACAGCAGGTCAATAAGCAAAAGTATTTTCCTTTGGTTTTATCTTAAATGTATTGAAACATCAAGGTGCCCTTCACAAAAGTAAATTTTACTTTTCAAAATAATATTTACGTATTTGAAAATTGGAGATTGAAACTAATTTAATTTTTCTACTGAGGAAATGAAAGACTTTCTCAGGAGAAAGTTTTAGTTATTAGTTACATGAAATATTTGGAAAGAATAAAAAACAAATCAGAGGACTGAGGGACAATGATGGCGACGACTACATCTACTACCGCTGTTACAGGTGATCTAGCTGTTCTCAGCCGCATAAAAGGAACTATTGTAGGCCACCTTCAACGATTGGATTGGGGCTAACACAGGATGTGTCCAAGTTTGTAAAATTCTATGCTATAATAAAAGGAATAATGTATACTAAGGTTCCAGTGGTCAAGTTTGGGAAATACAAGGATAAGGAGTTAAACAGGTTTCTTTAATATAGATTTTCTAAAAATCTTTGAAATATTGATTTGCTTCATGAAAATGCAAGAAGGGGCATGTAACATTGCTGTTTCCTGACCTTATGTAGCCTTGGGTTACTCTCCACATTTTTATTAGAAACCTTGAGGGACTAATGATCTATGAAACACATTTTGGGAAATTTATCTCTAATATTGCCCAAAGAAAGTTAATGGCAACATTCAATGGGAAATCAAATATGTCAAATGCAATGCTCATAAATGCATTTTATTTATAGTGCCATATCTAAAGGGCACAGTCCTGAAATAAAATGTGCCTTATCATCTTAAGTGGGGGTATTTTCTAAAGAACAAGGAGTCATTTTGCGGCGTTTGGGTATAAATTCTTCTGTTGTTTTGTGATTACTCATTAAACAAGTAATCTGTTTTCACCTTCTTTAAGGTAAACACCATGTTCAATATCACGATAAATAAAAGACGGTAAGACAGTATATCTTCACATTTAGATGGCAAAACAGTTAAAAATATGTCAAGAATCCATCAATACTTCATCAAACCATCAAAGATTAAAGAAGTTAAAGATCAAATGGGAGAGGGGAGAATGTTTTATGGACGATGTGTCTTGACTTTGGCCTGGGAGACTAGAGAAGATTTACAGTTAAGCTCTATTTGGACTCAAATATAGAGTATGTCCAGAATAAAGAGGAGATTCGGTGCCCCAAGTTCAGGATAGAAAAGTCTCTTGGATGTGGAGTTAGAGATCTCAATCCCAATCCCAGTTCTGAAAGTCACTTGCTATGTGACATGCTTTAGCTTTCTTGTCTATAGATTATGGAGAATAATGCCTGTTCTGCCTACTTTCAAGTACTGTTAGGAGGAACACCAGTATACTGCATGGCAATGTGTGTTAAGACTCAGGGCTCTAAACTATTCACCTCTTTAATTACATCAAGATCTAGTGCAAAGCATTGCAATACAATGTGCCTCCCTAAACATCTGTTTCATGAAAGAATAACTGGAAGAATGAAGTTAGACTGACCTGAATCTCTTGCACCAGTTAGTAGCTGAGTGATCTTAGTCAAATCACTGAGCCATCCTGAATGTTAAGACCTTTTCTCTAAAATGAGGGTTAAAAATTATGCTTATATCACAGGATTGTTTTGTGGCTAAATGGAAATAACTCATGAAAGGACCTATGCATAGTAGTTGCTACATACTCTTCAATACATATAATTTTATAAATTGGACAATTTATGGGTACTCAGCAAATATAAAGTACAGCAATTGTGTTTATAATAGAAACTATCAAATGGAAGAGAAGTTATAATGGAGTGTTCAATATGTAGTTGTGGCTTGTTGCTTTTAGTCCAACAGCTGCACAGAATGAATGAGTGGCACGCAATGCATCCAATAGCATCACTAAGACTGTGTGTTTAGAAACAATCAAGTAATTGACTTTAATTCTTAATAAGGACCCTAGATTATTATGCCATTTAAAAATATGTGAAATAAAATCAGAGTTCAAAAATACATATATAAGGCTCTCTATTGTATACTAAGCTTTAAAACAATGAATACAATAAACTTGATATTTTATCACAAGGATGGTATAGTGATGATAATACAGCACAGTGGTAATAATCTTAATTGTTTTATACATTTGTAAATTGGTTTGACTTCTATTGGGAGTCAAAGAGAATGTTATATAACATAATATCATAACAACAGATGTTTGAGGTGGCACCCGATGATTCTGAGACACATCCATTGACTTGATAGGAATATTATGGTTAAAAATACTGAATTTATTTGAATTTTTCCTTCTATGATTTTATACTATTTTTGAAGCATTTTGAGGTGGGCTCAATAAATTAATAAGATACATAGATTATCTTATTATGTAGTGAGAATCTATTTGTTTCTTCAGGCCATTAAGCTATTGGCAGCACATTAATTCAAGTATTTATGACTTGTTCTGAGGGACAAATTTGTATTATCTAAAAGGTAAGTTCAGTCCTATTCAATACACTAGTAAAGTTAGATTATCTGCTCCTAAATACCAGATTTGGGTGCATAATTATTTCCTTTTTAAGCATTTTACAAATATAAATAGGCTCATTTCCAATAACAAAAAAATTAACCACTGCACGAGGAATGCTACAAAGAAGCGCTCATAATATCACATTTTAAATAATTGGAAAATGTATTTAAATATATTTTACCCAAGTAATGTGTGATATAAACCATCTGTATGTAATATAAAGTTGCATCTGCTTAAACTATGTGGCTTGAAATTATAGTGACTATTCTGTCAAAAATTACCAAATTATTCTAATAGTTATACTTTTAAAATCATTAAAAAGTTTTCTGTCCTTGTTTTTAAAATGTAATACAATAATAGAATTTGGGTGCAATATTTTGAAAATATTCTACATTATTTTACATAATAATTGCATATAGTGCTACTTTACTTTTCTAGTATTGAAAGCTGAAAATTTTGGAATTAATCCTTACTCTTTCCTATTTTCATTTCTTACAAAATCTGTCATCCAATTTTGATATGTCTTCCTAGTTCTTCAAATCTGACTTTTCCTTTGATTTTCCTTTTTATGTTACACTTGCAATAAAATATGAATATCTTTAATATGATTAATAGTTGTAGAAAATACTTGCACATAATCAATATTTGGTAGGTGAATGAATTACTCATTCAATTTTCTTCCTGGTCTCTCTTTCAGCCACTGAATCTCTGTGAAACTACTGTATGAAGACAGTATTCCCATTTATTATTTATTTTATGCCCTATAAGTGATCAAATAATAAATAAATTAGTTTAAGTAGAATGCATCTGTTCATGGAAATATTTCTTATTTATGCTCATTTGAAGACTAAGCTACATTTGAAATTAATGTGTATATTGTATAAACATATGCATGCATTTGTCTAACATAAAGCAAGTCCTCAATAAGTATTCATTCAGTAAAGGAATAAGTGAACATTACAGTCAATCTAAATGAGTTTAGGCCATTTCCTGATGGCTTCAAAGGGCCCATCATCAGCATGCTGGGTGCTAGGTGCTAGGTGCTAGGATTTCAGTAGTGAAGACAGACTCCACATTTTCCTTCACTCAGCTTACTGCTATGGTACTGCCTTTAGTTTAAACAGATTTAATTATTTTTAAAATAGATTCTCATATTTTGAGAGAAGTCAAGTTTTACATAACAGATTATTGAACTCAAAAAGAAGATTTTTAAATGTTTTGGCATGACTTCATCAACAAATAAATGTCAAAGAACAAGATAAAAAGAAATGGAGTGTTAACTTATATCTTAAAAAAGTCTTAATAGACCTATAAGCCAACCATAATATATTTAATAACAACCTGATTCAAATGAACTGAAGTTTAAAAAATAAATTATGAGACAATTAGAGACCTTTAAAAACCAAATGTATCTTGAGTGACATTAAGAATTATCATTTGAGCTGTGATTATACCTTAAGAATCCTGAAATACCAATTCAAAAAAATTATGCACCCCTATGTTCATAGCAGCATTATTTACAATAGCCAAGTGATGGTAACAGGCTAAGTGCCCATCAGTAAATGAGTGGGTCAAAAAACTGTAGTACATTTACACAATGGAATACTACACAGCAGAAAGAAAGAAGGAGCTCCTACCTTTTGTGACAGTGTGGAAACAACTGGAGAATATTATGCTAAGTTAAATAAGCCAGGTGGCAAAAGACAAATATCATGATCTCATCTACAAGAAGAACCTAATGAACAAGACAAACAAATGAGCAAAATAGAACCAGAGGCATGGAAACAAGGAACAGATAGACAACAACCAGAGGGGAGGAGGAAGGGGGAAAGTGGGGAAAGAAGGGGAAGGGTATAGTCAAGGAACAGGTATAAATGACCTGTGGACATGGACAACAGGGTGGGGACTGACTGCGGGAATAGGGGGCTGTTGGGCAGGAGACAGCAATGGGGGAAAATTAGGACAACTGTAATAGAGCAACAAAAAAATTTACTGTTTGATTTTTCTTTAGGTGTTATAGTGGTATTTTTTGTTATATTCTTAAGTCTGTAGAATTTTAGAGTTTTACACAAAATATTAACAGATGATAAGATGTAATGTCTGACATTTTATTCAAAATTATTCCTGGTGTGTATAGGAAATGAAAGGTTGGTACAGAGCAAAGCAATGTTGATAGGTTTTGAAGCTAGGTGATGGGTATATGAGTGTTTATAATACTATTCTCTTTATTTTATTTTTGTATATGTTTAAAATTTTCCATAGTGGAAAGGCTTTTTTCAGCCAGGTTGGTAAAACTATAGGAGAAATGCTGAAAACATTCTATTTTTGATCTTTCAAGAAAAGTATGGCACAAAATAAAATGTCATATTTTGTTCCCTAAATGTTTGAATTGATGAATCTTATTTAAATATTTTTACTCTCTATATTACTGAATTCCCAGTTGGCTAAATAAACATATGAAATGGTGGAATCATGATCTTGCCAAGATTTTAAAACTTTACTGATTTTATTGATGATATGTTCCTCATAGATATAGTATTTAGTTTGACAAGTTATAGAACTCCAATAACATAACAAAAATATCAATTCTCTTGTGTATATAAATCTCTTCTGAGTATGTACCTTATTGGTGATTTTGAACATGAATTTCTAATAGCTGAATGTCCTAGTGTTGATTTGGTCAAAATGCTGCTTTTGACTGGTTCAAGCAAAACAGTTCCCAAAACACAGCAGCAGCAGCAGCACAATCTGTTATATTTGCAAAGAGGAAAAACTGGCAAGGGTTATAAAAGTTCCTTAAGAAAGAACTTCACAAGGAGATGAAGCACAAATGGAAATGCCACATGAAGTGGAATGTAGGGCAAATTCCTGAGGAGATCACAGAGGACTAGCAGAAGCTTGTAGGAGTTGGGTCAAAAAAGCCCAGTAGGAACCAGGATGCCACATCTGAGAGACATAAAAGGAAACAGAAAAAAAAAAAGAATTCTTCTACTATTTCAGGAACAAAAGAAAGCTAAATGACACATTTTGCTCCCTCTGTAGAGAGAAAGAGGGAAAGCCAATAATGGCTATTTATAGTAAAAATGCATATGCAATTGGTAATTTTAAGCAATCTTTAAAATAAAGAACTTGAAGCAGAATTACTAAGGCATTGTTGATTGATAGGTACCAATGTAAGGTAAGAAGAGGAAAAATCATTTTAAAGTTATTCCATGATAATTTACTATTACGATCTTCTACTTTATGTTCAAAGCTATCTAAAGCATTGACATATGATGGAATATTACACAGGCAGTAAAAGTTGTGTTTTCAAGGAGACTTCATGACAAGAGGAATTGTTAATAATATTACATCATGTGATAAATGCAGAATCATATTATTGTCTGGAGGGGAAAGATTAAATCATCAACAGTACTTAATACAGAAGAGATTATTGGTGATTTTTATTTTCTTCATGTATTTATACATTAGTTGGGTATTCTACAATATTACTTTTATAATCAGATATAACAATGAAAATATTGTTTAAAGCACCATCTTCCTCAATCTACTACAATTCAATTCCTACTAGTCCATTTAAATAACTCTTGTTAAGGTTAACCAGCAAATCAAATGGATGTTCTCTTTTATTCTCTGGTTCCCGGCAACATTTGACTTTGTTGGCCACCTCCTGCTAAAGTTCTGTGTTCCCCTGGCTTGGTGGTTTAATTTAATCACACATCAGCTGTCACCTGGAAGACTGCAAGGGCCTCTGTCTTTACTAAAAGCCATTCAGTGCATTGCTCCAGGGGAAACCTGACCTCATCCTTCCATTGCTTTCATCCTTGGAAGATTTTTCACAGCACATAAGGTGAATTACTTAGGATTCTTTCAATTGCAAGTGACCCACTAAGAAGAAAAGGACAGTTTTAAGTCCAAGGATTTAAATTAGTCCTCAGATCTCTGTTTCTTGCTTCTCTTCTTTGTTAGGAAGTTGCCTCTCTTATAAGCTTCCTCCCAGCTGCTGGGATTTGAGAGCAGAATCACAATTGTTTGAGACTTATATCATCCCAGCTAGCAACCTCAAAGCCAGGAGAGACACCTTCTCTGCCAGTATCTGTGTATGAAATCCAAGGCAAAGTTTCTGTTTAAATGATACATCTATACTTTGGACTAAGTACAAAGGCCAAGAGGACAGGCCTGAGTCACAGGTCCGATCCTGTGGATGGGGGAGTAATATGCTATGATTAACAGCCTGACCAAACCCATAGCATGCACAATGCCCAAGGGGAAGTTCTTCAGAGGAGACTAGGGACACACGAGAGAGGGGTGTGTAATGTTGGGGAGACAAAAAAATTCTCCTATACAAGGTAATATCCACTCTTGAGCTTTCTTAGTCTGGCCTCTTCAGACTTCTGTAGCCTAATCTTTTGCCATTTACTCCCAAGAACCCTGAAATCTAACCATGCTACACTTTTGGCTCTGGGTCCCAAAGATGTCCATGCCCTAATTCTCAGAACCTTCGAATGTTATCTTACAGGAAAAAAGGTCCACTGAGATGTGATTAAGGTTAAGGACCTTGACATGGGAAATAACCTGAATTATTCAGGTCAGCCCAATATGATCATATGTGAGGGGACCCTAAAAACCCTGGAATTATCTTCTGGTGGGCAGGCCCCTTGTAGCACAGGCTTCCACCACTAGGTGAGAGGTCCAGGAATCCATCTGCATCAGTGTACCAGCTGGCGTTGTTGTGAGAAACTGCATACAGCTTCAGTGAATTTTTTTGAAGACTCAAAAAATGGATGCTTTTGCCTGTTTCATGATGGATGACTTACAAATGTACCTACCCACACTGTCTTGAGCGTTTAGCAGTTTTGGACCAAAAATGGCATGATCCCCCTGTGCCCCGCCCTCCCTATTCCATCAACCTCACTCAGAACAACTTTTTTGTTGTTGTTTCCCTGGATGGAAAAAGTCTTCAATGGGAAACATTTTGCTGATGTGAAAGAAGTGAAAGAAAAAATGGCAAAAGCACTAAAAGGCATTCAAATCGACAAGTTCAAAAACTGTTTCGAGCAGTGGAAAAAACATCTTAATAGGTGTATTGCGTCAAATGGAGAGTATGTTGAAGGTGACTGATGTTTAAACACGTAAAAATAAATACACAATTTTTATAAATAAATTCCAGGGTTTTTTGGGTCTCCCCTCATAGGAGCCTCAAAGAGGAAAGAACGTTTTCCGGATACAGAGAACCAGACAGACAAGTGTGAGAAGGGCTGGACCCACCTCTGCTGACTCTGAAGATAGCAGAAGGGGCACAAAGAGGGGAGTGTGGGCAGCCTACAGAAGCCAGAAGAAGCAAGGGAATGGGTTCTCTGCGAGAGCCTCCTGCAGCCCTGCTGAGATTGTGACTTCAGCCTGGTGAAAACTGTAAGGCTTTGGCTTCTGTTATAGGACTGAAACACAGCAGACTCACAGTTGTTGAAGCCACCACATCTGTGATGATTTGTTACAGTAATAAGAAAGTAATGCACAGGCCATGCTAGTTCACACTTTTGTAGGGAAGGAAAAATTTCCCTTGACCCTCTTAGGGTCCCTGACTGGATCTGAAAGTTAAGCTGACAAGGACATATTAACAGGAGAAAAGCATACAAGTTCATGCACTATGATGCAGAAGCCTTCACAGGGCAGTGAAGACCCAAAGAGACATTAGACTTATCTATTTTATGCACTGTCTTGGGGGAATGCAACAGGTTAAGGAGTGTGAGGTAACTGCAGTAAACTGGGAGAAACTTAGTGAGGCCCATTTGTTTGGATTCTTCCCAGAGTCCCTTTGTCTTTGGAAATAAGGATGCTCCTTTTCTCCAGGTGTAGGGAGGGTGCCTCTCATGGGTGGATTTTTTGACCCATTTCAGGTAATAAGGTTGAGTAGGGAGAAGGTCAGAGTGATCTGGCTGCTTCTGTCATTTGCTCAGACTTCTTCAGCTTAACACGTTCAATATGCCAAGCGCTATACTTTGGGGGTTGCATGTCCTGAACCCCATCATTTTCTAGTTTTTATACATTTTTGCCATTTCATGGAAAATGCCTTCCCTACTGATCCACCCCACTCAATCTCAGTCCATTTGTTGACCTCCTACTACTGTTTAGATATCACTCAGGTATTAGCCCTTCTCCAAAGCCTTCCTTAGCATCAGCCCCTAGGACTGAGGTCCTGTGGCCACCAGGTGCTCGCTATGCGTACTTCTGCTCTAGCATTTACCATACAGTATTAATACTGTCTCAGAACAGGTATATCCCTCCCATGGTATTGTAAATGGCTTATAGGCCAGAGACTATATCCTATTCCCCTATGCATACCACAGGTCATACAATTTTGGGCTTATAAGAGTTTTTAATGAATGTTGGTGAATGCATAAAAAGCCACTGCACTGATCATGCACTTTGAAATTCACACAAGTATGAGAAAGAATTGGAAACTGGAGAACATCTACATTATAAAAAGACAAAATGAATGTAGCATTATAAATTTAACTTTTCCTGCCATAAAAATGCTGGAAATCAATCAATAGTAGGTCAGTTTTCAAATACCTTGAGGATAGAAGGTACATTTTTATTATAAGCAAATCTTAATCTAATCTTTCCTTATGTCATGACTGAACTGATAAATTGGGGGGTAGGAATGAGTTATAATCAATCTTAACTGATGTCAAAATGCTTTGCATTGAATCCTGTACTTCAATGAAGTGGAATATGAATTGGTCTTTTCTCTAATGACATTAATAATATCTAATGTTATCACATGGAATCCGGCCAACACATTCACAATGAGCCGACCTGCAAGATGGCCCCCAAATGATTCTTGCCTTCTGAAATTCACTCCCTTGGGCATGCCCTCCCATACTGAATAGGCTAATCTATGTGACCAACAGGACTTTGCAAAAATGGCAATGTATGACTTCTGAGGCTAGATCCTAAATGCTAGTGCTGCTTCTAGCTCATCCGCTTGGCTTGCTCATTCTGGGAGAAGATAATACCATGCTGTAAGGCTACTCAAGTGGCCCTGTAGAGGAGCCAGTATGAGAAGAGCTGGGGCCTACCACCAGCAACTAGCACCAAACTACCAGCTATTTAGTGAGGCCACTTTGGAAGTACATCCTCAGGCCCCAATTAAATTCTCAGATGACCGCATCCCTGGCCAATTTCTTGACTACAACCTCATGAGACATTCTGAATACTAACTATTTGGCTAAGCTGCTCTCAAATCCTCACCTATGGAAACCGTGAGAGACAATAAAAGTCTATTGTTTTAAGCCATTAAGTTTTGGGGTAGTTTGTTATACAGCAACAGATAAGTACTATCTATGTAAAATATAACCTTAGACTAGAATATATAGATAAGAATCACCATAAAACACTTCTACTTTAGCTATGAATTTTTTTTAAAAAGTTATTTACTAGTCTTAGCACATAAGGAAGGTAATCTCAGGGCACCTCTATTTCTTTTAAATTTTATACTAAGAAGAAAAAGGAGGAGGAAGAGGAGAAGAAGAAGGGGTGGGGGAAGAGGAGGGGTAAAGGGAGGAGTACCAGTCTTGATACTCCACTGCCAGTTCTTGGTAATCAGTGATTAGTGCTGAAAATTGATCACGTCTGCCCCTGCCCCTAGATTCTTCTTTACTATTGGAGGATATGAAGTTGAATGTTATGATGGTTAATTTTATGTGTCAACTTGACTTATCTATGAGGTGCCCTGTCCAGGGCACTGTCCAGACCAAACATTATTCTGTGGGTGTGCCTGTGAAGGTTTTGTGGGTGAGACTAATATTTGAATTGGTAGATGGAATAAGGCACATTTCTCTTCCTAGGGTGGGTGGGTATCATCAAATCCATTGATGACCTGAATAGAAAAAAGAGGCTAAGTAAGAAGGAACTTCTCCTGGCTGCTATCTGAGCTGGAACATTGGTCTTCTCTGAACTTCTGACTCAGATGGAAACATCATGTCTTTTTGGGTCTTGAGCCTGCTGACCTTCGGACTTGGACTGGACCTACACACCAGCTCTCCTGGGTCTCCAGCTTGTTAACTGCAGATCTTGAAATTTCTCAAGCCATTGTGTAAGCCAATTCTTTATAATAAATCTCTGTGTGTGTGTGTGTGTGTATGTGTGTGTGTGTAATCTACCTATATCTCTCATTGGTTCTATTTTTTTTTTTTTCTGGAAAACTCTGACTCACACAGACAATGATTTCCAATATGATTTCATGAAATCAGGAAGACATGACCCACTGTAAGTCTTGCACATGACATGTTCAGGAAAGAAACAGAACGTGTAGGCTTCTCTATTTTCCTAAAGTAGAAAACTGAGGTTTAAGAACTACTTGCGATCTTTCAGGTCTGATGTTCTTGGGGCTCACTGTATTTTTCCTATTTTAGAAAGTGTGTGAATGGCCACATACGCAGGGTGCCTCTATGATGGCTGTTCTATATGTGACCATCAGAGAACAGAACAATACCTTGATGTCATCACATCAAAAGCAGAGATGACGTTTCAGGCAGGGGGAGGGGAGTGGCAGGAGGAAGAGAGTGATGAAGGGCAAAGGAAGAATAGCATCAGCCTAAATGTGTGGAAACAGAAAGCAACAAACTGGTCCAGGCACAGGCCAGAATTGCCCCTTGGCTGTTTGAGCTAACACAGCCGAAGACACTCCGGTTAATGCCCGAAAGAAGACAAATTAAATGAAACATGTTGGTTCTAAAGAAAGCAGTTTCTGCAAAAGGGCAAGATGGGACACAAGTAGAAGAAAAAGTTGGCATTCTAGCTTAACTTATTCAATCCTGAGAAAGTAACACAGAAAGGCTTCCGATTCATACTGTAAACTTTGAATCAGATAAATATTTACGACTCTGGCAAACGTTTTCATGTGGATGTACAAATGTCAAGCCTACGGTTTATTGCCACTACCACTCACAAGGCAATTAGAACATTTTTTGCAGCCTTGCTATAAAATTACTTTAATTGAGAGAGAACAGCTAGATTCTTGCCTTTAGTATCCTGAAATTTAATAGTTGAGTTGTGTAGACGATTTCAGCCTTTCTAAGCAGGAATGGCACAGTGGTTTCAAATTATTATTTTTGTCATTATATGAGTGCTAGCATGTCATTAGTTTTTCAGTTTTATAAGTATCTATTTATCAGGCTGCAGAAGTAATTTTTCCCCTTGTTCTGTGCATAGATGGGGAAGCTAGTGACCTCTGAAGCATGACAGCAGGAGTTAATGGGGTGTAGCCAAGACCTAGTGTTATCTTCTCAGCTTGTCTAAATTGAGGGAAGTCACTGGAGAATGAAAAAGGTACAATCTTACTACAATAGAGTGAAGATTCTAGGCAGTTCTTAGGATATAAATGTAAGTTTCACAAGGGCAGAGATCTTCCAGCCTTTTCTTTCCCAATCAAACACAAGCACTGATGCATTCAATGAGCCTTTCTTGAACGTTAGAAGGTGCTAGGGGATGCTTGGAAGAAGGAAGTCACATAAAGAAATGACAGCTATTGGAGGCAGGGATTCTCAACAGCTCAGGGACTTGGTCCTTTGGCTCCTGTCCTGAACTGGCTTTTGAACTTTGTAGCAAGAGAACACTTATTTGGTGTCACTGCTAGGTTAGTGTTTTATTTCTGGATCTATAGACTCCAAAGACATATATGGAAAGGCTTCAGGGGGTCAGTAAAGACCCCAAAATGATATGTAAAATTTGGTGTGCAATCACACAGTGAGTTTCATCAGGTTCTCAAAGTAATCTGTGACCCATAAAAAGTTAAGAGCTACTGCTCAACAGAGGAATTTAAAAGGGGACGGTCTGTCTGGACATGCCATTTAAGAAGACATCTGAAAGGAAGTTGAGCCATGGAGTTAAGGGGCTGATGCGATGGCGAGCTTGGCGGGTTGAAGAGCAATGATGCCTGTGTTGGGGGGCAGAGTAAGGAAAGGGTCAGTGGTAGAAACGGGTAGGAGAGGGTAGGAGAATCAGCTGGGAGCCAGATCATGTAGGGTGTTCTAGGTCACCGTAGGAATTTTACTGTGTTCTGAAGATGATGGGAAGATGTTATTGATTAAAGAACATGGTCAGGGAGCCAGAATAAGTATTCCCAATCCGTGGGAGTTACAGGCTGTCTTTGAAACACATTATTTCCTGGGTAGGAAAAAAAAAAAAAAAACCCTAGGAGCTCTGAAGATTCAGTTAAGTATCCCATGAGCACTGAACAAATACTCTTAATTCATTAGTAGGTGAATATGTTTGAAAATGATTAATAAGGAACATACTGTGTTGCTATTTAAGCTATCATAATGGATATTGATTCAGTTCTTTAAAGAAAGCTTCTTAGTTTTTGAGAAGTTGAATAAATTTATCATATTTTACAGAGACTTGTCCTTAGGAGGAGAGTTTTATAGTGCTATGCCAATACTTAGCAATTTCCACTTAGGTGATCTTTCAGGTGAGCAGGGAATTTGCATAATAAATTTTGCATGAATATATTTCCTCTCTCCTTTGTTGTAAAAGAAGCCAAGTAATAAATATTCTTCCTCAGTAAAGGGTTTAACAAAGGAACACAAATATTTACAACAGGCACATCACTTGGGACTGTTGATAAGGAGAGGATGATAGGAAGACTTTATCTACAGTTTATGCTAAAATTTTTTATCTGGAGGAAACAATGTGGCTGGCTATTTCCAATTACTCAACAAACAGGTAATTATGAAGGGTTGTTAGGTAAAATAAACACTGCTAAGTGGCATAGGAAGGTGGTAAAATTATGGACCTCATTCATTCACTCACTCACTTATTGATTTATTATTCACCCATTTATTCAAGTCAATTAACATCAATCATGCATGTACCATGTACCAGGTACCAGGTACTAGTTACTATGCTAGGAGCAAAAACAGAAGAAAAAGTTTTAATTTTAACAAAAAAAAAATTAATAGTCTAGTAAGAACTCAACAGAGTAACAGTGGCTTCTAATTCTAAATGAAGATAAAGTCAGCATATTTGTTCACAGTTATGACAACTGACAACAGACTGCTAATTTCCTTGGATTTACTCTCTCTCTCTTTGCTGTGACTTTGTTTGTAATCAGTGGGACTGTTAGCATGACTGGATCCACAGATGAGAATCCAACCAGACAAATGCCTTAATTCTTGTGGTCAGTTTAGACAACTGCTTTCTGTCCCCTTGTGCTCACCCTCCAAAGGGAAATAGAGCTCACTTAAGTGGTTTCCCATCCTTAATCCTTTTGTGGTTCTTCGGATGTGTGCACACACTGGCTATGTCATGGAGAGCCTTATCTCTGTTAGTAGAGAAAGTGTATGAGACTAAAACGATGATCAGCTCTCACTTCAGTACTTGATATCAGGCAATTAGTTTGCTCTTGCTTTGCAATTTGGAAGCATTCCACTCCATCCCAACCCCTCAGCTGGACCAAGTCCTTGTTAACACAGGGGTAGATTACAATGGCAATGGGAGGGCAATACCTTCTCTAGCCCACAGACATTTCTCATATTACTGTCTCTGGTATTCATATGACTTTTTATATATATAGGTTTCAGTTACCTATTGCTATGCAACAACCCCAAATCTTAGAGGATTAAAACAATAAACCTTTTATTTTGTCACGATATTGCACTCTGGGATGGGATTTGCCAAGCAGTTCTTCTCTGGAGGTTGGTGGTTTGGATGGATTCAGCTCTCAGTACTGCTGTGTGACTTTGAGACAGTTGTGCTTCCCTCTGTCTCACGTAGTCTCAGGCTCCTCTCTCTCCATGCGTGCTCCATCCTCTCTGCATTGGCTCCTCTCTTCATTGTCTCACTCAGGTTGGATGGCTTTCTTCACACAGCTTCAGAGCCCTCAAGAATCCCAGGACAAGAATCCCAACACATCACTTTCACTACATTCTATTAGGAGTAAAAAGGAGTCATGGGGCCAACCAGATTCAGAGTAGGGAACCACACAAGGGTACCAATACTTGGAGGCATGGTTCACTGGAGACCTCTAATGTAACAGTAACAACTATCTTGACCTGAGTAGTCTGTAAATCTGTATAATGTACTCAGGTTGAAGGACAATTTTAGGATGGTAGACGTGAGCTACTTAGCAAGGCAAAGGGGTACTAGTTCTCAATGACTAGGATCCTATCTGTTTTGTATGCCATGGTTTCAACAATTAACTTCTGGAAGTCATATTTCCTTTCATTATTCTGGCCCCTTTGCCTTCCCTACCTTTGACATCTGGCAAAGTCTGTCCTGCAAGGTCCAGCTGAGGCATTACGTTTTTCAAGGCACTTGGCCTGATGCTCTCAGGTTCTGTTAGCTCCGAGCTTCTGAGCTTCTAGCTTCTCTTTAATGGAATGTACCATATTGTACTAAATGTTTGGAAATTTGTTTCATGAATTTGTTTCCCAAGATAAACTATCAACTACCTGAAGGCAGGGCCTGAGTTTTATTAATGTGACTCCTGTCACTTTGTAAGCTCTGGTAACAATATGTTAAAACAAAACAGAATTGGGACTGTAGGAATGCATCTGTGTAGTCCAACATCACCAAGTCATCTAGAATAATGCAATCCGCATATCACTGGTTTAATAAATATGGCTGGTTAATTTTATAAATAAATCTATTTCTCTTAGTTGCTACATAAGAGACAAAACTCTGATTTTGATGACATTGTGGATTTTCAGTAAGCTTCATAAAAATTTCAAATCTTAGCTTGGAAGGAAGAAGCAACGTGCCTTGGGCATAGCTTTTCAAGAAATATCAATGTTCAACAGCACAGACCTTTCAGGTGGGGGCATATAGCTAAAAATAAATCCATGTCCTTCTGAAGATGCTGGCTACAAGTCTGAGGGCATGCATTCATGCCACCAAACAAAAAGCTGTTCTCTTGCTTCTACAAAACAGAATAAAACCTGTAGGAAACCAAATTACTTCACTAACTGTGACAAATCCAAACTGCTACAGAGCAAGAGATAATATAAATCAATGGGTCTCGGAGGCAAATACCAGGAGTTACAGAGGTCAGGGAAACCAAGTCTCCACCCTAAAACCATCCCCCTATTTCATGAAGCATGAAACCTGTAGATCAAGCTTTGTGCTGTACAGAAAATGAGTTATTCACAATGATTTCAGCTCCCTGAAAGCCCTAAATAAGTGGGATACTGACAGGGTACCATTCAAGAACATGCCTGTGTTTACTGGCCTCTCTTCCTTTAGAGTACTTTGTGGTGAGTTGTGTGCCTGCATTTGACAGTTTTTCCTCTACAACTCAAAAGCAGAGATGATGCAGAGGGTTGGATTACCAGGTGACTCACGGTGATTGAATGTGATGCACCATTGGCAAGGCAATGAAATGTTACCCACATGTTCTCCAGCTACCATCATTTTCCTGCTTTCAGACTCTGTTGTTCTCATAGAAATGGATATAGTGTCAGGAACTCTTGATTAGATGGTGGAAAAGTTGGGTTCTACATATGGCTCTGCTGCTCTTAGTCTTGTGACTCTAAACTAGTCATCTGACCTCTGTGGGTTTATACCATTCCTCAGCAATAAAACACTATGAGGGAGAGGAAGAAAAAATCTCCTTCTAGATGTCTGCTACTTTTTTCTTAAGAATGTTTGACTTTCTATAGTCTATGACCTTAGTACATTTTATAAATTAGGATAATTGTTAAACTTTATTTTTCTAAATCATATCCACAACATGGGCCATTAAGAGGTTTTGGCTGATACCTTTGTAACCGCAAAACCAACTCAAAATGGCTCTATCCTGTTTGATGAGGTGCTGAGCTGTTTTTCAGAGACAGACTGCAAACAATTCACCCACAGCACAGACAGAGGAGAGAATTTTAGCCTCCAGCTACACCTGGAACCAAAGTCTCGTCCCCCCAACCCTTCAAACATAGAACCAAAAGACCAGGACATAACTGAAACGTGAACACCAGAATCCTTTCAGAAGCCAAGGACATGTTGTCCAGGAAGATGATGTGTTGACCGGTCTTTACCAAAAATGGCTGAGTTCCAAGGCTCCCATTAAACCCTGCCCCACCAGCACTTCCGCATACCTGTTCCCTCATCCCCTTAAAAGCCCTTGGCTTGGTCCAGCGAGCAAGACGAATGTGAGGCGCCATGCAGTCTCCTATCTCGTCAGTTGATGCTGTCTGGATTGATACACCTTTCCTTGCTCCGAATCCTGATATTTCAAATCTTGGCCTTCGGAGGCATCAGGCATACAAACTTCGCTTGGGTAACACCTTTGTCTGTGAAGCCCAGCCCCGTGATCCTGGCTCTAATAATAATGTACACGCAACTGATTAGGAGTCAGATCACAGACTAATTGCTTAAGTTACCTGCCTTCCAGTTTCCTCACCTATCAAATAAAGGGGTTTGGTTTGATAATCTAAAGTCCTTTCAGCTATAACAATCTTCCCAGTGAGTCTCACTGTGCATTTCCCTCCTTTTGAGATGAAAAATTAAAGCTCTGAGAGTCTGTGTGTGTGGTTTGCCTGAGGCTACACAGCTGTGGAGTGGTGGAACCTTCCAATAGGCAGAGGACATCAAAACATGAGATCCTGTTAGTCTCAGGGGACCCATAGCATCTGGGTCCCCCATGACCATCTGGGTCCCTCAGGCCTTCCCAGGGCCACTTAAATACCTGATATATGTCCAGGATTTCCAGTTTCTACAACAACCTGCTCTTGTGAAACTTTTCCAACAATATAAAACCACAACTATTAATATTAACTTAAATTTACAACAGGCCAACACTTCATTAAGCAAGCACATTCCATGCATTATTTATTTGAATCCTATGAAATAGGTGGTTGCTATCCCCACTTTATAGAAGCCAGAGAAATTAAATGGTTTGCCAGGTTCACATTGCTAGTAGCAATGTTAACAGCAAAGCTGTATTTGGGTAATTTTGACAGTAGTCAGTTTAAAATTCTGTCTCTTCCATATTCTTCCTCCTTCCATGTTGAGCATGATCAATAAGTGAAGCCTTCCTCCCTTGAGCTCCTAAAGTCCCATTATGGGTGTTAATCTAAAAATAACAGGCCAAAGTATAAGGCAACAAGTGTTTGAGATTCAGAAGAACAGCTGTTTGGGAAGCACAGATTCAGGCAGAAATCAAAATAGTGTTCTGACTAGGAGGGGAAGGCAAGGGGTATTTATGAAAAAGGGAAAGGGAATAATCATACGAATAGATGGAAGGCATTTCTATAGGTGTTAATAATGTAAGGAAGGAATTCCTATAGGTGCAGCTAAGCGAATAGTGATGTTTATTCTAAAGAATATCTTTCATTTTCAGTCCTGTAGTCATTATTATGTCTGCTTTCCTACCAGCTTTGCAAAGTTGTTTAAAGTACAATGCCGCTATCAGCCCAGTCCAAAGGTTATTTTGGCCAATGTTAACATTCCAAAGGCTTGAGAAGACCTGCAAAGCAGTCCCTCTGGGATGGGAACTCTGACTCCACTTTGAAGCGGCTCTGATTGTATTCTTTTTACAGGTGTAACCCAAGGGAATTTGTCAAACACTGTCTTGTCTCTTTATTATTTGGGTGCATGTCATTTTCCGAAATTAAGCCTTAATCTTCCTAAGGACAAAATAAAAATTCTCTTAGATTTCTTCTGTCCTTCGAGAATCTCTGCATACAGTGAGTGCTTAGAAATATTTGAGTCCCTTTCTGGAGTAAAGTCCCCTCCAAGGAGAGGCTCCTCAGTCTGCCTGCTGGTTGATCCTTCTCACCTTCCCTTCGGATTCTCTGGCAACGTGAAAGGCAAGAACAAAGGAGAACAGCTGACATCCAGGGGAGGGCAAGCCCAGCTAATTTTTGTTGACTGGCCCATTGAAGTGGTAATGAGGCAGAATTACCGCCCTGGGTCAGAGCAGACCTGGAGCTCTTCCGCCATGTTATTCATCTTTTCCTGGGGGGTTAGCAACCCAGGCAGACAGCTTCCTTCTGCCAGGCAAACCCCAAACCCTTTGGTGAGGTGACAAGAAATACCCACTCCAGTGTACAACTTCCCAAGGTGGCCTTAGGCAGAGTGCTGGCTTTCTTCATCGTTCCCAGGCAACCCAACCTGCCATAACGTACTATTCAGAGCATCACGCTACAGGAAAAAACAAGCAAAGAGAAAAAAGTCCATTTTGCATACTGATTTTGTCTGATGTGGCATTTGCACACAGGGGGTGGCCACAGTTCTTCCCTGCGCTGCTGGATTCATCCTTCCCACACACTGCTCGGAGGGTGGAGCCTGCGCTAGCTCCACTTCCTGAGAAACGTGGCCCGAAAAGGAAAGGTTGGCTGCAGTTTGTCTCCAACCTGTATTTTCATCTTTCGTTCCTATCATTTCAAATTGCAACCAACAATCCCCTATCTTTATTCTACACTTTGTTATGTCTTCGTATGCGCAGGGTTTTCTTCACTTGGATGTCGAAAGCCTGGCTACACTTCCAATTCCAGCAGCTCACTTGCCCCACTGTGCGAACCAACTCTGACCATGCCGGTTGGCCAGAACATTACTTCCTCTGCAACAATGGTTTTCTCGTGGCACTTGTATTTTTTCTTGTCTGGCTCGTGCTTGTACACTCTACAAATGCATCCAGGGCTAGCACATGATAGACATTCAATAAGTATTTGTTGGACAAATACAGATTTTTTTACTTCTGCAGCCTCTGCATTGATGGTCTTTTTGTAGACCATCAATTTTATATGTTACCAAATCCATATAAAATTTACATAAACCCATCGTTGCCCAGGGTCAACAGTAATTCCAGTTTTCAAGACCTGAGGGCTCTGGAGTCCCCTCAAAGCAGGCAGGGTCCAGTGCTGTACTCGGGTAACCTTGCGACTTTCCTGTTACCGGCAGATGACACTGAATAATATTAATGTGGACAATTTCCTGAGTGCCTACTGTGTGCTGATTCACAGCACACCCACACCCCTAGTCTTCCCGGTGACACACTGATGATGTCCATCTCATTTTTGGAGAAGACAAATGAATAATGCTATAAGATCAACACCCTTGCTCACAGTCTCATTGTGAGTGCGTGCCAGAGCCAGGATTTACACAAACAGGAGTGTGTTTGGCTCCAAATCTAGCTTTTTGTCCCCATCACCCTAATTAAACTTCACAGCAGGTTCTATGAAGGTTCTGCTATTTCTCTGTCACTTGTCTGAGGTTCACTTCCCAACTCCCATGGCTTCACAAAAGGCCAATTATGCCTGCAGGTGACCTGCTTCCTCTGATAGGATTTCTGAGGGCGGGGGCCCCATTTCAGTGTGTGCATGGCCTGCTTCCCTCTACCCAGTGCAGGCAACCAGGAGGCTCTGGCAGCTGGGCAGCGGGTCATCCCAGCCTCTGGTTTCTGCCGCCATCAACCCAAACTGCCTGTTTGAACCTTTTCTGTGATTCATCACTCACCTGCCCTAAATCTCACTTTCACCTTCCCTTCAGTCCATCTCAGAGGCCTGTAAGTCACAGTTGTGGCAGCTGGACGCAGCATCAGGGAAGAGCAGAAACCATTGTGTCAGTCTTCATCATTGGGATGTGGGGAAATTCTGCTGAGACTCCTCTAATGAAGATGACCTTTGAACTGCCTGTGAGGAAATGGTTTTCTGAGCCCTGAGGAGACTCATGACAGAGTTGCGTGTGGAGAGAACATGGGAGAGCAACTCTAAATTGAGAAAGCAGAACTATGTGCAAGCACCAAAATATCCACTGAAATAGAAATTCATTTCATCAATTCTAAGATGTACTTTTAAAAAAACATTTGGACATCCCTGTAATTGGAGTGTGGCTCACCCTTCATTGATTAAGGTGTAACCATTGTCGGCCAAACGGGAGCTGTCACAGTTGTCATCACCTTCAAGTGAGTAATCACCTGATGCACCAGCATTGGAACTTTGCAGAACAGGTGGGAACAGTGGCCTAGCTTCACACCACGGCAAAGCCAACGGTGAAGCCCAAGCTTTTCGTTCTTTGATAGTTTCTTTCGGGAAATGCTTCCTCACCAGGACTCTTGGTGGCCCAGAGGACAATACTGTGGGGAAGAACTTGGCCTTTGCATGACCGAATCCAAAGAGAAACTACTTAGAAGAGTCAGATTTAGACCTTGAGAAAATTTTAGAAAAATCCGAACTGATTTATTTTGTTTATGTATTTTTAATCTTTGCCCAAGAATGATACATGATTTTTAAAATACCTAAGCATATTAGAGCTCTTTTAGTAAATATAAAAATTCTATGTGATAAAATAGTATGTGCCATAGCCAAATTGATATTTTTCTCTGATGCAGTTTATCAAAATGTTTAAGCACACAGGGGAAATACCTAGTACTTTTTCATCAGATAGGCTTGAGTTTAAATTCTGGTTTACCACTTACTAGCACTGGGACTTTGGGCATGTTTCTAGGTCTTACTGACATTAAAATTCATAAGATGTGGCTAATAATTGGTATTCTGCAAGCATTTAATGACTTATTAAATCATTGCTTTCACTTGCTAGGACTCCGTAAACACTTAGTTTTACTTTTTTTAAATTTTTACAAAGAGTCAAACTATATATTTCTTAAAAAAACTATAGCTTTCTTTGCTGGTTGATTTTATAATTTCAATATAGTAGCATGTTTTTTACAATGAACTTTGCTGTCACTTAAAAGAGGGAAAGAAAACAACTGTCCAGGGGGTTGGGTGGAGTCCAAAGTCTTGGTGGAGACTGGGAGGTTTCCGCTAAGCGCTAGTGGAAATACAGCGTCTGACGAGGCCCTGACTTGCTCCCTTTAGGAAGGCATGGTTTGACACAACACCATGGTGTTGGGACTTCACAACTGGACCCTTGTTCTGGTACCCATGGGATGACTCATTTAATCATTGTAATTAACAGTAACAAAAATTTTGGTGGGCTAATGGCTGCCCAGCCAAAGACTACAGCTAGCAGCTTGGTGTGGCCATGCAACTCCGTTCTGGCTAATGGTACATGAGGAGATTTGAGATGTCCATCTTTGGTTCGTGTCCCTTAAATGACGGTGCCTCCTCTTTCTTGTGATTGTTTGAAATAGGGATGGCATGGGGAAAGCTGGGACATTATCCTGGGTCAGAGATGGAAGCTCTGTGTTAGTGGTGGCAGGACAACGAGACAGAACACAAGCCCTGATGATTTTGGATGGTTTTTGCTCTATCACCTTAGACCGCTGATCCAGACTAATGTGCAAGAGAAGTAAATCTTTATTTACTAAAGCCACTATTATTTTGGGTCTCTCTGTTGCAGCAGCAAAAAAAAAAATGATGTTAGCTGCTCCACTTCCGCCACCCTGTCCCTCTCCGCACCTCACTCTCCTCAGGCATGCCCACCTCACACAGGGCTTCTCTGGGCTCTTAATCTGGGAACTGCTGAGTTTTCTTGAAATCTGGTTGCCTTGAAGTTACCAGACCTCCTCTCTGGTGATTAGAGTCCTGCCGTAAAGCTGGGCCCCAATATTTCTGGAAATTGTCTCTCAAAATCTGTTTCATATGTATTCCGACTCCCTGGATTCTGTTACGTTGCCTGTCTCTGCTTAAGATCTTCAACTTCCTCAAGTAGGACTCAATGCTGACTATCACCTTAGGTTGTTTCTTCCTTGCTTTGCCTATGTGACCCTTTTGGTCATCACCTACCACCATGAAGTCCACAGACAACCGTTTCTACAGCTCCCAAATGAGACCTGGTCCCTGGTTCAGATCTCTTTCTGCTTTGCTCTGAGCTCTTCAGCTAAACATGGCTGGAAGGAGCTTGCGAAAGCATACCAATATTCATAATGTTGAGTGCTATTCATAATATAAGTGAAACTTTTCAATACATCATCTTCATAGCAACTCTAAAAAGGGTTATCCTTACCATACAGATAAGAACAGTGATGCTTTCATATTCTTCCCCAAAATGCCTAATCTAGTAAGTAATGAATCTTCATTCAAAAAATCTGTAAATCTCCCTCTATCCATATTATCACCCAAGTCTAGTGATAAGACAAAGATCCCAAGATGAGGGCTCATTTGAAAAGAAGAAAGGAGAATCTGTTAGTGATTAAGTCCTGGCACAGGCACATAGACTTTAAAGAGATAAAGGGACTACCTAGTACCCTGCTCTAGAAGCCGAATTCATACCAAGATGCTAAGATTAACATTTCAAAGCTGCTCAGAAAAAAAAGGTGTTTTACTTCTAACTTTTATCTTTTTAGATTTTTTAAAAAGATTTTATTCATTTATTTTTAGGGAGAGGGGAAGGGATGGAGAAAGGGGGAGAGAAACATCAATGTGTGGTTGCCTCTCACATGGCCCCTACTGGGGACCTGGCCTGTCACCCAGGCATGTGCCCTGACTGGGAATCGAGCCGGTGACCCTTAGGTTTGTGGCTTACACTTAATCCACTGAGCTACACCAGCCAGGGCCCTTTTTGGATTTTTTAAAAATAATTTTTCTCCCCTTTCCTCCCCTAGGATTCTTCTACTTCTCTGACCTTGACAGATGTTTCTCCTGAAGTTCTCTGAATTATTATGGAGTAATATGGCTTATTTTAATTTCCCTAGGTATCTTTATTGAATTCTTTCACAGTATTTTATGGAAAATATCTGATTACTAATTCATAGAACAGATGATTATGAGATTCTCTGCTAAGTGGCTGCCACCATGGTGTTCAGGCTAGGGAGCCTCTGGAGTCACATTCTGACCCGCTGCCCACAGGCTTGGAATAAAGTAGACCACCTAGACTCCAGACTCACGCAGTTGGCCCTGTTCTATCACCCCCTGAACAATTCCTAAAATAAAATACTGTCCCCAGGGCCCTGGCAAAACTCTTCAGAGGTTTGAAAGCAAAGTATTTTAACACAGAAGTTAAGATCTTCAGTTTTGGAATCAGATTGGGTTTAAATCTCATGGCTTTTGTCTAAATGACCTTGTTCTCTCCATCCTCTGTTTTATCATCTGTAAAGTGGGGGTAATAATAATGACCTCACAGGGCATTTGTGAGGAATACATGAATTAATATAAGTAAGGAGCTTAGAACAGTCCCTGGCTCATATTAAGTGCCTCCTTAAAAAGTTAATTACTTATTTCTCTTATAATTAACAGTCCGTGAGAGTCCTGTGAAACCTGGTGTAAAATACCATAGCATGTGAAAGGTTCCATGCACTTCATAGGCATTTTCTGGTCCATGTAGGTAAACACTCATGTACATAAAATCACATGAAACCATTGTACTTACTAGTATGATTCCTCTAACTCAGCTCGGATGACGATTAGACCATACCCCATGGAAATGTCTTGAGTGACCAGATGAATCTCTCAACAAAGAGAATCCTCATTAGAGGATCTGGTAGTTACAGGCAGAATAAGCTCCTGGATGAATTACAGAATGAGTTACCAGTGAACAGATTCACTGTGGGTTAATGTCCCCCTTAGTGCCACTGAACTCTAGACAGTTTTCTTCCTCACCATGGGCCCCTGAACTTTTTCTTAGAGCATTTACTTTAGAAAACTTACCATTGTAAGTTCGTTCTCTGCCTTTTTGACATTTGCATCTCCTAGTCTCTTGCTGGTTTTTATAACCCAGTAAAGTCTTTCTCAAGAAACTAGAAGCCATCCCTTGGAAATGTAGTCATCAAAGAAGATATTGCCCTAATCTCCCAAGGCTCTGTGGGAGGGTAAGAGTCTAATTTCAATAAGCACAATTAGTAAACACAGATAGTCTAATTACACTGACCAATCTTCCCCCATAACTGTCCTTCAGTACTTTTCCAGTAGCTCATGCCAGCACTGAAAACCCTCCCACCTTTGTTTCAGGAAAGTTGAGTGTAATCTCTCTCTCTGCAATCAATTGTCCTGGGTAAGTCTTTCTTCACTATTTAGCTGCATCCAGCGCAATTTTTCTTTGAATTCAGTAGGTAGAATACAATTGTGAAACAAATATTTCCAGGCATAAGGAATGGCGATGATATAAAAGTGGAAATAAAAAATAAAAGAAGCCCCTTGCCTTCCCTCCCCCAGCTGCCTGCCAGCAAAGAAACAGACCAACAAACAAAACCAACAAACAAGGCTTTGCTTTAGAGTAAAGTGGTAGGAAAGAAGTGAACTGTAGGGAGCGCCTAGTGTGGCTCAGATTCACTCAGAAGATCAATTACAGTTGTTACGAAGAAGTTACAATATACGTTCATTTCTTAGAAGTTGGTTGGGCTTTGAGAAGACTGGAGAAAGTCTCAAAGTTACAGACCTTTGTGAGAAAATACAAAAAGGTTTCTCTCACAATGACAGGCAACTCAACTCTCCAGGGAATGCCTCGTTTTCTAAAGCTCCACGTGAAGACCAGCTGTCTGAAGGCCTAGGAGAGTGCGGAGGTCTTCCACCTGCCTAGAAAGCCCTTCTTGGAGGTGCCAGGCTTTGAGCACAGCTGTCAGCTGGGAAGAAAATCCTGGCTGATGTCTGGTCTGCAGAGCTGAGGTCATTCACACACCCTGCGAGGATAAATTAGGCATCTCGGAGTCTTGATGAAATAAGAGTGGTAGTGGGTGGTGTTCAGGCATTTTTTAAAATATTAGATCACCAGCATGAATTTACTGGGTAGAAAGACATGAACCCTAAAACTAGATATTAAGATATATTGTAAAGTGCAAATAACTAAAACAGTGTGGTGCCAACTGCGAAAAGATACAGATACCGAAGCGAAACACAGGAGAAAATGAATGAAACAAAGTATCATTGGATATCAATGTATATACTAAATGTATATCTCAGCTCAGTGAGGACCACGTGGACTATTAATTAGTTAAATGATGTAAGGGTGATTGAGCAGTCATCTGTAAAGGTAAGATCTTCCCAAATGGAACAGAGGCTCTCCATTTTTCTCTGAGAGACTTTGGTGATATATTTAGCACTAATTGTGGATATGAAAACATGCAACTCCAGAAATCAAAATCTAGAGTACTCTCTGGAGTTTAGGAAATCTTCTTAACTGTTAATTCTTCATTGATGCTTACATTTTCTTTGCCTATCAGCATTTTAACTCCCTCAAGATGAATGTATATGGGCACACACATATATGTGTGGAAGGAATTGAAAATAAAATATTTTTTGAAGTGTATTTGCCTTTTTCCTACAAGAGGCCTCATAGTTTCCATGAGATCCTCAAAGCAATTGGGGACTGAGAAAGGGTTAAATATCAGCAAGTAATGCCGTTATCTCGCACAGACATTGCTTTCCCTCTTCCTACAGCTGCTGAAGTCTAGGTTGTGAGCTTTCCTTGGATCTGGATGACGGAGACAGCAGTGTCGTTGAACTTCAGCCTCCCTAAGCTCCACACTATGTACTCAACCAGCCCATTGTTGGCACAATCATTTTTAAAATAACTTACAGCCTCCTTTATCAAGGTTTTTGAGGTGAGTTTGATTGTAGGATAAACAACAATTATACTGTAATCATGCATATTCCTTTTTAGTAGTACACTAAATTGCCTAATTTATTATACTCATAGAGTAAACAAATTTTTCTTTACTATATAAAACTGAATTAGAAAATCTACTTTACTGGTCACTTCTTCAAGAAGAAAAGCTTAATTAAAAAAATCTTTTTAGAAAACTTCCAGAGGGTGGATGGTCTCATTGAGTACATACCTATAAACTATATTTAATTGCCTGGAGAGAAAAACGAACACAGTGACCTCTAATTTAAAAGTAAAGAGCTTTCTGGGAAGACAACATCATAATAACTGTCAGGCCTTTACAGGTTACAAGTGCTTTCATATAAATTATTTCATTTAATTATAGCAAGAAGAAACTTATTACTATTCTCATTTCAAAGAATAAGGAAATGAAAGCTCAGAATGATGAAGTAACTCGTCCAAGTCTACACGACAAATAAGAGGTGGAACTTGGACTCTCATTTACATTTTCCAATAATTCTCCAATCTTCTTGTCATGCAATTTTTGTAATTTTATTAAGTACCTCTGAAATCCTGGTACTCAAATTACAGGTTAAATAAAGAGGGCCTTTTTTGAAAGAATAAGGAAAAAAAACCAGTGACACTTTAGAACCAGTGCTGTTTATGTCATGGAGAAAGCTAGAGGTCACAGGTAGGAAGGTCTTTCCAGAAGCACCACCTCATCACTGCACACCTGTCTCTGTATATGTCATGGGCAGAAGAGTCCCCCGCATTCTAATGAAAGCACTGCTCCTAATCTAGTTATATATCTTTGACAAAATAACCCCTGAGGAAAATTCCTTCTAGAATTTCAAGGTTGGAAAAGTTCCTTTCTCTGCATGACAATAATATTTTCCCAACAATGACAATTCTGTAGCCACTTTTCATTTTTGTTGCCAAGAAACTCAGAACTAAGTTGTATCCTTAGTAGCAGTCACTTTCTTAGTTTAGGTTTGCTGGAGTCTTTTCCTTTTTGTCCCTTTTAATTTTTTTCTCTTTTAAACTATTTGGTTCATATTGAGGCAGGAGAGACAGAAGTTAGGGAAAGCTCCTGACAGGTGGAGTAAAGCAGCAGGACCAAACATCACCGGCAGGTAAAGGCCCTGAGGTCCTCTCACCAGAGCCCCCACACGATCACAGGGAGACAGTTTATGGCAGGAAATTACTGTGGTGGTCACAGAAGTCAAAGATGAGAATTGGCTAAGACCAGATCAATCCAGGATGTAGTAAAAATTGACTGGAAAGTGACCCCAAAGCTCATTATACCATCATTATAACGAGAACTGACACCACATGTAAAAGGGGGGCCAAGAAGGACAAATGCCATGAAACTTCCAGAATGGACCATATTAGGAACAAGACCCCCACCCCCCAACCAGAAGGCAAAGTCAGAATTTAGTGACAAAAAGCTCAGGAACAACCCACCCTGAGAAACACATAAAATCCCAAGAGTTGACTGTGGCATGGCATGCAACTCTCAAGTTCGCCCACGACTCAGACGCGTGCTTCTGCGTCTTTCACAGAGGTGCCCTGGGAGGCACACAACCCTGGGAGCAGGGGGCGTCCAAACCCCAATCCTGTCTCCAGGAACCTGCAGCCTAGCCTCCTTCTTTCTCTCAACCTAAATAAACCTTGCCCTTGCTTTCACTCAGGCTTGTGCTTGAATTTTTTCCTGTGTGAAGTCAAGAACTTGAAGTTCGGCCATGGAGTGTTTAGAGGCCCCTTTTCAGGTCCGCCTCTGGTGACGGTGTCTTTTACTATTGTTTTAATTGGGTTGTATCTTACTGTAATTATATCTTTTACTATAAGCCTTCTCAAGCATTCTTTTTTTTTTGAAGGTAAGCAGAGTATAAAGATACGAAGTCCCACTCTAAGTAGTAGCTCTAGCAAGAATATGAGTACTTCCTCCTTTTAAAAAGTAACAAGAATAAATATACCAGGTGCAAGTGTATTGAAGTACTTGAGAAACTCACATAGAAGAAATTTTTGTTGTAAATGAACAGGGTAACAGAGTCCTATTTTGTTTCCTTTATTCTTTGTTTCTATTTTTTATTGTTGTAATAACACTTAACATGAGATTTACTCCTTCTTAATGAATTTTTCAATGCACAATACCATACTGGTAATGATAAGCACAATGTTGTAGAATTTATTCTCCTGGCATAACCAAAATTTTGTACTCACTGAACAGGGACTCTTCATTTCTCCCTCCCCACAATCTCTGGCAACCAACATTCTATTCTCTGTTTCTACAGGTGTGGCTCTTGTGGATGCCTCCTATGCTACAGGCTAAATGCTAGTGCCCTTTCAATACTCATATGTTATGATCTAATCCCCAGTACGATGGTTTTTGGAGGCAGAGCCTTTGGAAGGTGATTAAATCATGAGGGCAGAACCCTCATGAATGGGATTAGTACCCTTACAAAAAAGTCTCAGAGAGGTCCCTTGGCCCCTTCTGCCCTATGAAGACACAGTGAGAAGACTATGAACTGGGAAGTGAATCCTCATTAGACACAAAATCTACCGGTGCCTTGATCTTAGACTTCCCAGCCTGAAGAACTGTGATTAATAATTTGATGTTCATTATTAATACCCAGTCTGGGCATTGTTTTAGAGAATCCTGAATGGACTAAGCCATCACACAGTAGAATTATGCAGGTTTATCCTTCTGTGGTTACTTATTTCACTAAGCACAATGTCCTTCAAGCCAACAAGTGCATGAAAAGATGTTCAATGTCACTTATTGCCAGGGAAATGCAAATCAAAAGCACAATAAGATTACCTCACCCTGTTAGGGTGGGTATTATACCTATTTTTTAAAATGTTGGTGAGGATGTGGAGAAACTGCGACCCTTGTGTGCTGTTGGTGGGAATATAAAATGGTGTAACTGCTATGGAAAATAGTATGGAGGTTCCTCAAAAAATTCAAAGTCGAAACTACCATATGATCCCGCAATCTCACGTATGGATACATATCCAAAAGAACTGAAATTAGGAACTTGAAGAAATATCTGCATGCCCATGTTCACTGCAGCATTACTCACACTAGCCAAGAGATGGAAGCAACTTAAATGTCCATCAGTGGGTCAATGGATAAAGAAAATGTGCTATATACATACAATGGAATATTATTCAAGCTTTCAGAAGGAAATTGTTTCTTTACTTTTATAATAAAGACTCAGTGTCACTATAAGAAGCATTTCATATATCAGCAACTGTAGGTGATAAGGTACTTGGTATTATATGTTATACTTTTATTTAAAAATAAGTTTTGGTATTTCGCTTATGTTTTATGTTTATGCACATTTGGTATAATACAAAGAGGTAATGGTGAAATTTTCTAAGGAAATTCATGGTTGGTACATAATTATATCAAAAATTCATACAGAAATGAATCTGTATATATCTCACATATATAATTATGTCACATCTACAATTCTGATTATTGTAGAAATATAATCCACATGTCACACATACACATAAGCATGTACACATTTTCCAACAATGGCTACATAGAGGAAATCAGTAAGTAGGAACAACAGAAGGGAAATGTTTTTTATGGACTGATTAATACTAAAAGAGGAAAAGAGAACTGCCTGAAAAGTTAAGAGGTAAACCCAAAGAGGTCTAAACAATTTTTTAGCACTGTGACTTCTGGCCAAGATGGAGGTGGAGGTGGGCAGACTGTGCCTCCTCTCACAACCAAAATTAAGGACAAAAAAATTTAGAACCAAAAAAACCCAACCAGAACGGACAGAAAATTAAATTGTATAGAAGTCCAACAACGATTCACCCAGACAGTAAGAGGGGTGGGGGCAGAGTTGGCGGCCAGCAGAGAGGGATCACAGCAGGAACAAGCAGTGGCTAGTGGTCCCAGATGCGCAGGTGGCAGTTGGCACACCCCAGGCACATAGGCGGTGGTTAACGGGCATGGAGAGGCAATGAGCAGACCCAGCAAGGTGCACAAAGCTGCTGACCATGGTCACACATTCACATTCAGATAAACCAGGTGAAAACGGTCAGTGAGACAGACTGCACAACCCAGGGCCCTAGTGCTGGGAAATAAAGCCTATAAGCACCAACTGAAAACACTTGTGGGGGTGGAAGTGCCAGGAGAAACTCCCACTCCCAGGCTCACAGAGGGGACTAAAATACAAGAGAGAATGGAGCAAGCACCATTGTTCCCTCCCTGACCCCTCCCCCACATACAGCGTCACAACTCTGCGACTGGGTTGCCCTGCCCTGGCGAAGACCTAAGGCTCCACCCCTCATAGGTAACAGGCATGACCACACCAGAAAGAAAAAAACAATGGTTTAAATGAAAGAACAAATCAAACCACCAGAGCCAATACTTTTAAGCAACCAAGAGATAGCCAACCTATCAGATGCACAGTTCAAAGCTCTGGTGATCAGGATGCTCACAGAATTGGTTGATTTTGGTTGCAAATTAGGTGAAAAAATGAAGGCTCTGCTAAGTGAAGTAAAGGAAAATGCACAGGGAACCAATAGTGATGGGAAGAAAACTGGGACTCAAATCAATGGTGTAAACCAGAAGAAAGAAAGAAACAGCCAAACAGAAAAGAAGGAAGAAACAAGAATTCAAAAAAATGATGAGAGGCTTAGGAACCTCCAGGACATCTTTAAACGTCCCAACATCCAAATTATAGGGGTACCAGAAGGGGAAGAGGAAGAGCAACAAGTGGAAAACTTATTTGAACAAATAATAAAAGAGAACTTCCCCAATCTGGCAAAGGAAATAGACTACCAGGAAGTCCAGGAAGCTCAGAGAGTCCCAAAGAAGATAGACCCAAGGAGGAACATGCCAAGGCATATCAGAATTCCATTAGCCAAGATTAAACTGAAGGAGAGAATTCTAGAAGCAGCAAGGGATAAGGGCACAGTCACCTACAAAGGAGTTCCCATCAGACTGTCAGCTGATTTCTCAAAAGAGACCTTCCAGGCAAGAAGGGGCTGGGAAGAAGTATTCCAAGTCATGAAAGTCAAGGACCTACATCCAAGATTGCTCTATCCAGCAAACCTTTCATTTAGAATGGAAGGGAAGATAAAGTGCTTCTCAGATAAGGCCAAGTTCAAGGAGTTCATCATCACCAAGCCCTTATTATATGAAATGTTAAAGGGACTTATCTAAGAAAAAGAAGATAAAAAATATGACAGTAAAAAGACAGCGAACTCACAGATATTAACAACCACACCTAAAACAAAAGCAAACTAAGCAAACAACTCGAACAGAAACAGAACCACAGAAATGGAGAGCACATGGAGGGTTAGCAACGGGGAGTGGGAGGAGGAGAGAGGGGGGAAAGGTACAGAGAATAAGTAGCATAGATGGTGGGTAGAAAATAGACAGGGAAAGGGCAAGAATAGTGTGGGAAGCGTAGAAGCTAAAGAACTTATGACACATGGACATGAACTAAAGGGGAGAATGTGGGTGGGAGGGGGTGTGCATGGTGGAGGGGAATGAAGGGGGGAAATGGGACAACTGTAATATCATAATCGATAAAATATATTTAAAAAAATTTTTTTAGCACTGTTGAATAAAAACAAATCCAGACACAGGCATGGAGAGACTTTAAAAGATTATGATAGGACCAATACTCCTCCCTCAGGATTTCTGGGCATCTCAAAGTCAAACAAAGAAGACGTTTTCTTTCATAAGGAGGGCTAAGCAGGACTCGCAGGAACTTTAAGGGGAAATGGAACAAGCAGGTGGAGCCTGGCGGACAGCAAGAGCAAGGTGGTATAACAGGAAATGTTTCTCTCTGATCGGCTGGTTCGAAGGGAACTGTTAAGGGTAGATGGTCTCGTCTGCCTTTTAGTCATTGCTCAGATTTGGGGCAAGCCAAGTACAGCACCCCTGGAGAGGAGAGATGCTGGCTACACTTTAGTCAAGCCAAGTCAATGGGTAATAAATGGGCAATTGTGAGCACTTAGTACATGCAAGCTAATAAAAAGCATACACAATTGAAATGTTAACTATATTTTTCATAAGGAGTTTAGTATATTCAAGAAGTAGGGAAAGTATAACAAAGGGGGGTAGGATTAAGGGTGGGAAGTAGGGATGGCCAGGGTAGTAGGGAGTGGTAGGGGGAAAATGAAGACAACTGTATCTGAACAACAATAAAAAATGTGAAAACAAATATTTTTAAAGTACACTATAGTAGCCCTGCTTTATCTGCAGTTCTGCTTTCTGCAGTTCAATTACCTGCAGTCCAAATATATTAAATGGAAAATTCCAGAAATAAACAATTCATATGTTTTAAATGGTGTAGTGTTCTGAGTAGCACGATGAATTTCATGTTGTCCTGCTTCCTCCCACCCAGGACACGCATCGTCCCTTCCTCTGGTGTCCACACACTGCATTACTACTCACCCATTACTCACTCAGGAACCATCTTGGGTATCAGGGTCGACTGCAGAGGGGTCTCAGTGCTTGTGTTCAAGTCACCCTTATTTTCATTAATAATGGCCTCAAAGCACAAGGGCAATGATGTTGGCAATCTGGATGTGCCAAAGAGAAGTTGTAAAGTGCTCAATTTATGAAAAGGTAAAAGATCTTGACTTAATAAGAAAAGGAAAATAACTGTATGCTGAGGTTGCTAACATCGAATAAGAACAAATCTGCTATCTGCAAAATTGTGAGAAGGAAAAAAATTCTTTAAAAATATGTTTTTAAATCCTCAACTGAGGATAGGTTTATTGATTTGAGAGAGAGAGAGAGACAGACAGACAGACAGAGAAACATCGATATGAGAGAGAAACATTGATTGGTTGCCTCTTGCATGTGCCCTGGCAAACAAACCTGTAACCTAGGTATGTGTCCTGACCTGGGATTGAACCCACAACCTTTTGAGTAGGAGATGATGCCATCTGGCCAGGACAAAAGAAATCCTTGCCAGTTTTGCTATTGCACTTCAAGCTGTAGAAATTAAGGCCACAGTGTGCGATAAAGGCCTAGTTAACTCAAAAAAAAAAAAAAAAAAAGACATTAAATTTGTGGGTGGAAGACATGAACAGAAAATGTGTTCTGATTGACCAAACAGCAGCACCAGAAAGTACTGAGCCTATTGTTATAACTGCTTATCATAGGTATGTATGTGTAGAAAATAACAGTATATATATACATATATGGTTTAGTACTATCCGTGGTTTCAGGCATCTATTGGGGGTCTTAGAATGTATCTCCCATGGATAAGGGATGGACTACTGCATCAGAAATTCTGGATTTATTCCCATTCACATCACTAAAGCATTCACATGATTTCAGTAGTTCATTTAAGTCTGACAAATCAGCATATGATTTATTAAGACAGCTAAGATGCTTAGGAAAAAGTGAGTTTTGTATACAGTAAAAGCAAAGAACTTATCTTAAAGGCATTTATCAATTAAAGTATGCATTTTTATATTAATATATTGAAAAACCATTATAAAATGAGAATCTGGCAACATTCCTAGAAGAACCTAGTTAAATTACACATGCTTGAGATTTATTGGCCATTTGTCCTTCAGAAATTAAGAAGCAGAAAGCTTTCGAGGAGGACATTGTGCCAAAGCATAACCCATTAAACAAGAGATAAAAGTATGAGTCACAGAATTACAGAGTTGGAAAGAATCTAGTGCCACCTTTTCATCTTTGAATAAGGAAACCGAGGCTAATTGTGAGGTGTCATTTCCAAGTCGCACAGCAAGTTAGTGCAGAGGGCAGAGCAGCAACCAGATCAGGGCTCTTTTCCTCTCTGAGGGTGAACTTCCTGAGTGCAATTTGGTTTCATAGACGGATTATAGAAACAAGGTAAAGCTATGATATATCGTTGAATGAGAAGAACAAATTGGAGAGAAATGTAATATAGCATGATTTCATGTTTTTAAAACGTAACAGCCATCTATCCATCTGTCTACCTACCTACCTACCTATCTCCTGTTTGTGATCACACATAATTGGAGAAAAGATTGGAAGTATGTACACCAGGCTAACAATGGCTATTCACAGAAGGGATCAAACAAGGGGACAAGAAAAAATGTAATAAAATAGAAGTGTTTGAAATGGTATATGACAATAAAGATTGCTAAGTTCTATCTATAAGATTATTAATACATAGAAATTAAATGTGCACATAGACAATGACAAGAAAGTCACTAGAACACTCATGCAGAGCAGAACATGGACTAGAACATGCATGCAGAGCAGAACATGAACTAGAAAAAAAATCATTTTGATCAGAAGTTGGGTGGACATTTTAAAAATGGTATTATTTTTAAATAGTGTTTTCAGAAATATAAAAATCTAAAAAGAAGCCGAATGAATCCCTTTTCTAAAACCATTCAGCCACACCTATTTAAACTCAAATCTGATAAAAAAAAAAAAAAGACTTAGTTACACTCTTATTCACAGTATTCACTGGAAAAGCCTTAAGTTGTCAGCATTGATAGCTATAACATTTTATGTTTTACATATAAATGTTTACATATATGTGTTTGTATATATGCCTCCATATAAATATATATTTGTTTATTAAGTAGGCATCTACTTTTTATTGAGTGGTGTGACAATGGAAAGTAATGTATATACTCACTGTGAAATTTACAGGAAATTTAGGAAAGCAGAAAACAAAAATCAGTGATAATCTTATCCAGCGATATCTACCGTTAATGTTTTTGCATCTGTCCTTCCAGATCTTTTTATATGTGGGATTCGAAAATGGGACTGTAATTTACTTTATCTCCTTTTTTTACTTAGTTAATATGTTATGGCTATATTTCCATGGTAACAAATACAAATGCAATTTTAAATTAGATAGTTAACATTTCATCATAGGAAATTATGGTAACTCATTTTACAAATTTTCTATTAATGGCCATTTTGTTTGACTTTATTATTTAAATGATCATAATACCGAACTGACTATCTTTACAGGCACATTTTTTGCTCTGGTCCTGTTGCTTTCTTAGGAAACATTCCTGAGAGGTATTGCTGAGGACTGCTGGTTTTATATGTATAAAACATTTCATTTCCTAACTCTCCCGAAGCTTCTGCTTGTGTATCAAAAACACTAGGAGACGAGAAGCCTTTTGTGATCAGGACAGTGTGCATTGCAGACACAGCCAGTGCAAGCTGCACAGCTTTTCTCGTGGGTGTGTGGCCCATGTTGTCACTTAATTCTTCACTTTATTTTAGGAAAATGAATTTGTATCTAAGAGCACTCATTATGATGATCCATAACTCAGGAAGGTATAGTATCTATACTTCAAATTATTCCTAATTATTTTTAGCTCCTACTTTCTTACCAGTATGAAGTCATTGATGGTGAGCTTTGTAAAATGCACTGACATTTAGATAGCAGTCATTCAACTATTTTTAAAGTATCTACAAAGAAGACTCTTTGCAACTGTTTTCAACTTTATGTTGAATGTGCAAGGGGTAATATTCTATCAAAAATATCATCCAGAGCCCTGGCTGGGTAGCTCAGTTAGTTAGAGCATTGTTCTAATACACAAAGGTTGTGGGTGTGATCTGTGGTCAGGGCACATATAAGAATCAACCAATGAATGCATAAATAAGTGGAATGACAAATTGATCTTTCTCTCTCCCTCAAATCAATAAATAAAATTAAAAATATCATTCATATCCTGAAGTACATATATACAAGCATGGGCAAACCTAGGTTTACAGTTGCTTATACAGAAAATCATACAATCATTAATAAATAGATTCTATTTTGCCTACTCACAACTGTACACCTACTTTTGCCCACCCCTGTTTATTTGAAATAATAAGCTAATATCCATCCTTTGTTTCTTTGGACATTTTTTTAAAAATAGAAAAATGGATAGAAAGGGATGTCATCTGTTATGGTCTACTATGTACTAGGAATGTAGCTAACTACTTTCTCACGTAGTAATTCCTTAGATATTCCCAATGATACTGGGGAGAGGTAGATACCATTGTTATGGTTGCTTTTTGTATGAAAAAGTGAGGTTTAGGTTGATGAAATAAATTTCACAAGGTCCCACTGCAAGTGGATATTGAAACCTATGTCTATGTAGGTAACATATTTTGCTTCAAAAAATAAATCTTTAATAATTTGAGCTTCCTAGTGATTATGTTGTTGCTGAAAGTACTGAGTTGATCATCACGGGAAATATGGAACCAGATGGCTGATCAGGCATGAAAGATGTTATGGAAAGTATCCCGGTACAGGCGAAGGGCAGTATTTGCTCACTTCTCTAGGCTTCATCTAGAAGGTTAAATATTTTGTTTAACTGAAAACAATGGACCTGTTATAACTATTGACGTTAGGCCACAGAATGATATTTGACTATTTCATACTTAAGAGAAATCTAATTTCACATATGAATATTACTTGTAATTTCAAAACCAGAGGATGTCAGCCATATTCTAATGAACAAAGTCTATATTATGTAGGTTATTTTAGTTTTAAATGATTATGTATTTGGAATGAAACAAATTTTAGTGTCTCTAGTGCTAAAAACACCATTGTTTGGTTGATTAAACACTATCTCTTAATAAATGTGAGTTAGCTCATGCTAGCCTAACAGTTACTATAATTCACATTCCTATACAGCTATTCTATTATTCAGGGATTTCTTAGATTTAATACATCTGAAAAATAACTAAGTCACTCAGCGTAGTGTTATATAAAATGATAACAAAAATAGTGTGATTTAGACAAAATAGTATGCTTGTGTGCTAACACATTCCCCTCCCACTTCCCCCAGTTAGTTCTATTAAAAATAGTGTGTAAGAAGAAATAAAAATCAAAATAAATTATGCTTATTGCAAAGCATTTCACAGAAAGGCTTTTATGTGCAATTTAACAGCTCATAGGAGAAAGAATATTACTGAAGGTAGGGAAAATTCTTCCTCTGAAAAGAAGTGAAACCCAGGTCATTATTAGCATTTATTTTAGGCATTCACTCTTGAGAAGTAGAAGATATTCAGAGCTGTGATCCATTAAATATATGACCATGTGGCCTGTGCTTGGGGTTTGAGCTAAAGCCTTCCACACCAACAGCTGAGCTTTGCTAAAAGGAAGTGCTTGTTTCTACAACCACCCCACCCACCCTAGAGGGCTCCCCATAGTGCATGTGAGTATGACTTGACCTAAAGAGAAAGAGGCAAAGAGCTGGCTTCTGCTATTTGATTAGTTTCTCGAAAGGAGTATGAACTTCAGGAAGAAGAAAAACTACCTTTGAAGCAGGTGACTCAGCAAGTTACTTAAATTTTTGAGCCTTTCTTCATCAATAAAGTGGGTCTAATAACACATCACTGAGTTATTTTGAGAGCTGAATGCAAAAATGTTCACAGGAGTAAACTGCACAGCATCTGACACACAGTGAGAATGGAACACATTTCGCCGTCTTCCCTTTTTGTCATTTCTGTAATAGAGTAGTAACTCTGGGAAACTGTAAATACATCCATAAAAAGTGTTCTCCTAGAGTTTGAGAAATGATCCTCCCATCAGCGGTCTCAGCAGGAGGACAGCTATCAGCTGCATCGGTAGCCCAGTACTTCCTCATGCAGATCCAGAGCTAGCCAGCACAAACCAGAGGCCTGGAAGCAAGGCCTCTGTGAGGGGGAAGCAGCTCCTGGAGCTGTGGAGACAGACGCCTGCCCCAGCCAACCCTTCTTCGAGAAAGGGCTATGGGAGCTCTCTCTGTTCCTGCAGACCAAGGAGAAGCTGGGCTTATGCCAGCAGGAGGGGGAACACTGCTCTGCTTTAGTGAGTTCCTAAATTTCCAGAAACTCTGCATGCAGGGTCTCCACAGCTATGAGGGACTCTAGACCTAGCTTGACCCTCAGACTCTCAGAGGAAGAAAAGCGACAGCTTAGTAAGTGGGGTTGTGGGTCTAATGTTAGGTACTGTTTTTAAAGCTATGCCTTTTCCAGCAAATGGCTTGGGAATTACCGGTACTCTTTATCCAACACAGACAGTGTCGCCTATGATAAGAATCCTTTACAAATTCATTTTAATAGCTTTCATTTATAATTAAAATTCAGATGGAATCCATACATTGGCAAACATAGGTTTTTAAAAGATAAGACTGGAGAATACTTCTCCTTGAATACAATTTAACCTTAAGTATAAGAAAAAAATCCCAGTCTTAGAAAACATCTTAACTAAATATATTTTTTTCCATTCATGTACTTGAGAACAATCTAATATAGTCCATATACCTGAAGTCTGTTTAGTGCAACAGGAGATTATTCAAGCCAATTTAGAGACAGGGAGGTATTTCTAAGATTATCTGCCACCCCTGTATTGGGAAGTCTAGGCACTTGACTACTCTGCGTATTTGCTGCTGTGTAATGACAAACCAGTCCTCTGGAGCCAGTCACTGCCTCCTCTTTACTTATGTGATCCTCAATCTCATCAAGAAGATCATCAAACTGATTCTTAGTGTGGCAATTTGAAGCAGTACTTTCAATGAACATGGTTCATTTTCTAACTTGAAAGTGCTTCCTTCTGATACAAGGACAATGGTGAAGAAATGAAATTTCAGAAAAGACTCCACATGAAAGCACCTTAGGATGTGAGTAGTTGTCTCTTAACTGCGATCCTCACTGATCAAAAAGATAAGCAAGATCTCCCAAGTATCTTCCTGCGTGGCTTACACTCTAACTGGCAAGACAGCTGTGCATACTTGGACAAGACGCAAGAGAACTTATGTTTATGGATCACCTGCCACATTTTAGCCTGTAGTAGTACAACTGTGTAATTTAATCTTGCAGCAAGCAGTCTTATGAGGTGACTGTAAAAAAATATGAATTTATAGGTGAGGAAGTTGACATCAAAGAGATCACAAAGCGAAGCTGGGATCTCAGTCCAAGTTCACATAATTTCAAGACTTCTTCTCTGAAAAAATCCTACACATGGGATTTCATGATTATGCAGAATGTATTATCATGTCACATATCTGACATCACCCAATAATAGGATGTTCTCCATAACATGAGGTATTCAATAAAATTGAATCCTACTGCCAATGCTAATTCATTTGGCATTTAAATCTGATCTCAAGTGAGAAACTAGAAATTATGTTTAGGAAAATTATGCTTTCATACTATTCTGAGTGAGAACCTAAGGGACTGACCTGAAAATAAATCCAGTAAATTTTCTTTAATTTTATTTCTCCTAGTTCTGGACAGTTGAGGTTGCTGGATAAGGTCCAAACTAATTATGTAATTGCTGAGGAAAATTTTTTTAAAAGAAGACAGTGCGTTCTATGAGTGGAATTAGCTATATGATTCATAGAGACTGTTCAAACAGGAGCAAAGATGAGAGTATTCCAAATCCCTTCCTGGTCCAGTGAATATTTTGTTTACAAAATACCTGATATTGCAAATGTGCAGGTTGAGGGAAGGGCAGACAAAAACACTAAAACAAAATGGGCAAGGGCATGAAAAATTAAATGGTGATCTTTAATCCTTCATGTACTTCCATTGCTCCTAATCACTTTCCAAGGTTTTTAGTAACGCACATCATAAATGCTCACAAAACCACACGACTCTATTAAAGACACAGTGCTTGGCTCTGTGGCCTTCTGGCCAAATTCCAGAAAGTGGCAAGAGCAGTTTCCTCTTGCTCATTCTAAATTTACCTCCTGTTGATTTCATTGCACATCTCTTCTTCATTGTCAAGCAAAAAGAGGGCACTCAGATTTCAGAAAAATAATTTAGACCATTTAAATCAATACTTCTAGATCTTTCTCTTTTCTTTGAGAGGGTACCCTGGAGTTTTACGTTCTCTTTTAGTAACTACTCTTCTCTGGTACCACTTAACTGTTGGGGTATTTACTACTTACTACCTGTATTATAATTGACACACTACAATTCCAGGGAATACAGCAAATTTAACTTGAAGACCATGAGACCAGCCCACATCATGAAGTTATTGAGGAAAGGGCTGATGATGTGAAGATGTCTTTTTTTTTCTCCCCCCCATATGTCTTGATGTGCCCACAATGTCAAAAACAACATCTCCCTCATGGTAGGGCAAGGGGGAAGCTGGAATATAATGCATATCTACCTGCGTCAGACTCTACATGCATTCCATTGCATCTCTCTACCATTAGTCAATATTAATATCCCCATTTCTGTTGGTGGGGAAGCTGAGTAGAGCTAAGATTTGAATTCATGTTGGTCTGACTGTTCATTTCACCATGCTATCTCCCAACCACATGCAGTATCTGATATCTTATTTATAGAATGCCTTCTTCATTGGGTTATTACCCGTCTAGTTCTGTGCAGCCTCTAGAAGGAAAAGCCTGCAGCCCAGGAAAGCTGTAATTCACAAATGGCCTGATGGCCAACTGCCAGTTGTTATGGTCAATTGCATAATTAGTATATGGTTAAGAGGTGAAAATTAAGGCGCATACAGTATACAGTCTTAGGGACTGAGTCTCTACTTTCATTTTCATTATTGCTGTAGTAAAATACTAACTGAAGGCAGTGGGTAGGATGGTGGCATGAGAGGTGGAAGGAGGAGAATTAAGGGAAAATAATCTGTGGATTTGTTTACCATTAAAATGCTCTGCAAAGGCAGCTTTGCCTGAGTGGCATTTTGAACATTTACCCTTATTTTCATTATGATTATGTTTATAACCATTTTACAATTTTATGATACCACGTGAATGAAGAATTTTAGAACATTAGAGTAATGTTCAAAGTCACCTAAGTCTTCCAACAGAGAAGTATTAGGTCTCTGCTTGAACATTCTCAGTACCAGGGAACTTACTATTTAAAGGAAAATAAATTCTTACTTTTACCTTGTCCAAAAATTGGCATTCCTTTGGCTACCCTGGAAGTATTATGTAAGCACATCTGAAAGAACCATGTGGCAATATGCATCCCTAGACTAGTTCTTTGCGCACTAGAAACGTCTTCAATGTCCATCAGCATGTCTGGGTGAGGGACCTGGTGACACAAACTACCACTGAGCTAGCTAGCATCACGCTTGAAGCATCGCTAAACATGAGAACACAACTCTGGTACTTTTTCAGAATGTTTTAGTTTTCCACATCTAAAACAACTATGCATTTTATAAAAAATTGTTGAACCTTTAAAAAAAAGATTTTATTTATTTACTTTTAGACAGAGGGGAAGGGAGGGAGAAAGAGAGGGAGAAACATTGATGTGCAAGAGATACATTCATCGATCAGATACCTCTCGCCTGCCCCGACCAGGACTGTAGGCCAGGCACGTGCCCCGACCAGGAACCAAACTGGCAACACCTCCATTCACAGGCCAGCACTCAATCCACTGAGCCACACCAGCCAGGGCTGTTTACCTTTTTTAAAAATTATCATTTAATTAGCATGGGGACCAGTCATATTAGAATAATTGAAATTCTTACTGGCCCCAACACATGTGAAAGGAATGAGGTGCTCCTACCAGAGTCTCATTTAGACCTGAATATTCCCTCTAGTGACTGAAATCCAAGATTCAATGTGACTTCTTATCCACCAAGGCCTGGCACCACACCCAAGAACCACTCCCCAACTTACTTGTGCTCAAGAGTCACTTGGAGTACTGTTTAAAAGGCCCTTCCTTGTGACTAGTTAAAAGGCCACAGAATCCCATAACTGTGTGCCCTTTGATATATTCAGGCTTTTCTCACACAAATCTTAATCTTATTATTTCTGAAGAAACACCAACTACTACTTCTAACTTAACACAAGTTGTTCTGGGAGCACAGAAATCACCTGTTTTAACCCCAAACTCTATAGACCTACTTAATCTACAGTTAACACCTCTACTTAGTGGCAGGGTAAAGATGGAGGCACATTTGTTGACTCTTTCCAGAATGTAGTTTCTTTAGCATAACCATTATTACTACTTTTTTTAGGTATTTTACATCATCCATCAGTATTAAGCAAAGGTCTCCAAAGAAGGTTTCAAATGGTCTTTTATCCTAAGTACTCTTTTACTTTTAATTACAGTGAAGAAAAGAATATTTCATAAGGGTAATACATTAAATAGTGACGGCAAAAGTGACTATTTGTGAGACACCTTCTAGGTAGTCTAGAATACACGAAGATAAGTAACACCTAGTTCTTGCTATAGTGGAGCTTACAGCTTAGAAGTTGTTAATCATTTTTGCCAGGATAAATGGGATGTTTCATTGAATGAAGAATGGTAGCATATTAAATCAGCATTTTCTACAATACTTTAAAATGTTTTAAAGTTAGCTCTACCTAAAGTTGAAACTCCATTAATGTTAACTGGCATTGTAACATAGCACATGTAAAAAAATATCTCAGTTTGTTAAATCAATATACTTATAATTGACATTATTTAGAGCTCATGGTTGTTTGATGTGAGTAGAAGGAAATCATTTACAGGTGCTGTTATTACAATAAAACATAAAATTATCTAAAAATCTCCTATTATTTTCTAGCTAGTCCTTGAGCACAGTTATTCATTAAAACATACAGGAGGGGTTTTCTTACTTGTGGTCTCACCATTCATTTCTTTGAGTTCACTGTTAATTCCAACATCTATCGAGCTCATTATTTTGTCAATCTGCAAGAAACAAAAACCATATAAGTGAATTATTATATTCATTTTTAGTGTTGTATTTTAAAATGACTTTCAAATGCCAGAAGAATATATAGGGTGGGGCAAAAGTAGGTTTACAGTTGTATGCAAAAACACAGCATTTATTCTTGTATTATTATTTATTAATTATTATATTATTTTCCATAATAACTAAACCTACTTTTGTCCCACCCTGTATTTTTCTTGGTGTTATTACCATTGCAATACCATAACTAAGAGACTGACAGAGAAAGGTTAAAGGAAAGCAGACATCTTTTGAATTGCTTTTAAAAATACAAATCGTTCCCTTTTCTTAAGCTTTCAAAATCAACCTGACATTTCTTTGTATTTCCTAAAATGAACTTTGGACCAACATGGGTTAGTAAGTAAGGAACAGTTATTCTTTAAACTCGGAAGGGGAAGGGCTGAGAATAAGTTCGCGCGAGGATCTCTACTCGGTAGAGCAGGTATCTCATCTGACTGATGAAGGGGTGGGGTTCAGTTTGCAGGCACAGCCACTGGAACCAAGTTCTTACCAAACGGTTTGACCAGTCACAAGAATTGAGGCATGGGAACAACTTAATTCTAAGAGAGAAGTTAAATGTTCATTAATCCTACCTCTTTCCAAAAAGAATTTCAAATGTTATTCACAGAGTTAATAAATAGAAGTAATGGTTCCATATAAATTTTTGAAATGTTTGTTCTATGTCTGTGAAATAAGTCATTGGTATTTTAATAGAGATTGCGTTGAATGTATAAATTGCTTAGGGTGGTATGGACATTTTGATGATGTTAAACACCAATTCAAAAGAACCTATGCACCCCAATGTTCATAGCAGCACAATTTATAATAGCCAAGTGCTAGAAGCAACCTAAGTTCCCATCAGTAAATGAGTAGATAAAAAAAAATGTGGTACATTTACACAATAGAATACCATGCAGCAGAAAGAAAGAAGGAGCAGCTACCCTTCAAGACATCATGGATGGAACTGGAGAGTATTATGCTCAGCGAAATAAGCCAGGCGGTGAAAGACAAATACCATATGACCTCACCTATAAGTGGAACCTAATCAACAAACAAATAAGTGAGCAAAATAGAACCAGAGATATGGGAATAAAGATCAAACTGACAGTAACCAGAGAGGAGGGGGAGGGGGCTAATGGAGGGGAAAAGGGGAAGTATCATCTAGAAACATGTTTAAAGGACCCATGGACAAAGCCAAAGTGGGTAGGATTGTGGGTGGGAGGTGGAGATGGGTTGGGCCGGGAGGAGTGGTGGGGGGAAAATAGAGACAACTGTACCTGAACAACAATAAAAAAATTTAAAAGGAAGTAATGGATAGACTGTCAGTTTAGTAGTAAGGGATTTATAGGAAGAAATGACCATCGAAGTTTTAGCCATTAATGGTTTAATCCCCTACTAATCACCCTAGCATCCTTAGTAGGACAACAGGTTTGAGGAAGGGCAATAAGCATTACGTAAATGTTTCACTTTGTTCACCCTCACACAGAAGCAGAGAGATTGAGTAATTTTCCCCAAACAGCTCAATTTGGAATGTCAATATCAGAACCTTTTCCATTTCTAGTTCTCAGAATGCTATGGTGATCTACTGTGTTTCAAAGCCCAATCCAACTGGCACAGTTTTTTGAGAGACAAAATATGACATGTTAGAATGAAATGTCAAGGGAGAGTGCTATCCATTCTTTGAAGAAATTCAAGAAAAAGCAAGAACTGTTACCATCTTATGATGTAGTCCTCCTTAGGGACAAAGGATGATATTTCATAATCTTATAAGGCCCCTTACATTCTGAGTAATTGTATGAAATTAAAGTCTTTGTCTTTAGGTAGACCTAAATTGGTGATACTCAACCCCAACACATTTTTTCTTCAACATTTCTCTGACAGTTGTAAAAGGGAAATATTCAGTAATTTGTAAGATTATAAGGAGAGTCTCTGAAAACATGCTTTTAAAAAAGGGAGACAAGCAATCGAAGAGGTTAGCAAGTAGCAAAATGACACAGAGCAGCAAAAGCACAAAGACGTTTCTCCATGTGTCAGCTGCACAGGCTAGAAGTACATAATGTGAACATTCTCTTGTACCTCGTAGCTAGTTATTACTTCTGCTTGATATCAATTTCCATGGAAACAATAGATTTCTCCACACGTGGGGAATGGTGTTTGTTTTTATCCTCGCTGTGAAATTATCATGTATCACCCTTAGAACCTTTCCCTTCCACTTGGAGCTATGTGTTCATTTTCTTTTTCTTTCTTTCTTTTTTTTTTTCCTCTGAAAGACTTAAAAAGCTGAGAATCCTCCCCCCAAACCTTCCTTGACTCCAAAGCCTTAAATAAAGAAGAACAAGGCTTACTTCTTCCCATTCAGAAGTGAAGGATGGCGTTCTTTCAGAATTCCCTTTAGAACTCTGTTCAGCTGTTGAAGATTCACTCCAGTTAACTCTTGATGTTTTCTCATTTGAAGGGTAGGCAATGAGATCAGAATCTGATTTAGACACATTTTTTGACAAATGCATGTCAATCAAGGCTTTTGGCAAAGACCTTATTCTCCCCAGGGTACAGGCCCTTTCCACAAATCCCCCTGTGTTCACAATCCATTGGTCCCCATTCCGGGATCCACTCCTACTTGTTCTTGTACCAACAATGGTATGGTTCTCGACTTGGTTCGTTTTTTTGTGAAAAATTGTCCTACTGACCACTTTGGGTTTAATTTTCTTTACCAAAGGTTCTGAGTTATTTTCTATTGGAGACTGCTTGAAAGGCAAAGGACTGTTTGCCAAACTGACTTCCTCTTGTCTTTCACGTTCATCTCTTTTCCCATAGAGATGAAATGGATTTTCAGGAGACTCACAGGCTGGAGAGGATCCATGGAGAAGGCCTGCGAATTGCCCAGGATCATATTCTTTGGGGGGATCACTGTCCTCCTGTTGAGAGAGGTCATCTGCAAAAGAAAAGAAGGATGTCAGGACACTTGTTTATAAAGGATTCCAAAGCCCAAATAGAATAGCAGTGCCCTTTCAAACTTGTGCTATATTTAGATATTTGATTTATTGCTACACAATGACATCCTCACTTTATGAAATACCATGACTCTACAGTGCTGCATGTAAAACAAATGAGTGTGTGTACCAAATCTTCCTGATATAGCTTAGGGTGCATTTCAGAGGTATGAATCGGGTATTGAGTAATTGCATGCCCTTCTCCCTTGTCCCCAGGGTGTGTGTGTTTTATATTAAATAACAAAATTGGGTTTTCTTAACATGAGACACCCACATCCAAACCCTCGCAATAAGTGAATCACTGTTCAGTAGGACATAAGGCAGGTAAATCAAGGTCATGCACAAGACATCCCTCTGCCCTTCTCCCAGCAAATACATCCATAAACGAAATCTTGAAAAGAAGTATTATTAGGAGTAATTTAAGGTTAATAATCCTAACAGTGTTACTTTAAATATAAAATTAAGAATAATTCTACACAGATTATATAGTTAAGACAAAAAAGATTTGTTCAGGCTTAACATAGGCAAACAATGTGATCCAGAATCACTAAAATGCAAGACACTTTTACAAGAAACTGATGTTGAGCTTTTAATGCAAAGCTCCTTTTTTCTTTCTTTTCTGAAATAATATTAGTTATTTTTTAATTTCTTCAGGTCTTTGAAAATGTAATGCATAAAGGACACCAAAGAAGAATGCTAATTTTTGTCGCTTTACATTTTTTTCTAAAATAAATCATAAGTGTTCTCTGAAATTTAAAACATGACACATTTTTAATGACCTAATTTGTGTTTTAAAGATATTGTGTAAAAATTTGGCCAAATAAGAAAAAGAAGATAAAAATATGAACATTAAAATGACAACAAACTCACAAGTATCAACAAATCAACCTAAAAGAAAAGAAAAACAATGAAAACAAAAACTAAGCAAATGACTAGAACAGGAACAGAATCAGAGGAATGGACATCACACAGAGGGAGTTCAGTGGGGAGGGGTAAGGGAGGAATGGGGGAAGGTACAGGGATGAAGAAGCATAATTAATAGGCATAAAATAGATGGGGAGAGATAAAAATTGGACAGGAAACAGAGGACCAAAGAACTTACATGTACAACCCATGGACATGAACTAAGGGAGAGAGATGCTGGAGGAATGGGGGGCAAGGTTGAGGGGGGATAAAAGGGGAAAATTGGGAAAAGTAGAATAGCAAAATCAATGAAAAATTCTTATAAAAAGAAAAAAAAAACTTGGCTAGAGAATTTAGCAAAAGAAGTCAGTTAACCTTTTTCACTGGTTATTTTAATTCATATAGCTAAACATTTGCTACAAAATTACTCAATAAGCCCATTACCCAATCTTGTAGATAAAATACTGTACAGCCAACGTGGTAGACAGCAACTACAAATCCAAAGTTGACTTGCTGACTCATACTTTAAAGAAGTTAGTTATTATTACAAACCCCAAATACCAAAATTTTTATAAATTAACAAATAACATTTAAGAGGTAGATCCTCTTTATGAGATACTTAATTAGGGATTATATTTACATTATCTCATTTGGCCTCATAATAATCCTGTGAGATGATTAATAATTATCATGATTTTCTGATAGAAGAAAACATGGCCAGAATATTGAATTCACATGTTTACATAAATCAGCAATCACAATAGATGTTTGCCCAGAGGATGCTACAGAAAAATTGTTTCTTTATTGAATTTGGTTCCAGGTCCTTGGACGGTTCTGTCCCTTGGAGTCAGCGGAAGCATATCCTTAGACTTTACCCTTGTTCCTATTTGGCTTTTCCAAATGGAAGCCGTCCGTCTGCCCAGACCTGCTGTACCAGTGTCCTGAGATGGAAGAAAGAAGAGTGACAGGAAGGGGAGTCCAAGAGGCATGAGTCTAACAGGGAAACAGTTTGCACCCATCCAGTATTATTCTAATCACTTTATCTTCCCACAAAAACTCTGTCTCTGTCTAGTGTAGCAACACTAGGTCTTTGACAGAACTGCATTTTGTCTCCCCCTTGCAACAGGGACCCTTTTAAAGGTAGAAGAGTGGGTGGGGAGTGAGACAAGGCAGCTCTGACCTCTCGAAAGGCTAGTGTTTAAGGCCTATTATGTAGATTTTTTAGAAGTCAAAATTAACACAGACAACTTAAATTGCTGCAGTTTCCCCAGCCAGTAAATTAAGCTGAGATTCAAATTAAGGTCTATCATATTCCCATACTGAATTGTCCTGAAAACTATTTCACTATTAAGGCAAACGTATAATCTATTGTTCAAGGTTAAGCAAGTAGGCTCTTTGTGAGGAGGGACATACTTCTCTTGTTTATGACTCTTCCTGGAATTTGGGATGATTGGGCTGCAAGATTATTTTCTGCTTCATGGAAGTAAGCTTATGCTACGAGCAAATAAACCTGGCATCTGTTCCAATTTATTTTCTCTTTTTTCTTTCTGGGCTACTTGGCTCCCCACAGTGCTTTACAACATAAGCAGGTTGGTATGGAATGACAGTAATGGGTAAATAATTGTACATGGAAGGAGGAATTCTGAAAAGGAAGTTTAGAATTTTATTTTGAAAGTTGCTGAGAAGGCTAAAGAGTTTGAGTTTCAAAGGAAACTGAAGAGAATCAGCCTACTGTGAGAAAACGATTCTGGAAATCTCCATCAAAAGATTTCTGACCATGTTCATGATACTGAGAGTTTTAGGAGTAGCACACTTGTTTCTGGTGATGATTAGGTTACAAGCCCCTCTGTGGTTTGACAGGAATGACTAGAATCACTACCACAAATGCTTTGCATTCTCCGTCTTCTCATCACAAGCAGTCACTTCCCTAAGTCCAAGAGAATTTAGGGAGCTTACGAGGTTAGTCTTTTGAATACCAGTTCTTTTATTTTAAAGATTTTATTTATTTATTTTTAGGGAGAGGGGAAAGAAGGGAGAAAGAGGGAGAGAAACATTGATGTGCAAGAGATACATTGATCTGTTGCGTCTCACGTGCTCCTACTGGGGACCTGGCCCACAACCCAGGGATGTGCCCTGACTGGGAATCGAACTGGAGACTTTTGTTTCTCAGTCCACTGAGCCACACCAGCCAGGGCTGAATAACAGTTTTTAGCATCATGACAGTTGGTAACATTTTTAAGAAGAGTTATGAAAAGGCAACTATTTGTTTATTCCAGTGGCCAAACTCTAAGGACTACTCAAGTCAAAGACAAAGCGAAGTTGACACGAACCCTCCTGTAACACAGGGTTGGTGGACTGACTGAGGAAATGGTCCTGGACTGCAGTGGCTGCTGCATCCATTCCTCCTGAGGGGACGGACGCTCAAGAGTTGGAAAATTTTAGTTTAAGGTGGTAATAAGCCTGGTAGTTAATGCATGTAAAAGCTACTGTTTCAGGAACTGCAGGTAAGGCCCACCCTGACTCCAGGAGACCACAAGCGATTGACCTCTGTGCTCCAGAAGAGGCCATAAGCCATCAGGGTGGTGTCCAAGCCATTGTGTTCCAGGGAGAGACAGTCCACCACCCAGGACGCAGGACACAGATAAAGAAAATGACCAGTCATCAGATGAAAGGATGTTAGGGAAATAGCTGGACTGCAGCTTTTATCTGATTAACCTCTTTCCTGAATTCCAAATCCTGACCTACACTTTTTTCTCTTGAATTCCAAATCCCTTATCTACACTTTTGCCCCCTTACAGAAAAGGCTGGCTTGAAAGGAAATGTAACATGGTCTGTTAAGGTACAAACCCAACATCTTCTCAGATCTCCAGCCATCTGAACAAAGCGCCCATGAAGTTCAATCCCTGTCTCTGCTTATCGGGTCTGGTAGGTGGACGGGCAGCATGAATGCTGGCTTTTCAGGCTTCACCCCCACATGACCCTGGGGTGGCCTTGCACATTGCTTTGGTCAATGAGACAAGAGCAAAGGTGATGCGAGCAGAGCGCTGAAGAGTGCTTGTGTATTGGGGCTTGTCCTCTTGCTGCTCTGTGAACCTTGCTGCCCTGGGAACAAGCCCAGGCTGGCCTGCTGGATGATAACATGATACACTACTCAGCTATTCAAAATTGCAGGCTTTATTATTTTTCAAGTATAAAGAGGCTAGCAGATTAGGAGTTGTCACTAGGAAAACAGATTGTTATGCTCATAGATTCTAAGAGGAGGGGGCATGTTGTGCAATGATGGGAAAGGCCTCAGGGTGGGGGAGGAAGAACAGGTTAGGCGGGGCACACAGGGAAACACCACGATTAGACAGGAGGCAGCAGGAGTGAAGGAAATGATGGGCAAGAGGCTTTACTGTGGCTTCTATGGGAAGGAATGGTTGAAGCACCACAGGCAGATTTAGGATTGGGTATTGTGACTCATTTCAGTGGGCGCTAGGGCACAGGGGCTATCCCCAGTGGCCTGGTGTGAGGTGCTGGGGTGATTAGGGCAGGTGGATGGTGGCTCTGAGGGACAGCCTGCTAGAGGATGTTGCTGCACTAGGCTCTGGACTGGCAGGTTTGCACATGAAAGGCATGTACACAGGTGAGTGTTCTCTGTAAGAATTAGCTACCCCTGGGATGGGCTGCTGCTCCAGAGTTAACAAGGTCCCAAGATGTCAAAGCATCAAACAAACAAACAGACAAACAAAAATAAAAAAATAAAAAGGTATGGTTAATACACTAGCAACTCCCCCACCCCACCTCTGTTCACAGTTCACAGTCAGCAAACTTCCAGATGGTTCTAGGTAGTTTCGCCATAAACATTCTTGCCATAAGCGTGTTCGCTACAAACATTTTTGTGGCACAACTAATTGGGTATAAGGCAACTTTGCTGTAAAAGTAGAATAACTGGTTGACGGTTTGTTTCCATGTGGCAGACTTTGTGTGTTTTGTCAGTTTGGTTTCCTTCTCCACTGACGAGTTCTCTCAGCGCTCCTATTTGTATACTACAAATCTCAGCCCTCAAAATGGTCTATGATGAGTAGACATGGCAGTCTTAAAATAGCGGAGGTTAACAACTACATATAAAGCCAGATTGCAAAGCTCTGCGTAAAGCCAGATAACACATCATCCTAGAAAATGGTAACGCAGGAGTTTTTGCAAATCCTTTGGTGAGCACAGACATCCGCTTCACCTGTCAAAAGCTTACCAAGCTATGGCGAATATAAAAGAGGTGGGTACCGATTCACAGCAGTCTTCCAGAGCATTAATTATTAATTCTGCAGTTGGAAAAGGACACCTCTTTTAATAAAGGAAGAAATTTAGCAAAAAAGAAAAAAGTGCAATGCTGAAAGAGGAGACAAATCTATAAGCAAAAAAAAAAAAAAAAACACGAAAAAGAAAAAAGTATAATACAATCAACAAAAAACTTCAAAGACAGTGTATTTTCAGTTTTCTCAGTAAGGTCTTTTAAATTTTGTTATTAATTTTTCATGTTTTATTATGTCCTCTTTAATATTCCTCTTTTACTTTTGGTATTTTATCTTTGACCACAGATTGCCTTATGACCACTTAATTACACAGGAAACATGCTTGCCACAAAGATGTTTACTGCCAAACTATAGGACATGCTTCCAAATGTTCGAGGGAGGCCCTCCAGGACCATCCAACCCAACCCCAGGCCGGCCAGCCTACTGACCGCCGTGCACGAGCAGGCCCAGCCCCAAGGAGCTGAGGCTGACCTGAACCAGAAGAAAACACCCATCAGAACCATGAGCTAAACAAACGGCTGCTATTTTAAACCATTACTTTTTGGGGTGGTTTCATACGTAGCAATGCATAACTGATTCAGCCTGTATTCTGAGTTTTAAAGAAGAATGAACACATTTTTCAAAATAAATACCAGAAATGTTAATGTTTCCACATCTAGAAACGGTAATTGTAATAGTAAATACCTGTAAATGTTGTGAAGACTGAGTGAAATAATAGAAGTAAAGCAGAGTGATGCCTGCAGAACAGAATACATGAAATACATGTTTCTATTGTTATAACAATAGTTTTTAACCTAGAGGGTTTTATTTTCACAAAGAAATGAAGTAGTAATATATTGTATTAGGCACTTAATACAGATTGGTATTTTGACAGGGTAAACATATAGGGTTTAGTCCTTATTTTCTGCTTGCATATTTTTAAAGGTATACTTTGGAAAAAAAAATTTTGTATTTTCTTACTATTTCTTTAGATTAAACTGAGGAAAGGTATACAGATTGTACTGTTTTTATAACTTGTCTCACTTAATTTCATACTTCCCTTTTGATAAGTGGTTATTTCATGCCAAAGTACAGAACTAAACGTGTAAATTCCAATCTGATAGTTATTCAAAGTATCATTAGCATTTCAAAGAAATGTCACAGTAAGTATCCAGTAGTAAGCAGTTCCATCTCTTTTTGCCCATCTTTGCCCTTGATCTTTATCACCCATATAAATACCTGAATAATGATAAAACCAAAAATTTCATGTTTGGATGAAAACAAATTCTAGAAAACAGTGATATCTTCTTCCATTACAGACCATAGCTTTTGTGTATTGGGTCATTACATTCCTCTTCAGAAAGATTGTATTTTAAAGTCCCCATTTTCAGGCATTCTAGTGCTGATGTTGATATTGTAGAAATTCTAAATTCACTTCACAAACATGTATAAAATGCCTGCTGTGTACCAGGCCCTGTCCTGTATCAAAGTTTCCGCAGTGCCAAACCAATGTCCTGCTCTCAGGGTGATTATAGTTCAGTGAAGGACACAATTGCAGGCAAGTCAAAATTGTATACTTTCCAATGATGGTAAGTTCTAGAAAGAGAGTCAAAGCCACGTAGTGAGATAGGACTTGTTTGTTATTGCCAGTGGAGGAAAGAAGGTATGGAAGTCCTCTGAGGCTGTTCTGAAGGCCAGTGTAACTACAATGGTGAAAGGGTGGTATATGAGCCAGGGTTCTGAGAGAGACAGAGAGAGAGAGAGAGAGAGAGAGAGAGAGAGAGAGAGAGAGAGAGAGAGAGAGAGAGAGAAAGTATAGTTGCAAAGGCCTGAGAACCAGGAAATTGATGGTGTAGGTAGATAGGTCTAGTCTGAGGCCGACAGGCTTCAGTTCATGTAGTTAGCTGAAGCTAATGTTTTTAGCTAATGTTTTGGGCTGGGTCCAGGCAGCAAAAAAGCTGTGTACTAGTTCAAAGAGTGTCAGACAGTAAGAATTCTCTGTTGTTCTTTGGTGGGGGTCAGCCATTTGGTTGTATTCAGGCCTTCAATTGGTTGGATGAGGCCCACCCATATTAGGGAGGGAAACTGAACTTACTCAGTCTACCAGTTTAAATGTTAATCTCACCCAAAAACACTACATAGAAATATCTAGAATAATGCTTGCCCAAATATCTTAGCAACCCATGGCCCAGTGAAGGTGACATATAAGATTAACCATCACTGGTGGGTAGAACGGTTAAAGATGAGGTCACAGATTAAGGTACGGGTAGGGTTTATACGATGTGATTTATACTTTAGAAGATCACCTGCTATTTCTGATGGCCAAAATATGACAATAGTGTAGTATTTAAAAAACATTAATCTTCCCTAGTCCTCTCATAAAAACAGTACATACAAAAGTGAAAGAATACAATGTGAGCACATGATATCAAACAACAACAACAAAATCCCACAAACCAGCTACAGGTGGCATCTTCAATACGGCAGGGATCAAGGAATCCCCATGGTCCTGGAAAAAGGGTGGGCACAGCCAAATCCTGTGATGGCAGCTGGGCCCAGAGCTAGCCCAGCAGCTGTGCAGCTATAATAGTAAAAAGAAAAGGAAATTTGATGGAGCCTGTGAGCCAAGGGACCCAGAAATTGCCAGCAGACTGATTCCAAAAAAAGGAGAGGACCTGGCACTAAGCAGGATACTGAGAAAAATCAGCAAACTTAAAAAAATCCTGAAGAAGACAATGGGAAGTAGCATAAACCATTAACGTTCTCAGAAATATTCAGCAAGATGGTGGCATAGGCAGGCATGGCTCCCTCTTCGCACAATCACATCAAAATTACAACTAAAATATAGAACAGCCATCACTCAGGATTGTCAGAAATCAAGTTGAATGGAAGTCTGACAACTACAGAATTAAAGAAACCACATCCATCCAGACTGGTAGGAGGGGCACAGACAAGGAATGGGCTGGTCTCATACCCACCAAAGAAAAATTTGGGAGGGACATCTCGGGAGTGAGGAGTCCCAGACCCACACCAGGGCCCCCAACCCAGGATTCCAGTGCCAGGAAGATAAGCCCCCACAACTTCTGGGTGCAAAATCTAGCAGGAATTGAGCTGGTGGAAGAAACTTCTGGAGCCGCAAGCAGTTCCTCTTAAAGAGGAACTCCACACCTCCACACTTGAGTAGGACTCACCTACTCAGACTCACTCCCTCTGAGCTCCAGCACTGGCATAGCAGCTTGGAACGTACCAGCGGCATAAAGGGAGGAACTGACGTGCCTTGCATCAAGATGAGCAGAGACATTGTCCCTTTGCTAAACACTCTTCCCACAGAGCTGGCAAGCTGGTGCCATGTCTGAGACTCTATCAACTGGGCTAACACTCTTTGAGCTGCCTTGGAGATCCCCAGAGACTCTGCCCCACCCAATTTATGGGCCCACCCAAGCTGCTTTTCCATAAGAATGGCTGGTCTTGGCTTGTTAATCCTATCAAACAAGCAACAGCTGGCTTTAGTGAGCCCTAGTGGCAGCCAGATTAGATTTACAGCTTGGCTTTGCCTGGGAATTTCCAAGCTCAGTACAAGTAGCAGCCATCTCAGATTGCTTTTTAGCTCAGGCAGGGTGCCCCGGGAAAAACATAGGTGGGGGCTGACCTTGGCCTGCAGCACCTGGGAAACCCCAGGGCCAGAGCACCCAGTGGACAGCTACAGACCAAGTTGGAGCACCACCACGGGGTCCCTGCACAGCTGATCCTCCATGGAGGGGGGAAGCTGGTAGTCAGTGGTCATGGCCAGTCCTTGCAGCTGACTGGCCTGGGTAAACCCCTCCTATTGATCTGTCAACAGCAACCAAGGCTCAACTACAAGAGAAGGGTGCACTTAGCCCACATGAAGGGTGCACCTTGAGTACCCAGCTTGGATGATAGGGAAGGCTGTGCCATTGGACCCTACAGGATACCTACTACATTAGGCCACACTACTAAGACATGGAGGTAAAGCAGCTCTACCTATTACATAGAAACAAACACAGGGAGACTGCCAAAACAAGGAGACAAAGAAAAATGGCTCAGATCAAAACTCCAGAAAAAGGGCTAAGTGAAAAGGAGATAAGCAATCGATCAGATGCAGAGTTCAAAACACTGTTTATAAGATGCTCAAGGAACTTAGCGAGGACCTCAGCAGCATAAAAAAGACCCAGTCAGAAATGAAGGATACACTAATTGAAATAAAGAACAATTTATATGGAAAAAACATAGAGTATCTAGATGAAGCCGAGAATTAAATCAATGATTTGTGACACAAGGAAGCAAAAAACAACCATGCCAAACAACACGAAAATAACAGAATCCAAAAAAAAAAAAAAAAAAAATGAGGATAGTGTAAGCAGCCTCTGGAACAACTTCAAGAGGTTCAATATTCACCTCATTGGGTGCCAGAAGAAGAGAAAGAGCAAGAAATTGGAAATTTATCTGAAAAAAAAAAAAATAGTGAGAGAAAACTTCCCTAATCTGGCAAAGGAAATAGACATGCAAGTCCAAGAAGCACAGAGAGTTCCAATTATAATGGATACAAAGAGACCCACTCTAAGACACATCATAGTTAAAAGGCCAAAGGTTAAAGATAATGAAAGACTTTAAAAATATATACATTTATTTACTTTTAGAGAGAGAAGAAAGGGAGAAAAAGAGGAAGAGAAACATCAGTGTGTGAGAGATTTATCAATTGGTTGTCTCTCAAACACCCCCAGCTGGAGACCTGACCTACAGCCCAGGATTGTGCCCTGACTGGGAACTGAACCAGTAACCTTTCAGTTTGCAGGCCAGCTCTCCACCCACTGAGCCACACAAGCCAGGGAAAGGGAGATTTTTAAAAGCAGCAAGAGAAAAGAAGTTACCAGATGGTTGCCAGATGGGATGGGGGAGGGGGAGAATGCATGAAGAGGTGAGGGGATTGAGAAGTAGAAGTAGGTAGTTACAGAATAGCCATGGGGAAGTACAACATAGGAAATGGAGTAGCTAAAGAATTTATGTTCATGACCCTTGGACATGAACAATAGTGGAGGGGTTGCCTGAGAGAGTATGGGGCGCTGGGTGGAGGGGCACAAAGGGGGAAAAAGCAGAGTAACTGTCACAGCATAATCAATGAAATATAATTTTTAAAAAAGAATATCCAGCTAAGGCATGCTTTTGTAGACTAGAGACTCACTCCGAAGAAAAATGTTCAGAAGCAGAATCCAAATTGAACAGGGTAAAAACAGCACGGCAAGGGAGCAACATATTTCATATAATGAGGAGGCAGGAGTGGCAGGCAAGGCAGAGGTCCAGAGATGGGGGACCTGGAATGTAATAATAGCAAAACAGCATTCTGTTGTGAGAGCACAATTTTGGAAGGCAAGGTGCATGGTACTCAGAATACTGAGGTTAATGGCAGGAAGCTGTTCTGAATTAAGCAGAGAAGTATCCATGTTTCTTAGCACTTCATAGTGATAACAAAGGAGCAAGTCCTTGAGCCGTGAGGCAGCAACAGCTGCTGTGGCTCCAGCCTGTTCTCACATGGAAACTTCTTAATAGAAATGTCCAGGACATTTCTGCTCATTAATTATGGGGAACAAAAAAAAAAAAAAAACATTGATGGAATTCCATTTAAAGACATTGCAAGAGAAAGACATGAAGCAAATGTCTAACAGCCGATGAAAACAAACCAAAAGATGGAGCCGCAGGAAATCTGAAAGCTGTAACCTAAAAATTCAAAATTATTTAAAACAAATTTTTAAATGATCCAGGTTTTGAAAGAACAACCTAAACTATAAGTAGGAGAGCTCAGACATGAGACAGCTGGTCAGTCTCTTTCCCCTTCCCCTTTCCCTCCACGAACAATTCAGTCCTAAAGTCAGAGAGGAGTGAAATCACATCCGTACCTTCCATGGATGTGGGGTTTGCAGTGGCCCAGAGCAGGGTATCCAAGCCCAAGCAGGATAATGGTGGTGCTCACATTTGAACACAAGCAGGATTAAGAGGACAGTAGCATGATACGGACAGTCAAGGCCCGGAAAGGGGGAGGAGGGAATGCAAGAAGGGGAAGCGTTCTAGCACAGAAGGCGTCAGAAACTGAGCAAAGTGAGAGGGTTTCCCTGCAGAGGGGGATGTCAAAACCCAAATGGGGGAGAAGGTGTCCATGTCCAGAAGGAAAGAGTTCCTGCCTGGGGTGGCTTGGCATGAGATGTCAAAAGCCCTGCAGGGGAAAGGAGGGTGTTCACGTGTGGGCATGGCCTGCTGGGAGGTGCAGAGTGCCGGGAGGGTGAGCAGGGTGGTCTGTGGAATCAAATCTCAGTCAGGGTGAGAAAGATATTGGAGTGGGGAGGAGGTGGCCGTGGATATGGGAAATGGTTACTTACATGGGGGTTGATCAAATGCAACTACATTAAGGTTCATGGGAGCCAGATTTCTCACTGCGGAAGGAGGGATTTATAAATAAGAAGAGGAAGAAAACTAGAGTGAACCTCATAATGTTAGACTGGAATTGAAGATATCAATGTTTTCCAGATAGAGATGATGAAGATATAGATGTAATATGTATTTATGTATGTTTGTATATACGTACATATAGAGGGCGTGGGAAATTGACACCCCAAGAGGGATAAGCAAAGCCCAGATTTTGGCCACTAAATATGTTTTCCACTAAAGTAAACAGGCGTCCATCGAGAAATGACTGGTATCAGGGCCAGCGCAGTGCAAGTGCAAGGTGAGCCTGGAACACCTGGTGCCAGAAGGCAAGGAAGTGCTCAAAGAACGATGAGGCACGACGAGGGGACAGAAGTCAGCTTGAATGAGCTCCAGTTGGTTAAACCGAGGATGATTGTAAAACAAAGTAAATAATAACTGCAATGTATTATAATGCATTGAATAAAATAGAAAAACATGAGCGCATTAGAAATGGAAGTTTAGAACAATCTGACAGTAACCAGAGGAAAGGTGGGAGGGGATAGTGGGGGGAAGGTGGGAAGGGTCTTCAGGAACAACTATAAAGGACACACGGACAAAACTAAGGGGTTGGGGAAGGAGGGGAGGGAGGAGGGGTGGCTGGGGAGAGGGGAAGTCATGGAGGGTAAATGCAGACAACTGTAATTGAACAACAATAAAATAATTTTTAAAAAGAAATGGAAATTTAAATAATTTCAAATCGTCTCCCCACAAAATACTTATCAATAACAAAAAACTGTCCATTTCTCTCAGCATTATAATTTCTTAGCACAAAGTTGTTCATAAATTTTGCTATCTTTTGAATCTTTTTATATATCTGTAGTTACATCTCTTATCATTCCTAATACAGTTTATTAATACATTCTCCCTTTTTCTTTAATACTTTCACAAAAAGTATAAACATTTTTAATGTTCATGTTGTTTTTAAAATTTTCCCTATTTTGGCAATTTTTTTTGTAATACTTGGGATAAATCTACACACATTACGATTCTAAAGGGTTTGACCGTTGTGGAGATTATAATGAGAGTCATAGCATAGTTTTTCTGAATCATTTCTAAATGATTTCTGAATCATTTTCTATATGCTGACATTTGCATAAATCAAAACAAGGGCTACAATAATATAAGATTTTTGCCATTCTTTTTTTACTGTGGTATAATTTACGTAACATTATATTAGTTTCAGGTGTACAACATAATGAGTTGATATTTGTATATGCTGCAAAATGATCACTGTAATAAGTCCCATTAACATCTGTCAGTTAATTCCCTTACTCCTTTCATCTTCTTAGTTTTTACAATAGCTGTAATTAACACATGGATAATTTGTTTGTAATTCTATTTTTAATTTTTTAAAAAATTATAGTTGATGTACAATATTATGTAAGTTTCAGGTGTGCAACCCCATGATTAGACATTTATATAACTTACAAAGTGATCACCACGATAAATCTAGTACCCATCTGACACCATTATAGTTATTACAACATTATTGACTGTGCTCCCTATGCTGTACTTTACATCCCCACTACTGTTCTGTAACTACCAATCTGTGCCTCTCAATTCCTTCACCAGTACACCCGTTTTTATGTTCCACTTTTGACTTTGCATATTAGCTTTGTATTTCATTCATTTCTGTTTTTTATAATTTCTTTTCTCCTGCTTTTCTACATTTCTTCTACAGTTTCTCATAAAATTTCTTAAATTTTCATATAGCTCATTAGCTCCCAGCATTTCCTTTTTTCTAATAAAAGGATTTAAATTTTATATCTAAAGTTTTACTTATGCTGCTCCCACCATGTTTGATATTTAGTATTTACATTTTTGTTTAATTCTAAACATTTTAAAGTTAGAGTTATGCTGTCTCCTAATGCATTTTTCATGAGTGGTTTAGAAATGTGTATTTAGGTTTACAGATTTATGGGGATACATATGGGAATCTTTAACTTAATTGAACTGTTGTCAGAAAACATAGCATGTATAAATCTGCATCTTTGACATGTGTTGAAACTTAGGTATAGCCAAGTCAAAATCTACTTTTATCAATGTTTCATGAAAATAACATGTATTCTCTAATTCTTAGGTATGAAGCTCTATGCATTTTATCAGGTTAAGTTTATTAATTGAGCTGTTAACATATTCTATTCATTCATAATGTAATCTTACAGCTTTAGAGGACTTATAATTTTTTCCCATATAGTTCCATTAAACTTATGCATATTAGATTATATATACATACATGTGTATATACATGTATATTATGTATAATTTTTAAGTGCACACATTTAGAATTTTTACATTTTTCTAGTGAACTGAAACTTGAGTTATGTCATGGCATCTCTCCATATCCTGGTATTGCCTTCACTGGTGAAGTCTGTTTGGTTTGGTACTGATTCAGCTACCCCAGCTTTTGTTGGGCTAATACGTCCCCAGTATAACGTCTTTCTTCCTTACCTTTGTGTGTGTGTTTATGTGTGCGCCCTGAGCTATAGATGTGTCTATTTTAAAGAGCTAAGGCTGGAATTTATTTTCCTTCCATGTAACAATCTCTTTCTCCTAACTGGTGAGTTTAGCTAATTTATGTTTATTTTGATGATTTACATATTTAGACTTGGTTCTACATTTCACATTTGAAATCTATTAATTGATTTATCTTTAATATTCTTTTTTTGTCTATTTCCTCTTTTGTTCTTTTTTCCTTAATTTTTTTCTCTTTATGGATTGGAATTTATGTATTTTTATTCTTTAGTTACCTTAAAATTTTACCATCCATTTTTAATTTAACAAAGTCTAAAGTGGAATAATACCTTATCCACCCACTTCCTGAACAATTTTAAGACTTTAGATCATTTGAAATTCAATGACCTTTTCTCTAATAAGTACTATTGTCATATTTTCATTCTGTTTATTAGCTTTCCAAATCAGATGTTATTCTTTTCTAATTTCATTTGCACACATGTTTACCATTTTATTTATTCTTTTTTTTTTCCCCCTCAGAATGGCCCAGATCTTTTTTCTTCTTGAAGTAATCCTTGGGATTTTTTAATTTTTTTGGAAAAAATCTCTTGGTGGTGCTTTCCATTTTCAATTACAAATATCTTTATCTTTTAATTTCATTTATAAAAAATAGTTCTTTAAATTCACAATGTTAGGCTGATGGTCATTTTCTTTCACTCTCTATTTTCCTTCTGGCTACCGTTTGGTCAGTCAGTTCTCATTACACCTATACCGTTGTGGCGGGTGATCCATCATTTGGCAGCTGCTTTGAAACTTCCTTCTGTATCTTTCAGCTTCACAAAGTGTGTTTTAGTTTGGGTTTATCTTTTTTCAGCCTGTTTGGAACACAGTGTGTTTCCTGCACCTATAAAGTCATGTTTTTATCAGTTATGGAAAAAATTCAACTGTTATCCACTGAAATATTTCCTCTACTGTATGGACTTTTCATCCCAAGTCTCTGATTAGATGTGTATTAACCTTCTTCTCTCCATCCTCCATAATCTCTTCATGTCTTCCATGGTTTTTGCCTCTTTGGCTCTCTCTGATAGATAATTTCTTCAACATAACTTTTTATTCCCCCAATTATCTCTTCATCTCTTCCCACTCTACTATTTACCTGTTCATTTAGAGTTTCAAAAATAATTTCAAGTGTTACATGTTTCATATCTAGATATGGCATTTATTTTTGAAGCTTGCCTATTATTTACTGATAGTCATTGTTTTTTTTTTATCCTCATCTGAGGACATTTTTTCATTCTTTTCAGAGAGAAAGGAAGGAAGAGAAAGAGAGAGAGAGACATGGATGTGAGAGAGAAACATCAATCAGTTGCCTTCTCATATGCTCCCCAGCTGGGGATGAACTCACAACTTGGTTATGTGCCCCGACTGGGAATCCAACCCATGTCCTTTAGGTTCATAGGATGCTCCAACCAACTGAACCACATTGGCCAGGGCTGATAGTCTTTGTGTTTACTCATCTTCATGATAGGGCATTTATTTCTTTAAATATTTTCTATAGAACTGCTTTATTTTCAATTTGCAGTAATAGTTGTATAGTCATTGGGTACTAGATATACCTTAGTTAGTTTTGCTGATATCTACTTACAATGGTCTGCTGTCCAAGGTGATTAGAAATGACTTACTGTTACTCCATAAATTGATCTTAATCTATGGAAGTTTGTCAGTCTGGGCAGAGATGGTTTCCTCCACAGAAGATTTATATTTGCCTTCAGTTTCCCTGAATAGTCTTGATGCAGACTTCTGGCCTTAGCATTCAACCAAGGTGCAGTGTCCACCTAGCATGACCGTTATTGACATCTGAACTCAGAACAACATTGACCCTCTGGTCTTCTAATATCCCTTTTTTTTTTAAGAGAGCAAAAGTTGTTAGAACAGGCAGTGTCTCAAAGAACATGCCCAGTGGTTCTCTTAAATAAAGATCTCTCAGTCTGCCATAACTTTGTAGCAAAAATTTTTATTGTTAAAATGTGTAGTCATAAAGATTCCAATTTTTTAAAACCCCAGTTTATTAGGACTTGAAAGTTTTAAATGTGACTCTTTCAATGATTTGTACCTTACTAAAGTAGGTAGAGTTAATAATAAATTGCTTGCCATGCATGTTAGTATTGTGTAATGTACGACGCAGTACACAAATCAATAAATTATCTTGAGAATTATGTAAATGAAGAACAAGGTTACTGTAATTATGGACTCAAAGCAAATCCTTTTTAAATAAGATCCCTCTAAAATGTATATAAAGAACAGTACTGAAATTCATGGGAGTTGGTAGTTTTTAAAGCATTCCAACTACTTTATGATATTCACTAAAAAAGATACTAGATACTATGCAAATTAATCATTGATCATGTTTTATATTTAAATTCTAGGTCAACTAAAGAGAAGAAGGAGCTAAACTTTCATAATATATACTGTCAATGTGTCTCAAAAAGTTTTTAAAGAAGTGCTGAGTGTCATCAGAAAAATTTGGGAGAAGTGCTTTTTATTCATTTATAATGTAAATTATATGAACTTATTGTAGTTTGTTCATCTGCCTTGCTTTCCTAGTCATGGAGCTCCTGTGTTCTGACTACTATGTCCATTTACATCCAAATACGAAGAACATCGTTCCAGCTCACCCACACATTCAGATAGTTTAGGAAATTTATATTCCCTAAATTCTGTAAAGTCAAAAATCAAGTAAAGTTTCCAAAAATACATAAAAGTAAATTAAGTAAATGCAAACTCCCCGGAAAAGAATTATTTAAAAAATTATAAAGGCTAAGATTCCATACCAGGTACACAGAATGAACATTGATTGTGTGCTTTCTATGTTCAAGATCATTCTATCACTTTAATCCTCATATAAGTCTCCAATGTAGGCATTACAGTCACTCCTCTTAACTGTGGTTTCCCTTTCCATGGTTTGAAAATATAATGGAAAATTCCAGAAACAAACAATTCTTAAGTTTTAAATTGTGCAGTGCTCTGAGTAGCTTGATGAAATCTTGGGCCATCCTGTTCCATTCCACCCAGGTGGTGAATCACCCCTTCACCCAGCGTATCTGTGAAACTGTAATTTATAAATTAAACTTTAGCACAGGTATGTATGCATAGAAGAAAACGTTATGTGTAGGGTTTGGCACTATATGTGGTTTAAGGCATCCACCGAGGGTCTCGAAACCTTGTGAATAAGGGGGGACTACTCTCTTATGACCTGTAAAATGAAAAGGAATCACATAGCTGGTAGAATACAGGAGCCGCTGTGGGCCACAAATCTGGCTAGTCCGAAGCCTGCCTTTTCCCATTCCATTCCAAGGCTTGTGCTTATGGCTTACTCCAGAATTTCCTGGGGCATCGGCACAACCTCCTGTACACTGGGGTGTCTTATCTGAGTATTGCTGGGTACTACTCAGTATTACTGGGTACTCATTAATACTCAGAGAAGGACACCCAGGGTGTCTTTTTGCAGGTACCAGCAGTGACCTTTGGGTATTTTTTCTGATTGCATGATTAGCCCAAACAGTGTTGAAATGCTTGGATGCTGTATGACTTTGGATACAGCATGTAATAAAATTCCCTCCCCCAAAAAACTTAAGATCAGCAGCTACCTTTCAGAAAATGCATCCAGGTAAAAGCCTGCTATTTCCTGCCCTATTAGCCCCACACTCTGCCAAAGTCAGCACGTTATGCAGAAGCCAGAGAATGCTGGAGTTCTGGCAACTCCCAGACCAGAACAAACCATGCTGCTGGGCTCTGATTTCACACATTTATAATCTTTTCTCTTGCTCCCTTTGCTCAATATAGGAGAGGGGCTATGGGCCAATTTCCCCACCATTTATAGCAAATCCCAAGGCTCCCTCGTTTCCAGCTGCTAAACTGCCTAGGCAGACTGTATTACTAAATTATTGTATCTTTTTGGTAGTGTGCCTGACCCATCTTGGCACGCGCTTCACATTGAAAGAAGCTCCTGTTGCAGGCAAAGGAAGCTAGCTACATTCACCCTTTCCCACACGCCTTTCCTCTGTTACCCTCAACCACTAACTTCTTTGTTTCCCATGTAGAAGCCAAATTCAAAGGGGCAGTTTCTCATCTATCTCGGACTCCCTAGGGAGCTAGGGATTTCAAAGAGAGTTCTGTGCTAGGAGTAATTCCCATAGCCTAGAGCCAGATGAATAAATGGCTTATAGTGAGTAACTACATTTGGAACCAAGAGGTTTTGTTTCTCTTACCAAAATGTATTTCTTTGTAATACTGCAGCCACTGTATCCATGTATTTTCCCAAACAGAAGAGTCTGTACTGGGGGGAAGAGAGGAAAGAATCCCTTTAACTCAAGTCTGTTGCTTTCAAGTGTGTTCGTCCTTTGGTTTTTAACATTTTAAAAACACTTTTTGTTTTGATAATCTCCCAACTGGTTATGAAAGTGAACTGAAGAATTGACCTGGAGAAATGAAACAAACAAAAAATAAATCTACATAGAATCTATAATCTTCAAATAAAAGAAAGTAATTTTGGAATAGAAAAAGGATGGAAATTATGTTTCATTACTCTAAAATGAATAATCACTCTGACTCCATTTTCAAAGGATCTATCCTAAGTACGAACTCAAGGTCTCCGAAACATCCTCAACAGAAGCTCTGGGAAGGTAATGTATTCAAATGTATCCCGCAAATTTTCTATTCCTCTAAGCAATGAGCAGCCTAGATTTTTATCACATGCACCCCAAGAGATGTCTCATTTCTAAAGAACAGGACAGTCATCAAAAGTGAGATCCTAATAACAAGACACACCACAGAAAAGATACAGAAATGTTCGATAAATGACATCTAGCGAGTTATATTTTAAATCAACATTGCTGTTGCTATGGTAAGGAATATTTCATGTAAAATAAAAATCCTCTATAAGGGTTGGGAGCCATAGCCATGGCAACGACAAGATGATGAATGTAGCACCGCTCCCCTCTGCTCATGTTTCCATCTGATCCAGACCGAGAACAAGATGTGCTTTAAATGTATGTAAAATGGCTTAGAAAATCGACCGTTTATGGCTGTCTTTCATATGATCCCTGGACTGATTAAAGAAGGCATTGCAAAAATAGCAGTCAGGCAGCCTCAGCAAGGGTCTGAGTGTCCGGGTTTCTCCTGGTTACAGAAGCAGGACACATCCACTTGAGCTAAGTGTTGAAAATGGCATGCTCGTTTCACAAAACGCCTCCCAGCATTTTTCAGGTTGGGGGCAGCATGTCATTTTCCATGGATGGGAAAAAATAAAACACAATCAAATTGCAATTTTCACCACTGTAACACAGAAAGAGAAATGCTAACTTAAAAGTAAGGAAATATCATCAAAATAAAAAACTTCTGCACGGCTAAAGAAAACATCAGCAAAATGAAAAAAAGGGAACCAACCGTATGGGAAAATATATTTGCCAATGGTATCTTGGCCAAGGGTTTGATCTCCAAAATATAAAAAGAACTCACATGACTCCACTCCAGGAAGACAAACAACCTAATGAAAAAATGGGGAAAGGACCTGAACTTCTCCAAGGAGGACATACAGAGGGCCCAGAAACATGTGAGAAAGGATGCTCAGCATTACTAGCCACCAGAGAGATGCAAATTAAAACCACAGTGAGATACCACTTCACACTGGTCAGAATGGCCCTCATAAAGAAATCAGCAAATAATAAGTGCTGGTGAGGTTGTAGAGAAAAGGCAACCCTAGTGCACTGTTGGTGGGAATGCAGACTGGTGCAGCCACTGTGGAAAGCAGTATGGAATTTCCTCAGCAAACTAAAAATGGAACTGCCTTTAGACCTGGCAATTCCACTGCTGGGATTATACCCTAAGAATCCTGAAACACGAATTCAAAACAACCTACAATGGGGTGGGTACCCCAATGTTCATAGCAGCACAATTTACAATAGCCAAGTGCTGGAAGCAACCTAGGTGTCCATCAGTAAATGAGTGGATCAAAAAACTGTGGTACATTTACACAATGGAATGCTATGCAGCAGAAAGAAAGAAGGAGCTCCTACCCTTTGCATGGATGGAACTGGACAGCATTGTGCTAAGTGAGGTAACCCAGGGGGTGAAGGACAAATACCATATGATCTCACTTATAAGTGGAACCTAATCAACAAAACAAACAAGTGAGCAAAATAGAACCAGAGACATTGGAATAAAGAACAAACTGACAGTAACCAGAGGGGAGAGGGGAGGGGAATGACAGGGCAGGGGGAAGAAGGGAAAGGGTCATCAAGAAATACATATAAAGGACCCATGGACAAAGCCAAAGAAGGGAAGGATTGAGGGTGGGCGGTGTGGGTGGGTAGGGCAGGGGAAAGTGGTGGCAGGAAAACGGAGACAACTCTACCTGAACAACAATTTTAAAAAAAGAAGAAGTAAGGAAATAGGGAAAGTAGTGTTCCGCTCTGCAGAAGAGGAGCTGGTTCTCAGTTCTCTCCTTCAAGGCTCTTCAATTCACTCCAGAGAGGCTTCTGTTCCATACTCCTCCACTGAAATGTCCCTTTTCAACCTTCAGCAAAATCTCCACATCGCTAAAGTGAACAGGCCTTCATCCTTATCCCACCTGACCCACCAGTCATACAGCGAACACAGATTACCATCCCTCCTGTACGTAACACTTTCACTGAGCTCCCAAGATACCGCCCTCCTCTGGTGTTCATCCCAACTCACAGGCTGCTCCTCAGCATTATCCTTTCTCTCCTTCCTCTCCTCGCCCACTGCCTCAGTGCTGCAGTGCCTCAGATGTGGCCCCATTGGAACTCTTCCCTTCCCTGTTTACATTTATTTCCTTGCCAGGTTCATTCAGTCTCAAGGGCCTAAAATATCACCTAAACAACGATAACACCCAATTTTCTGTTTTCAATGTGACTTCTCCCCTGAAGTCCAGAATTACCTATCCAGATACCTTAGAGTCGTTCTTCTCCCTCATTTGCTCTCTCACCCCATTCCTAATCACGCAGTGACTCCTGGTGGCTTTACCTTTAAAATACACCTGTAACCTGCCTATTTCTCACCCACTGTCTTTCCCCTGCGTCATTGCAATACTCTCCTAACTGGTTTCCCAGTTTCCACCCTTGCACCTCTTCATACAATTCTCAACAGGAACGCCAGAGTAATACTAGTGAAACCAAGTCAGATTGTATCACCCCTCTGCTCAAAGCTCTCCACTGGAAACCCAATTCACTCTTGGTTCAATCCGATACCCTCACAATCATCTCTGAGGCCATTTGGGATCTCAGCCCTGTGCACTCTACCCCAGTTCTGTCCCCCAAGCTCCCAGACTTCTCCTTTTACTTACAGCTGGGCAGCTTGCTCCCTGCTGTGTCTGCAGCGCAGTAGGTGTTCTGGATGACTGCCTCTGTACTTGTAGCCCCCTCTGCCTGGGACTGTCTTCTCCTAAGGGGCTCATGGCTGGACCCCCTGACACCCTTTTTAAATGTCTATGGCTAGTGAGGCCTATTTCATTATCTTCTCAATGAGGCCTCCACAGATCTCCCTGTTTAAATGGCAACTACTAATCCCCATTCCCATCCCCTGCTTTGTATTTTCTGCATCTACCTATCAATATCAAGAACAGGTATTTTACCTATTAATGCTGCTTTCTCCCCCTGCTAAGTTAAAAAAAAAAAAACAGAGATTTTCTTTTTCTTTTCTCCTTCCTCCCTCCCTCCCTTCCTTCCTTTCTTCCTTCCTCCCTCCCTTCCTTCTTTTTTTTACTGTTATATCCAGAGATTAGAACAAAGACTGGAACATACTAGGCAATCAATAAATATCCTTTGAATGCACTAAATATATTTGCACATAAAGAAAAATTCTGCAGTAGTATGCACTTAAATGTTAACTGTGGTTAATAATAAAGCTATTTAGAAATAAAAGAATCTTTTTGTTTATAAAAATGTTTTACATTCAGTAGAAATATTAATGAAAATAGAGAAAAGGATACCCTTAATTCCAATGCCTAACAGTGATCATTAACATTGATATATATGTATATTTTGTCTTTTTTCTATGCTCATATAATTTCTCCCTCCAAAACTGCAAAAAACTATATATTTTTTGAATTAAAAACAGTTAAGTATCATACAAACAATGAGAACATGTTTATTTTCATGGCCCTAGAGTATTAATTTTTGCTATATTCTACTATCTAATATATTTGATCTTGTTTCTTTTTTCTGGTATATTTGGTCTTTGACAATGATTTAGAGGGTGTGCATCTGTGTGTGTACGTATGTGTTCTTGTAATCATTACATTTATGTCACAAAACTTACCTGTAGGTCTATTCCCTCTTTTTATCAAGATTATCTTTGATTTTTCTTTTTTAAGTTAATAGCGAATATTTTACTGAGTGCTTACAGGTGCATCTGTTTTCACTTACACACAACTCTGGGGTATTATAGTATTCCTATTTTATAGGTGAGGAGCTTGGAAATGGTAAGTAACTCCCTAAGGTTACACAGCCTCTAATGGGCGGAGTAGCATATGATCCAGGTAATTACGCTCTTGACTGTTAAACCATTTTGCCTTCCTAAAATGAGAAAATTAGCATACTCATCTCACTTCTCCAAACTCTCCCACTCTTCCCAATTTATATTAAATTAATCTGAGGTTTTAGATAAAAGTCTATACTATATTATTCTATATTTTATATCTTTTCTTTTAAAAAATTTTAACTTTATATATTGTTTTAAAACCATATTGAGATTATTTGAAAATATTTCCTATGTATTACAAGTTTCATTTTGCTCTAGAGTCTTTTATACTGACATTTTCTTTGCCCATTCTTCAGATTTTTATTCATCCCTTAATCAACTGAAGTGTATCTTTGAGCAATTATTTCAAAGCATTGTTTTCTGAAACACATATCTGATAATGACTTACTTTCTATGACCTTGCATCCCTTGGCAAGGCACATAATTCTTGAGTCTGGAGTGCTAACCCATTTCTTTAACAATTCCATAGACTTTTCTCCATTGTCTTCTGGGCGTTTAGAGTTGAGGAGTGTCTGATGTCAGATTAAGCGTTACTCCTTTGTAGGTAACTCGTTTTGTTTTGGTAATGTCTACCAAATCCTTACAGGGATTTTTCCCTTATCCTTGAAATTAATGAAATTTCAAATTTTCCAGTATAAGTTTGCTTCTTTTAGAAATTTTACCTATATTCAGGAAATCTCCTGTGATTTATTGTTCAAGACTTTCTTTAGCTCAGGAAAGTTTTCTTCCATTTTCCCTTTTATTGATACCTTTTAAAAATCATTATGCTCTTACTCCTGAAATTCCTATATCATATGCATATTGGATTTCTTGAAATATTCCTCTATGTTTTACCTCTTATAATTTTTTTCCTCTATACATCTCTTCTGTCTACTGAAGGTGTTGAGTTATCTTTTGCCTTATTAACTTGGCATTCTCGTGATCCATGTATTTTTACCTCCATTATAGTATTGAATTTGACAAAAATATTATTCAATTGTATCTTTACGATTTTATAACTTTGAATCTTCATAACTGCTTCTTCTGTCTTCACACAGCATTAATCTGCTGAATACTGTTGTGGTCCATTTTGATATTAGTAGTTTGGGAAAACTTTTTCTTCAGAGTGATTTGATTTCATTAGAGAGCACTGTTTTGATTCTTCAGAATAAGCTCCTTTTTTGAGGTATCATTTAATATATGTAGTTATTTTGCTACTTGTTCACTCCTGCAGAGGCAAGTATGGCTCGTCTACTATGGAGAATTGAGAGGAGTTCTCTCCAAGATTGAGGGAGTCCTTCCTTCTATCTTCAGTGTCTAAAAATGTTCTACATCTATGCTGTCCAATAGGGTAGCTGCTGGCCACAGATGGCTACTATGCATTTGAAATGTAGCTAATGCAAATCAAGAACTGAACGTCCAGTTTCATTGAATTGCATTAATTTTAAGAAGTCCCATGCGGTAGCAGCTTTTGTAAAGGGCAGAGCAAGTCTAGAGCAGCAGTTCTCAAAGTGTGGCCCCTAGTCCAGCAGCACCAGCATCTCCAGGTAACTTATCAAACATGCAAATTCTCTGGCTCTGCTCTAGGACATCTAGGGGTGAGGCCTACCAACCTACATTTTAACCAACCCTTCACATGGGTCCGTGAGAGGAACTGAGAACCACAGACCCACCGATTGCACATTAGGAGAGGACAGGAACTAACAGCAGTCACAAGAGGGAGTTGGCTCTCCGCTCCGGTGTTTCTTTTCTGTATTTGAGGTTAGCAGCCAGGAGCTAACTAGGACAGTGTCCTCATTCTTTACCTGTCACAGTTGTCCTCATTAGGAACTAACTGTGACAATGTCTCCCGTAAGTGTAAGTCAGGAGTGGGCCTGTTGCCTGATCCTTGCTTGCTGAGTCTTGGCAGCCAGAGTGCTTTCCCGTGGCACTTGAGAGGATCCAGTGATATCCACTCACTGCCCATGTATGTTCCTGACTCTTGCCCTGAACTTTCTAAGTCTTCTCCATTTTACCACCTTAGCAAGTTGTTGCTTCTCACAGGAAGTCATGGATCTTGTTTGTCTTCAAACTTACTCACTTAGCCTTCTATTTTGCACAAATTCTTGAGTTACAACATGTGGATGTCACCCATTACTAATTTCTCATGCCGATACAGGTTTATTCTTCCTTATTTTATGTCTCTTAGTCATTTCTGAGGTGACATAGAAAGAGATGAATCAGAGAATGCATTCTGGTTTTGCAAAAAACAAAAAACCCAAAAAACTCCACAATCCCTTGTATCCCTCCAAATACCTCACCTTTTTATATAATTTTAGAGTGCTCTTTCAGATGTATCATCTTATTTAATCTCCCAACATTCCTTCGATGTAGCATTATTACCTCCATGTTACAGATAAGAAAACTGAGGCTTAGATGGTTTAAATAATCTAGGCAGGAGTAATGGCTTGAGTATCTGCTTTGTGAGGGTCCCTGATATGCAGAAAGTGATGGCTCACATTTACCTGATTTTTCTTAGGGACCCAGCATGGCATTAAGTGCTTCATATAGATTATATTTTTTAACCCTTAAAACAACCTTATGAGATCTACACTATCATTATTTCTACTTCCCAGATGATGGGCAAACCTAGTTAAATAACTTGTTCAACCTACACAACCAGTCAGTAAAACTGCTAATTTTCAGGCCCTGGTCTGTCTGTCTGACTTTGTGTTCTTACTGCCTGTACAACACTGGTTTCTTAGCCTAGAGAGTAATCAAATGGCCTTGAAAAGTAAAGAGTATTACATTTTCAGAGACCTTCTTCATAGCTCACCATTTGTCACCCAGTGGGTTGTTTTATTATTTATTTTCTACACTGCTACCAAGTTCAGAGTCATGTGGTTAGTAGTTAATAGAGAGAAAACCATTAAATCTATTGTAATTTTAATCTTTGGCTTATTTTCGTTATTCTGACTCGAATCCCTGAAATGATGCAAATCCTGACTTCCACCTCCCATTCACTCTAACTATTTATTGCATAATCTGTTGCATGCCAGCCACTGTGCTGGGTGCCGTGTTCCTGGTGTTTGTAAGATTGCAGAGTAATGGCCCCAACAAAAGGCTTGGAAAATGGCCTGGCTCCCGCTAAACTCTCCTGCTAACTTGCCTTTGTTACCATTACCATTCACTCAAAACTTCATCAGCACTTTAAAGAAAGAATTATCAAGGAACATTTGAAACAAATAGGCAGTTTGAGGTCACCTGTGAGAGACTCTGTGGCTTTGCAGCTGCACATTTAAAACAGAGAACACCACCTCCAAATTGCTACCATTCGGGTACGTGTATCCATTGAGGACAAGTGTCAGCCCTTACTGTCCACCCCGGTTTGTCAGGAACGATTCAGAGATGGAAGAACTGCTTACAACGGACCGAACAGTGAGTGTCCCACACAATGCATGTTTCCATGGTTATGATCAAAGGGATTCTTACTGAGGCCAAACTCATCACACAGAGGGATACTTCCACTCCTGATATTAATTTTCTCCCTTGACTCTATGTCAGGATCAGTCAATTCTACTTCAATTCCTCTCATAAGATAGTATTAAAGTACTTTACATTTTTGTAGAAAAATTTTTATAGAGGATGTTCATTTACAATATCTAATTAAAGATAATATTCAACCTAATCTGTATGGTAGGCACTCTTTCCCCCATTTTATCAAAAGGAAAATATTCTTTTGGCTTTGTCCATCCATCCATCCATCCACCCATCCATCCATATCTTTCAAGAAATACATGTATCATACCAAGGCACTAGAGTAACAAAAATTAATCAAATAAGGTCCATTCTGTTGAGGAGATTATAGTGTGACACATTATAACATGTATACCGCTAAAGAATTTTTGTGGGCTTCAGAGGAAGAATAAACTCTGGTAAAAGATTTGAGCCTTGCAAAATGGGTAAGACTTAGATACGTAGAAATGAGTAACATATCACAAGCAGAGAAAAGCAAAGCCATACAGAAAGGAAAGTCCAGATGTCATGGGGAAATGGAGGAGCTATCAATTCATTGCTGGGAGAGACCTGGAGGGGAATAGTGGAAAATGAGGTGCAAAGGTTGGTTACAACGTTTAAGGGTGTACGTAATCTAACCAAAGTCATCAGTGGAAGTGGAACTCAAACCCGGGTTCCGTTGCTCTGAGGTTGGAGCTCTTCCTGTCATCATCCAGCTACCTTCCTGGAGTGATCTTTCATGGGTATTAACATGGTATAGCTCAATAAAATTGAACAATAGGTCTGAGGATATAGTAAAAAAAAAAACCCACTTGATTTGGTTTAGAAGTGCAAACTTCAACAATTGTGACAGTCTAGGCCATGGATTCATTCAAGACAAAAAGAAAGGATGGTTGAAATTTTCAAATATTCTCTGCTTTAATTATCTTTTCCATTGGGAAACTCCTTTTGAAACAATAAGCTCTGTCTTTGGAATAAAACCTACCTTGGGGAGGAGAATGAAATTTATACTCATTATAAATTCATTATGCATAAAAGCAGGTGCCATTGGTTGTTACATAATGGCTTGCTTAGGAGTATTAAAATACACAAATGAGTACAATTTTAATATTACTTTAAAATCAACTTCAGATTAAAAATACAATCCCCAAGTTATTTATAAAGAATAAATCCTCTGATTCTTATCTGGGAAATAGCAACTAATGAGTAGATAATACCTTTGCAATTGGAATTTACGGGTGCTTATTTGCCACTAAGGCGCTAATTTTGATGATGCAGCGTTTGGCTTGTAGCAAGCAAATGCATTTTTCATTTTCCTCTTTTAAATATTATTTTCACGGTTGCATTTATTTAGGGAAAATTATCTATGGTTTGCAGATAAAAGAGAAGCATCAATTGAGCAAATTATGGCATTCATAATTAAGTGCTTTTGGTATGCAGTCTCCAACACTGCTAAAGGAATTCATCACTCTAACATAATATTGAATACATTTAGCATAAAATTGCACTCAACAAACCCTTAAGGATTTTATTAATTTGTTTAGGATAAAATCAGCAGATATTTTCTTGTCAAAACTTTCTTTTAAATTCATCAATTCAAAAGCTTTGGTCATGACTTTAAAAATCATATTTTACATGGTTTATACCAGGGTGGATTTGATAACCCAATGGCCATTGTTTTATTTGAGACAGAAATATGGAGACATTTTAGATAAGAATTTTTGACATTAAACCAAAGGGTAATAAACAGTAAAAATGCTTAAAGATATAACTTTAAAATTCAAACATATAACAGATAATCAAGTTCTCCAATTAATAGAGAATTGGAGTGAAAGTGAAGTTAAGCTAAACAGAACTTGAAAAAAGTCCAATTGGACCCAAAGGGATTCCAATTTAAAATATAACTTTAAAATTAGGTGATCTTTAACATCTCCTCCTGTCTTACTTACTCAGTATCTTAGCCCATCTGACTGGACCTACTAAATATTTCTAAACCCCAGTGATCTCACTCTCCTACTCACAATGGCTCCTTCTCATTACTGAGGTCTCAGCTCACACGTTACCACTTCAGAAAGGCCTATTCTGATCCCCAGTTTAAAGCAATCAAACTCTCCGGCCCTAACCCCTCCTACCCTCACTGTCCCCACTCCTCCAGTCAGTTACTCTCCAGGGTATGGTCTTCTTGCTTACTTAAGATAGATCACCTTTTTCTTCTTGCATATTGTCTGTCTCTTCCCTACCCCCACCCCAACTAAAATGTAGCTTTATGGGGGCCACAAGTTTGTCAGCAATGATAACTACTGAATCCATAGTACCTAGACTTTTACCTGCTATCTGGCAAGTGCTTAAAATAATACCTACTTCCAGTGTCCCAATTCAGACCCTTAAAATATCTTGCCTGGGTAAGTATAAGAGTTTCATGACTGGTCTCCTTGACATCAGACACATCTTCCTCAAACCCATTTTCTTTGCTATTGCTGGGTTGTTTTCTACAATGCAGTCTAATTATATCATTCCACCACTCAAAGCTGTTCAGCTGTTCTTCATGATCCAGGTGAGCAATCCCAAAGCACACAGAGCAGATGTGGTATCATTTTAAGTAGTTCAAGAAAGAGTATTTTAATTTAATAGCTATTTTTATTTATTTTAATATGACTTCCAACAAACCACCAATAAATTGTATAGTAAGTTCACGATTTCGCAGATATTATTGCTGAAGATGAGAAAAAAGAAAAAAGTGTAAAACCATTCATAGACATGGAAAAAATAATGAAAGTGTCCTCAGATGCATTTTGAATACAGTGACCTGAAGGGTGAAGCCCCAGGCCTCCTGTCATCTAGTCCCTGCCTACCTCTCTGGCATAATATCCACTTCCCTTTGACTTATACTTTATGTCCAGGTGATATCAAACCACTTGCAGCTCTCCCCATTCATCACACTTTTATCACCTCTGCACCTTTAGCTCAGCTATCAATCCTGTGTCTAGAATGCCCTTGGTTTGCCCACTCATTCCTTTCTATCACCTGGTTAAGTCTTCTCACCATTAGACTCAGCTCATGGATCACCACTCTCAGATCAAGCCTGCCTTTTTGTTCCACCTTTCTTGGTTGGTACACCTTCTTTCTGCTCTCTTAATATCCCATGAAAGCCTTTATCTTTATACCATCTGCATTGTAAAATAATTATCTCTGTGTCTATCCTTCCAAGTTTTCCATGGATTCCCATGATTCTGCTCAATGTCTTCTTTAAAATTATCAGTCCTAACCCTTGTGCACCGCTGGTAGGATTGCAAACTGGTGCAGCTTCTATAGAAAATACTATGGCGGTCCCTTTAAACAATAAAATAAAGCTATCTTATGACCCAGCAGTTCCACTTCTACATATTTATCCTAAGAAATACAAAACACTAATTCAAAAAGGTATATGCACCCATATGTTCATTGCAGCCTTATTTACAATAACCAAGAGATATGGTTGCAACCAAAGTACCCATCAATTCAAAAGTTCTGGATTGGATGGCTTCATAGATAAATTTTACCAAATATTCTAAGAATTAACACCTATCTTTCTTAAGCTATTGCAGAAAATTCAAGAGGAGGGAAGACTCCCAAGCTTATTTTACAAGGCCAGGATTATCCTAATTCTAAACCAGATAAAGATACTACAAAGAAAGAAAAGTGTAGGCCAATATCCCTGAGGAACATAAATGCTAAAATTCTCAACAAGTACTAGCAAACTGGATCCAACCATACATAAAAAGGCCACACAGCATGATCAAGAGGGATTTATTCTGGGGATGAGACTGGTACAATATCTACAAATCAATAAATGTGATATACCACATAAACTAAATGATCATAAATGAAGGATAAAATCTACATGATCATATCAATAGGTGCAAAAAAAGGCATTTGATAGAAATCCAGCACCCATTTATGATAAAAAACAAAAAAACAAAAAACCTCTTAGCAAAGTAGGAATAGAGAGGACATATGAAAGTCTGTCTGAAAAAAAGTCCAGCCATTGTTAATACAACGAGAATGGTTTGCACAACATTGATGTAACCTGGTAGCCAAGGAGAACGGACTGGAATATACATGCAGGAACAATGACTACTTAACAGTACTAGTCAGTAAGGGTGGTAGACACTGTTGAATGAGCAGGTGCACCATGTGGCTGCCACATTCAAATGACTAAGTGCGTAGAGTAACAAACCTGCATCAAATTTCGCATTAAACTTGAACATTTCTCTGGAAACTATTTGGGCAATTCAGAAGGCTTTCAGGGATGATGCAATGAGTGCAGTACAAATAAAAGTATGGCACAAACATGTCAAACATGGTCAAGAATCAGTTGAAAGTGATCCACGTTCTGGAAGACCTGCAACAAACAGAACACCTGAGAATGTTGAACTTGTATGGGCTGCAATCAACAAAGATCAGTGACTGACAGTGTGAGAACTAGAAGCTGATCTGGGGATTTCAAAACCTACCGTATCCAAGATTTTGACACAGGATCTTGGCATAAAACGTGTCTTAGCAAAATTTGTTCTGTGGCCTCTGCTACCAGAACAGAAGGGACATTGTGCTGCAGTTGCTAATGACTTAATTCAAACCACTACCAATGAACCAGATTTCCTCAAGAAGCTTATAACCAGAGACAAATCATGGGCCTATGGCTGTGATCTGGAAACGAAGGCCCAGTCATCCCAACAGAAGTCACCTGGTTCTCCACACCTATGAAGGGACTGAGACATCATTGTCCTACATACAATGTTTCTTGTATCTTGTGTCTTCTTCAATAAATGTCTCTATTTTTCATATTACATGGCTGGATACTTTCTATCCATTTATGACAAACCCACAGCCAAAAAAAAAAATAGTATAAGAAAAGACTGTGTTCTGGTTATTTATTGCTATTTAACAAATCACCCCTATGATTTGGTGGCTTAAACAAAAATTTTATTACTCTCTCTCATGGTTCTGGTTGCAGACTGGGCTGGACAAGGAGACTCTCATTTGGGGTCTGGCATGCAGTTGCAGTAGGATGAAGTCATGTCCAAAGTTTCCTTCCATGTCTGTTGAAACAATTCACTGTGACCTGTCTGTCTCTGCTTGCCTCCCGCACAGCATGGTAGCTGGGTACCATGTGTCAATGCATACCTAGAGCAAGGGGGAAGCTGTGTTGCCTTTTACAACCCAGCCTCGGTCATCTCATAGTGCCACCTCTGCCACAGCCACAGACCCACCCAGACATTAGGAAAGGAAACCTAGACCATTCTTCTCAACAGGAGATTTTTCAATCTCACATTGTAAGAAGAGCGTGGGGGAGGTGATAGTTCAGACCTTCTTACAAAATACAATCTGTCAGCTTATCCCCTGTCTACAGTAATTCACATTCCTCCCCTTTGCAAAACACACTCATGCCCTCCCTGAAGAACCTGAGTATTAATCCCATTTTAACATCAACTTGAAATTCAGGGTGTCACCATCTAAATCAGGTCCAGGTGCGGCTTAGGCTCCTCATGTGCACCTCCTGGAGTAGAGCTCCTTGAGTGCCATTCTTTTCTACCTAAACGCCTGCACGCTGGAGTCCACCTTCCCCCCACCTCCAACACTCAGCATACAATTTGGGGCCAGGCATAGGATAATTACTAGAAACACTGCGTTTAAAAAGGTGGAAAGCAGAATGCACATGGCAGTTACTGGTCCACAGAAATTCTGTCATCCAGCCAGAGAGAGGTTGCCAGTTTCTTGGTTCCGTCCCAATCCTATTGCACTGGAGTTATACACTGTCGCCTCTCCTTGTATTTTATCCTTCTTTACATGTGAGAAAGCTCTCCTGCCTGCTTTCTGTCCGGAAACGCTTTGGGGCCCCAAAGGCCCCTTTTTTTGTGTGTTCTTTGTCTCTTTTAGTCCAAGCTGGGGGTGCTTCCATCAGAATAATTATCTCAAAAACATTATGGGGTTTGCGTTTATTAATTTATAACTCACACCATTAGACAAAACCTACAAGTCTCTTTGAGAGAGCCCTTGTCTTTTTCTTCCTGTGAGGCTGCTGTGGACTCTCTGTGATGCCTTTAAGATTCTCAGAAGTCCCAGTGTTCAGTGGGGAGGAGCCTCAAGGCACACCCTTAGGGTCCTGAGCTTCTTGTCTATTTCCATGAGGCACTGTCTTGAAGCTCTTTGAGGACTTAATAAAGGGTTTTATAATCACTTCCTGGAATTCACCCATAGACCACAATCCCCTGATAGTGCTTTGGGTTTTAACTCTCCCCAGGAACCATTTTTTAATTTTAGATTCATTGACATCTGGAGAGACTGAGAATGAACACCAGCTTTGTATTTTAACATGGAGAGTCCTGTTTCCTTTAAATTTAACAGTTCATTCTTTTGGTTATCTCTGTCCCCTGACATTGTGCCATAGAGGTGGCACTTCCAATATTGTACCTGGAAATTTAGTTAAGATCATCATTGGACACAGTTACCATTTTCCGTGTTACCCCAGGGAACAAGGTTGCAAAGGTCACCTTTCCTCCAGCTTCTCACCACATTCCCTCCACTTTCCCTTAAACTCCTAGCGAGCCTGCGGGTACTCAAGGTGCTTCAGACCTGCTAACACTTGCTCTTTTTGACTTTTACCAGCATTCTTCTTGAAGTCCTTCAATACTCTTCCAGCTTCTGCCTGCTTCTTGGTTCAAAGGCTAATGTCATATGTTTAAGATTTTGTGATGATAGTCCCGTATTTCTAAGCACTAAAATCTTCTATAGTTATCTACTGCTTTATAAAATAATACCTTAAAAATCATGTTTCAATAGGGCAGTAGGTGGGACTGGAATCATTTCAAAGGTTTTGTCACTCACATGTCTGGTGGTGATGCTGGCATCCAACTGGAAGTTCACATGGGCTGTCAGCTAGAATACCTCCGTACGACTTCTCCTCTTGGCTTTTTGGCTGCCTTATAGCATGACAGCTGGGTCCTGAGAGGGAGCCTTCCAAGGAAGCCAAGAAGAATCTACATTGTGTTTTATGACTTCACCTAGGAGGTCACCTATGGTTTCTGGCTACACCATATTCCAACAGATGAAATATAATTCCCAGTTTTTCATGGGAGAAATGTCAACACAGCAATGTATGTATGTGGAAAGACCTTATTGTGGTCATCAAAATACAATCTGTCACAGGCTGATGTAGCTGACTTCCTAAATTCATCTCGACTTTCGGTGACACCGGCTCCCTAGGTCAGTAACACATCTTAAACATTAAAATGAACTTGATGATGCTTTCATGAGAACGCTAGAACTAGTTGATTAAGAAGTAAACTTATTAAGAGAGAACTGTATCCTGGATCTAAAACAATAAGAATTCAAATAATATCTGCTCTCTATGCCCAAATTATTTAGCATGCTTGCCATGTGAGATCACGGTGAGTCCTTATGTGGAAAACAAAAGATGAGGTTTATTAGTCTTTGATGAATGGAAGTAGAGCTGCAGAAGCTCATAGTGAACACTTAATTTCACCAGAAGGCTTGCAGCATTAAATTTGAGGTGTTAAATCACCTCACCTATCTACTCATTGCACATAATGTGCTGTACTGTGATGTGGTAGAGTGGAAAGAGGCTTGGAGGACACACATACTTGAGTAGGAATTTCAGTTCTGCCTCTTACAAATTATGATCCATAGGTAAGAAAATTAATTTCCCTGAACTGCAGTTTCCTTACCATTGATGGGCTGAATTGCGTTCCTTCCAAATTCATACACTGAAGCCCCCATCTGCCAGCACCTAAGCCCTGTGACTGCATATGGAATTAGGGCCTTTATAGAGGCAATGAAGTTTCAGTGAGGCTGGGAGGGTGGACCTTAATCCAATGTAATTATTGGTCTTATAAGAAAAGGACACTGGGAGACACTAAGTGACATGCACAGAGGGATGACTACGTGAAGAGGGAGCTGGAGGGTGGGCATCAGTAAGCCCAGGAGAGAGGCCTTGGAAGAAAGCAATTTTGCCAACACCTTGATCTTGGACTTCCTGCTTCCAGAATGGTGAGAAAGTTAATTTTTGTTGCTTAAAACATCTAGTCTATGCTGTTTTGCTATGGCAGCCTAGCAAACTAATACTGCATCTTTCAATGAGCATAGTAGCCCCAGCTGATGTGACTCAGTGGACTGAGGGCTGGCCTGTGAACAGAAAGGTCACTGGTTTGATTCCCTGTCTGGGCACATGTCTGGGTTGCAGACGAGGTCCCCAGTTGGGGGCATGCAAGAGGCAACAAATTGATTTTTCTCTTGCACATCAATGTTTCTCTCCCTCTCTTTCTTCCTCTCTTCTCCTCTCTCTGAAAATAAATAAATAAAATCTTTTTAAAAAATAAATTAGCATAGATTTCTGGCCAAGATGGAGGCGTATATGGACACACTGTGCCTCCTCGCACAACCAAAATTAAGGACAACAAAGATTTAGGAACAAGAAAACAAACAGAACTGATAGAAAATTGAACTGTACGGAAGTCCAACAACCATTCATCCAGACCGATAAGAGGGGTGGAGCTGTGGCAGGAAAAAGTGGAGGCTGGCAGACCAGGGCATGCAGACAGCAGTGACTGGCAGATCCCAGGCAGACAGCAGCGGCTAGCAGACCCCAGGCACGGGGTGACAACGGTACAGACCCAGTGAGGCCACACAAGGTGGCTGGCTGACCAGGTAGTCCCACATTTGTGTGCAGATAATCCAAGCAAAGGGGAAGTGGCGGAAGGGACTAGAATCCAAGAGAGAGCAGAGCAAGCGCCACTGTTCCCTCTCGGACCTGCCCCCACATACAGGGTCACTACCCAGTGACTGGGCTGCCACGCTCTGGGGAACACCTAAGGCTCTGCCCCTCACTACATAACAGCCAGGACCAGACCCAAAAAAACCTGAAAATGGCTCAAACCAAAGCCCAGAGCCAATTCATCTAAGCGACCAAGAGACAGCCAACCTATCAGATGCACAGTTCAAAGCCCTGGTGATCAGGATGCTCATAGAATTGGTTGATTTTGCTCACAAATTAGATGAACAAATGAAGGCTACAATAAGTGAAATGAAGGAAAATGCACAGGGAACCAATAGAGATGGGAGGAAAACTGTAACTCACATAAATGGAGTGGACCAGAAGGAGTAAAGACACAACCAAACAGAAAAGAATGAAGAAGAAGAATTTAAAAAAATGAGGAGAGGCTTAGGAACCTCCAGGACAACTTTAAACATCCCAACATCCGAATTACAGGGGTACCAGAAGGGAAAAAAGAAGAGCAACAAGTGGAAAACTTATTTGAACAAATAATAAAGGAGAACTCCCCCAATCTGGCAAAGGAAATAGACTACCAGGAAGTCCAGGAAGCTCAGAGAGTCCCAAAGAAGTTGGACCCAAGGAGGAACACACCAAGGCACATCATAATTACATTAGCCAAGACTAAAATGAAGGAGAGAATTCTAGAAACAGCAAGGAATAAGGGGACAGTCACCTACAAAGGAGTTCCCATCAAACTGTCAGCTGATTTCTCAAAAGAGACCTTACAGGCAAGAAGGGGCTGGAAAGAAGTATTCCAAGTCATGAAAGTCAAGGACCTACATCCAAGATTGCTCTATCCAGCAAAGCTGTCATTTAGAATGGAAGGGAAGATAAAGTGCTTCTCAGATAAGGTCAAGTTAAAGGAGTTCATCATCACCAAGACCTTATTATATGAAATGTTAAAGAGACTTATCTAAGAAAAAGAAGATAAAAATATGACAGTAAAAAGAGTAAACTCACAGATATTAACAACCACACCTAAAACAAAAGCAAACTAAGCAAACAGCTAGAACAGGAACAGAAACGCAGCAATGGAGATCACATGGAGGGTTAGCAACAGGAGAGTAGGAGGAGGAGAGAGGGAGAAAAGGTACAGAGAATAAGTAGCATAGACGGTGGGTAGAAAATAGACAGGGGGAGGGCAAGAATAGTGTGGGAAATGTAGAAGCTAAAGAACTTATGACACAGGGAGATGAACTAAAGGGGGGGAATGGGGGTGGGAGGGGGTGTGCAGGATGGAGAGGAATGATGGGGGAGAAATGGAACCACTGTAATAGCACAATC